>BSBK01000484.1:0-600000 GCA_027943335.1 Chamaecyparis obtusa
ACAATATACAACACATTATTCTTAAATATTAAGATAGTCCAATTTATTGAATCAACATCTCCCAACTTTCTATTTCACACTAGCCATACAAAGTCAATTCTTATGTTCATATAACATTTAGCTATTATTAAATAATTTTAAAATACTTGAATATTTTTCTTTTCATATATGATTTAATAGAAAAATTTAAAATGTTACCTCATCCTTCTATCATGGTTAAAACTTTAGACATCAATTTCATGATATTAGTCATGTACATTTGATTGTTGACATGTAATGAAAAAGAGAGATTTTTTTTTACTAAATGGAAGAGTCATCCCTTTGCTTGAGCACAATGTTAAGAATATTTCCAAGATGTATGTTTCTTAAGAAATATTCTTTGATAATAGTGCTTGTAGGTCAATTTATTTCAAATAAAAAATCTATTGTCTCTATTTTAATTTGGAACCTTTGGATAATGCATCTCATTCATCATTGAAACAATGAAAAAATTGTACTGAGTATGCTATTGGACATGGGGGACAATAAAATAAAATAAAAATCTTATTAAAGAACATTTAGGATCACATCATAAATGAAAATCTATAAATAAAACATATGGACCCAATCAAATGTACCATTTATGTTTTTGCAAACATCACAATTAATTTAACAATAACTCCATCACAACATTTGAAATAAATAAAGTGAAAGTGAGTGTTAAACATAAATTCTTGAAATTAATATGTTTTGCCTAATTACTTTTCAAGTGAAAGTTAACAACTTTATATCTACAATTAAACTAATATTTCAAGAGCTAAATGTACCATCCCAAGCTTTAGCATAATTGTTATATGCGAATTTACTTAAGTCATATTTTTTTAATTGAAATAAGAAGAAAAATTACAAGTACAACATCAAATATAGTGAAAGCAACATAGATAATAGTCAAATACAATTGATCAGCAAATATAACATCAAATATAATTGTTTAGTAACAAATACTTTATCAAATATAACTTTTCAGTAACAAATACAATAGTAGATGCAACTAATCAATAGCTGAAAAAGGAAACATTAATATAGTCGATGAGATAAAATCCATTCGTTACCTATTATCTCATGATTGCATGCTAGTAGAGACCATTTGGACATTTGATCCATAATTAATTTACATTTAGAAACAAATAGATTAGTAAAACCTTTAAATTTATATTATATATAAATATTTAAAAATAAAAATCATAAAAACAATCTTACATTTAAATATATAAATTGTTTCTATTGAAGACATCATCAAAAATAAATTTTATACACAAATATTAACATGTTAAATATTTTTATGGACTTGAAGACTCCCAACCTCCTAAAATTGTGGTTTTCAAAGATCATCATGATATTGGTAGAGCTACTTCCAAAAGAACATATATAATTCACTAATATGAGTAGTGCTTTGTGTATAAAATAATTTATATATAAAAAGATTATATTAGAAGGAGATTAGTTAAAATGAAGACATCATTTTGAAAAAGTTTTTGAGTTTATGTATTGAATCTCCATCAAATCTAATTTACACCCTCAAACAAATATTATTCTGTTTGTGTATCTTACAAAGTAGTGACAATGTCCACGTCTATTACATAAGATTTTACGTACAAATAATGAATACATTTTGTGCCTTGACAAGAGAAAATGATTTCGTAATCTGAAATACCCTCTCTTTTGTTTTTCTTGAAAAAAATAATCTTATTCTATTCTATAGTTGAGTGTACGTATTCAATTGGTGTGATTGTACGTACATGATTGTTGGGCTTGTTCGTCGTACCTCTGTGAGCGGGATAGTAGAAACAGCAAAATATTATTTAATTAATGGATTAGGTTTTATATAACTAAACCTCATGTTTGTAGAAATGGATGATGCAACTTTTATTATTATTTTTATTTATTTGATAACAACAAAGAGGAAAGTAGTGTTTCACATTTGAATTATGTATTTTATTTCTTATACCCATACATAGGCAAGGGGAAATTTTTGAAATTGATTTGATAGGCAATATGGGGAATGTTTCATTATATATATTTTTTACACTTATTTTAAGCATTATCTAAAATGTAGTTAAATTAAATTATATAAGTAGTTTTGTGAGATTTATTTTTTTCGTATTGAAAAAAATGTAAATTTTCATAAAAGTAGAATGTAGTAATAATTGCAAAGATGTACATAGCTAGAAGAAAACAACTTAGCAAAGAACAAAACACTTCAACGTGACTAGCAAACTTACATCAATCTAGGTCTTCTAACTACACTTAGCAAACATTTGAATCTCGTAAAGTTTGTATTGTGTCTTTTAGAATGCACTAGTACATGATGCACATGTCATTTAGAGTTTTCTATGTACATCACATGTATTCCTTTCATGTCCTTGTGATCCTATGCAAAGGATTTTGTATGAGAATTAAGGATGTAAAACAACTTGATCCTTATTAACTATATATATAGTTGTTTATGCTTAATATTTTGATTAGTGTTATCATTATCTAGTTAGTCCATAAAAGTTGGGGAAATTATTTTGGTTTTGCTCTTGAATATTTGAAATGGAGAATAGTGGGTTTATAACACATGAAATGTAGTTATTGCTGGTCAATGCCAAAGGGGGAGATTGTTGGAGATTTGCCACCAAGCCAGTGTTGACTGTATGTTAGTCATTGAAGACAACATATGGTAAGCAACGTGCGTTGTAGTTCTATGTAGAGACCCTTGAACATATGTTGTATGAATATGTTATCAGGATGATATCATAGACGCAAAGGTTGATTCTGAGTGCAGACAGTTGTGCAGTTGTTTGTAACAGTAGTGTTCCTGACAGCGTTACAAGCAGAGTATGTAGCAACATCATTAAATTGTTCTACAATTGTTTCGATCAAGCAGATGATAAAAGATTTTGGAATCCATATTGATTATGCTATTGTTATTCATTGTGACAACACTAGCACTATCAATATGTCAAAGAACCCTGTGATGCTTGCAAAGACAAAACACATTGAAATAAAATATCACTTCCTAAGAGAGAAAGTTGCAGAGAAAGACGTAAAATTGGATTATGTAAGTACAAAAGAATAGTTAACAGACATTTTCATAAAGCCTTTACTGAATGATACATTTGAGTATCTCAGGGAGAAGCTGGGAGTAATGCCCTTCCCTGGAGCTGATTAGAGTATGCAAAAGTGCATCAGTCCTCAGTGACTGATGAATGGTGGACTACTCTACTTCTAGAGTAGTACCTATGCTTATTTGATTTTGGCACCCTTTGCCATTGATGTCAAAGGGGGAGTATATATAGTCATGAAAAACAATGCAGTTGATATATTCTAACAAGGAGTATGTAGTAAGGAGAAGTATATTGTAGTAGATGGAGAAATCACTTTTGGGAGAGTATGTTGTTGAGGAAATGGAGAATGTTATAATATTATTGTACTTTTGGATGGGTGGTGTTTTTCATTTCATATGTTTTCATCAATGCCAAAGGGGGAGATTGTTGGAGATTTGCCAGCAAGCCAGTGTTGACTGTATGTTTATCATTGATGACAACATATGGTAAGAAGCGTGCATTGTAGTTCTATGCAAAGAGCCTTGAACATATGTTGTATGGATATGTTATCACCATGATATCATAGACACAAAGGTTGATTCTGAGTGCAGATAGTTGTGCAATTGTTTGTAATAGTAGTGTTTCTGACAGCATTACAAGCAGAGTTTTGTATGTGATTCACAATATGATTATGTTGGAGCCTTGCGCATTTATATTTGTGTTGTAGACATGTTTTTAAAGCTATGCCCATGGATGTAGAGTTATTTGAGTAGTTAAAGTTGAGTTATGATGTTTCCATTTGCCTGTTACAGTTTTTAGAGATTGTTTGTTAGAGCCGACAGTGTTTATATTGTTTCAGCAGTTACACCTATAATTTTGATATGCATGTTTGGTTTCATGTTTGGTGATGAGTTAAGAATGTTTGGTTAAGAGTGCATAACGTATTTCATCTTGAGAGTAAAGTTTCAGTTAAATTAATGGAACCGACAGTGTGAAGCAACACGTCTACTCATATTGGGTTGTGCGGTCCCTTTTTCTATTGCGTGCTTGGTTTAACCATTGGAGATGCTGTTGGAGAGTTGTAGTGTTTCTCTAGTATGATTTCAAGAAGGTTCTAATAGGCTGACTTGATTATATATTTTGGAGAAGGCTACTTATAGCCGGTCAGTTGTGATCGCTTATGAAAGGCAGCAGAAAAGAAAATAAAGTGAAGAAAAGAGCAGAGCAGAAGGTGCGTAGTATTGAGTCAGTAAAGCCATATCAATCATCAGTTGAAGATCTATGTGAAGAAGAAAAGAGTATATGCTATCCATTGGAATTGATCAAGACATCAGGTCTAATTCATAGTTCATCAAGATCCAAATATAGTGTGTATCTGTTGTGCATAAGGTTGCAGCCTTCACCATTTGAGTAGTGTGCTCTCGAATAGTGTGTCCTCACCTCTAATAGGGTTATTTATAAAAGACTCCTAACAGGGTCCGACCTTTGACCAGGTCACTGTACTTCATGTATTGTAAAGATCAACTCCTAATAGGCTTGTAAGATCTTCTAACATGGATCATTATACTCTAGTGCAGTTTACTGTGGGTGCTAATTCCCACCGGAGTTTTTACCTATTTGGATTTCCTCGTAACAAAAATTGTGGTGTTGTGTTAAGTGTTATCTTGTTGTGTATGTTCTTAATGTTCTTCTGTACTTATTTGGATAAAGTATTGAATCTTGTAGATAACTGATTCACCACCCCCCCCGACAGTTATCTCTTGGGACTATTCCTAATAGTTATGTGTTAAATGAGCTATTAGTTCTAGGAATTATGTTTATAAGAGGATAGTGGAAGCTTGAAGGAAGTTCCTGTGGTCATCTTGGAAAAAAATTCACTATAGATTACTACAAAAGAGAATTCATTTCTTCTTTTTTCAAAATATAAGCCTTCATTAATGTTTTGTTTGTGTAACATCAAAAATCACATAATCTTGTAATTTTGTACTATATTGTCCACCCACTTTGGTATCTTTAGCCTTCTCCCTCTAGGCCCCAAATTCTCAACACTTTTGGTTGTTATTTTTCTTTGACCTTGTGTCCTAGGTATTATTCTGAAATGAAATGTAAGGTCCAAATGGATTTCACTAGGCTAAAAACGCAAACTACAAATCAAATCCAATCCCATCAATTTTATTGGAGAACAACCAATTAAGCCCAACTTAAGTCCCTCATAAGAGATGGGCATTGTGGTTGATTGCTTTCTTTTGATTGCTAATAAGTAGTGTATACACCTAAAATTGGTCAACAAAAGTCTAAGTGGTGAAACCAAGTCAAATTCATGGATTAATTATCAAAGCCATTGACTAATTAAATAAAAAATCAAACAACAAAGTAATTGATTTAATCAATTAATTATATAGTTCATTCAATAATTAAATCCAACCCCTCTAATTTGCATACATGGCTAAATTAATTAATGTTTGAATAAATAAATCCTAATTTTCCTCACCTACCACATGGAGGCAAAAATCAAATCAACCAATGAGGAAAGAGAATTGGGAGCACATAGATTACTCACAAGGATTTTCTATATTGGCCCTTGAATTTAAATGGTTCAATCTTGTCCCTTCATTTGAGACACCTCAACAAACACAACTCAACCTTGTCTCTAACCTTGATTTAACTCAACTCACATCAAACTCACTCCCCTACCCTTGGGAAATCCTATAAATAGGAGAAAACCATCCATTATCATTTGCATCCTTACTATAGTTAAATTGCATTCATGTTTTAGCATAATTGAGTTCATCTTAGCATCATAATGGAAAATTTATATTAATTTGAGTATTTAGATTAGATCAGTTAGCTTAATTCATCATCAATTAGCATAATTGATCATAATTTAGCTTAGCTTTATACTCTCATTCTAAGGATTGTCACATTAGGATTGCTTCTATAGTTGTGAGCATGAATTTAGTATTCTTAGATAGGGAAACATGAGCTATTCTTGATTATTTTCAATTCATATTTACTAAATAGTATAGATATTTCATTTTGAATTGATTCTAATTGAATTAAAGTCTCATGAATGTATTCTTGATACAGAAAATAGCACCCACCACGAAGCATGAACTTCATTTAACATTTTAACTTGATTTTGAGTGGATTTAGCATGTTGATTTGTCTTTTGTAGGTACAGGAGTGTGCATGAGAAAAGTATCAATGCGTACATGTAGAAGATCAATGCCTACAAATAATTCTTTTGTCTTTTATCTAAAATTCTTGCATCGCCTATGCGGTTCCTTTTCAACGTGTGCAAATATTCTTTTTATCTATCTTTAATATTTCTTTTAGCGTGTGCATAGATAAATAATTGCGCTTATAATTCTTCTACTGGAAATTTAAATTTTAGCACGTAGAAGTAAAATAGGAGCGCATATGAGCAGAATTTCAACGCATAAACTAAAGATTTCATCACCTCTTAGATTTAAAATAGCGTCTACGGTCTAGTTTTTGAAAAATTAAATTTCCAGAGCTGATTTCTTATTAAATGTTTGCAGATGACAAAACATAGGAAATTCCAAAAGCCAATCTATAGGTCACCTGATTACTACAAGGAAAAGGAAACAATGAGGCTAAATAGGTATGCAAGAAGTATTCATAATGCAAATATTAAATTGCAAATTTAGATGAATAGACTAAGGTATTTGATCATCACATAAAAATTATTCATTTTTATCAAACCTATTATAATCTTCCAATGCTTGATCATTATGTTTCTCCTTTGTAAATTCTTCACAAAATTGCGATTTATTTTGGATTTCCTCACTTGGCTTGTGTGATGTTGAACTAATGTTTTTGAAGGGGATGCTAAGGAGCTGGAGATATCACCTAGGTACGTATTGAAAATAAAAAATAATCTAAAAAATGTGCATTAATCTTCGAACAAGGTGTGAGTTCTAAACCTTTTCTTTTAAGTCATTTGCTTAAATTGTTACATTTCAAAGTTTAAAATCTAGACTGAGTACAAAAAGACCTAGATTATTATTTTTCAATGAAGGTATTAGGCCTATTCTCTCACCTT
Organism: Chamaecyparis obtusa; assembly: GCA_027943335.1. Taxonomy (NCBI): domain Eukaryota; kingdom Viridiplantae; phylum Streptophyta; class Pinopsida; order Cupressales; family Cupressaceae; genus Chamaecyparis; species Chamaecyparis obtusa. Next base: position 7,135 of record BSBK01000484.1, read on the forward strand.
TTAAGGTGATCAAAATGCCAAACATGCCAGATTTGTCAATAGAAGGAAAGGTCAAGTGATGAACAAACACATAATTGCAAAGCCTCATTGTTTGTGAACAAAAGGTATTAGACCTATGCTCTCACCTTCTAAGGTGATCAAAATGCCAAAAATGCCCTAGTTCCATTAGATTAAAGGCTTGGGAATGAACAAAACTTGTCTATTGTGTTTCGAGGCTAAAACATAGTATGGATATTCTCTCATCCTTCTTAGGGAGATCAAACTCCTAAACCTATCTTTTATCTCATTTTTCTTTAAATAGTGCATTTGATTTTGAATCTTAGAGGGCTCGCCTCCTGAGAACATGTCTTAACGAGGCCAGTGGGAGGCAACAAAAATTTTACTGTCGATTATTCACCATTTGGTGAATGTTGCATGTCGACAACTTGAGATTTGTTGAATATATTGCACATATTGGATTGACCCTATCGCCCGGGATTTATTAATATTGGGTCCAATGCTTGGGCCCATCGCCCATTGGTTTATTTAATTTTTGGACACATCAAATTTTAAACATTCACCTATAATTTCAAAGCGACCCCAAATGGATGACCTATATTCGTTAATAGTTTTATACATATATATTTGTAGGAAGCCCCAAATTTGCCTAACATTTTGCAGACACATGTCTCAAACAGAAGTATTTTCGCCAACTTTATTAATCATACGAAGGTATTGGACAACCCATAATCACCTCGAAAATAACACAAGATGTTTTATAATTACGCGGGCTTCACCAAATATTTGTAGACCTAATACCTCCTATCGAATTTGCCAAAAAAAGATTAGTATAAAAACATTCATAGATCAACGTTATTGTGCACAATTTGGTTTGGTTCAATTTGATCGATAGCGAAGTTCAGACTGTTGAGTCTTGATTGCATTGGCGAGTCGTGACTGCAAATGAATTTAAGGCAAAGGTAAGTGATTATCATTCTGCGACTATGTAATTTTGAGTTCATTCTTATTTAATGGGGACCAGTTAGTGAACAATGATGACCAGGGAGACCTCAAACATGATTTAAGGGTCAATGAATCATATTTATATATATTATAGTTCTATTGTCACCTCTTCAACAAGTAAAAAAATTATTTTACATTGGTAGGATGGTAGCTTTTATTTTGTTGAAGAATCGAGATGTCGAACAAGAATAAGGGTAAGGCTCCCGCATATGGGGAAAGCCAAGAGAGGCTAGAACAATGTAGATCCTTATAATTGTACTTTGGTCATGGTATTGAAAATTTTTTTGGCCAAAATTAGGAAGCTACTTCATCACAAGAAGATTTTTAAGATTCACAACTTGAACCTACACGACATATTGAAGAAGTCAGCAAACCTGATATCTCAGATCATGATGAACTTGAAGAAGATTTTCAGTTAAATACCTAGAGTAGCCATAATGATATAATCAACATGGATGAGACTGAGAATGTCAGAGAAGATGATGGTGCAGGGAAGAATCAAAGAAAATACAATTCAAAGAATGATATAGATTTGAAAAAAGATCGGATGTGGGATCTGTCGAGGAATTTTCAAATAGAATGGGTGTCAAACTATCCATTCATTGAACCAGTGGACAATCTAATTGAAGGTGAGCCTCCGGTAGAATGCGGATGTAAGATTTGCACCAAGATAAATAAGAAGGAAAAGAGGTTGCAGCTAAAAATTGACACCATAGAGAAGAATATGGGTAAAGTTTATGAAAAGAAAACCATAGATGGAGTTCAAAAATTAGTGATAGGATGGAAAACAAAGGAGGAATCTCAGCATGTTAGGAATGCAAAATTATATGAATTTCAGCAGAATATAAAGATGAAGCCTGGTGAAGTTAAAGGCTCTATTGAAGCTTGTTTTGGAAAAGCATTGGAAGTATAACTAATGGGAAAATTTGTTTAGTTAAGTGTTGTCTTTAATATTTTGAGAAAAGGGTGTCCTATGATAGACTACCCATCATTGAGTGCTTTATTACACTTTCTGAAAGTTCGTAACTATACTAATAGTCACTGGTCAGTAAACAATAGATGGAAATGGGCAAGTTGTCTTGCTGAGGTTGAAAAAGAGGATCTAAAAGAAAAAATTAAAGATTCAAATTTTATTGCATTTTCTTTAGACGAGGTTATAGTAGTAGATAATACTTCCTAGGTATGCATGCATGTTTATACTATACACAATTGTGTCCGCCAACCTCATCTACTAACTGTTGCTAAAATGAAGGATAATGCGATAGTGAAAAATTTATTTAAACTAGTAAAGAGTTCTCTAATTGAATATGGAAGTATAAATGACATGACAATTGCCAAAAAGTTAGTGTGTGTTGGAGTGGATGGAGCTTCAGTAATGCAAGGCCATAGAGGTGGCTTTGCACAAAGATACAATCTTCTTGTGCACCCTACGTTACTCCCATTCACTGCATGACCCACAAAATGAATCTAGCTTTTTGAATTGTCAAAAAGCATGCTCTAGTACAAAAAAATGAGCTTTTAATCAAAGAGCTCTACCAATACTTATGTCGAAGTCCGAAATGATTGAGGGAATTTCAACACTTTGCTCAAGGACTAACCAATGAGAACAAGATTATTAAGGATAATTGTTGGCAAGTTGACTATACTGTTATGATTTAGTGTTTTCATTATGGAAACAAAGTCATATGAAGTTTTGGAGTTAGCGCATTACTTAGACGATCAAGAAAATGGCTAAGTATGGAAGACTAGATAGTTAACAAAGTACTAGATGAATAGAGCATTATCGCACGTGTGTATGCCTGAGTTATGGCATTCTCCCTTGAAGATAAGATTCTGACTATGTAATCATACTAAGTATAAGAGCGCATGATCATATGAGCTAGTATGAAGAAGTTATAGCCAGATGAAGTGTCACAGACAGTGAGCGGCAGAATAGAACAGAGCATAGGGCCGACTATTGGTATTTTGGTTAGCACTTGTATCATCTTAAAATGGAAGCACTTCCATGTTAAGAGCATTTATCCCTCCAAGTAAGTGGTTTGGGGTCATATCAAATTCCTTGAATTGATCTTTTCTTTGATCTGGCTTTCTCCCCACTTTCCACTTCTTTTCTGCACTTGATTTCTTCATTCTAGGTGAAACTAGGGTTAGGATCTCGAGGATTCCCCTTAATTTCCCTCTTCCATGGCTCTATTTTCTAGGTAGAACTTAGAAATAGGTCCTCCTGGCCTTCATCTCAATCATCATAGGATTTTATGTCTCTCCCCGACATCTTGTCCCATTCTGGCATCATTTCTAGGTCTATGGGCACTCCTAAGACCTCCTGTCTTGATTCTAGCTAGATTTGGACCCACTAGGTCAAGGTCGAGGTTGACCCTAACCTAGGTCAAAGTTGATCTCATCCCTAACCTAGGTTAGAGATGAGGTTGTCTTTGACATCCTCCAGAATCTATGCCCCTTTTTCAAATTTGGTCCCGACGGGCCCTGAAATCAATGTCGGGCCCTTGGATTCGAGTGCAAAAAAGTTTTAATTCAAAATTCATTTAATTTTTTTCCCTCTTTAGTTGGTTATTGTGATTGGACCATAATTCAAGGTGAAATTTGAATTATGGGCCCATTTCTAGGGGTTAAGGTTAATTGGGATTTAATTCCTTAATGTCGACCTTCTCTAGAGGTTTGTGCCCTAGATCACTATAAAAGGAGGCCTTCCTCTCTCATTTTCTCCATCAAGTTTTTGTGCTCAAGCACTCTCAAGGAGACATTGGTGATCAAGAAAGCATTCATTCAAGAAATCTTCCATTCAAGCATTCAAGCAATCATCCTCTTCTCCATCCAAGTTCTCCATTGAAGATCAAGGATTCAAGCCTTCAAGCCATTGAAGGGATTTGGTTCAAGCATTCAAGATTCATCATTAAAAACCTTAGATCTAGCCATCATCATGGTGTGATCTTCCTTCAAGATCCTTTGTTCATCTTCAAGATCCATTTCATTCTTCCCTCAAAGTGGATTCCAAGCATACAATCATGGAGGTTTGATTTACATTTGTTGATGTTATGTTCAAGCTTTCATATTAACATACTTGATTACATTTCCAATACAATTTTCATATCTATTGAATATCATAGCTTCATTGTTAGATCTACTTCTACTACTTGCTAGCATTCTCCATTTCAATTTCAATATTAAGGTTGATTCCAAACCGAGGTTTGACCAAGGCAAACCCCCCCAAACAAACAACAAAACCATTTTTCTTGTAGGTAAAGGTGCATAACTATGGATCTGAGCTTGGATTTGGATACCCTTTTCACCAAACTTTTGAGATCTACGAACAAGGTCAAAATCAACCTTCAAATAAAGAATGTAGCATTTGACCTTTTATGAGGGTCAAAGAGCACCTGTTGTTAGAAAGATAAAATATTTATGGGTTTTCTTCGTCTTGGCATTTTTGATTCGAAACAGGTTGCAGAATTGCCTGAAAGTACACACAGACATTAGAAATTGGTATTTTCTAGATCTACCCTATTTTGAGGTTAGTATTTCCTTTTCAATTATTTCAAATTTCAAGCACAACTCCAGTATAGGGAAATATAAGGTTTTCTTCCTTTTCCATATTCTCCATAGATTGATTTGATTGTGCATTAACCTTTTGGTTGATCAATTTGGATCTCTCCTTTGAGAATTTGAATTTAGAATTAGATCTCATATTTCCCTCATACATTTTAGGGTGAATTCTATTTCATCCTATTCATTTTGGTGAACCCGACATACTTACTCTCCTTTCTTTTGTGGATTTAGATGCCCTATTGTGTTAGATTTGTGGTTAATCTTTTCTTGCATTAATATTAGGTTTATTTATGCCCTTGCATTTATATTTCAAAAAACCAAAAAAAAAAATTGCAAAATTTCTTCAAAAATACAAAAATATTTACATTGCTTTATGGAATTAGATGTTCTATTATGTTTGATTTCCTTTACATGTTTATAAATTTCATTTGAATACATTTGGATATATCTAGATCTATTGGTTATCATGTTGCACAAGTGGTTTCAAACATTTTCCAAAACTTTTGGGATTACACAACATCCTCCTCTTACTTTACCATTGCATGGCGTTACACCTAGCAAGACTTCATCTAGTGCATGTGATGTTGCTTTGTCCTCTTTTGAATTACCTTATAAGGATATATTAGAGAAAGAAGAGGACCTTAATCTATATCTTCATCATATTTCTCTTTGTGGAGATGAGTTGAGGATTGATGTTAATTCTTCTCCTAATAGATGTCCTCCTTCCCCTTCTAGGGATCAAGCTTTAATGACTTATGACACTCCTACAATGTGCTTTATTGATACGGATGATAATACTCCTATTTGGGATGAACCTTTGGATTTGGATGTTGATTACTCTCTTCCTCATGAAACCATTATGGATAATCATCCTATTTGAGATGAACCTTTGGATTTGGATGTTGATTACTCTCTTCCTCATGAAACCATTATGGATAATTCTACTTTTTGGGATGAACCCTTGGATAAATACATTGATTTATCCCCTCCTTCTGAAGGATTTTTGATGCAAGTGAATGGCATATTCTCTAAAACACACTTCCCTTATGCGAAAGAAGATGACATTATAAATCCTTCATCTCCATTTGGGATTCCTTCTAGCAATAAGGCATTCACGGAGAAAGATATGAATTCCCTTAACATTCTTCTCCTTAGTGGTGACCTTATGGAAAATCAAGATCCTACCTGACAACCTTCTTACCATAGTATTACTTATATCTATTCAAATCCTTTTCCAACTGTGGTTCCAAGTGTTCCTTTGGTTGTGTCTTCCATTCATATTACTTCCTACACTTTTACCGGTGTTCCTAATCTTCCTAATCCTAATCCTATCTTTCATAATCCAATTCCTAATTTTCCATCTGCTATTCCTAGTTCTTCCCACACTCATGTTGAGGTTCAAACTATGGTTCATGATGTAGATGTGCAAAGATTCTTCAAAGAACCTTCTCCATATTATCCGATCCATAAAGATAAAAGAAAAGAAATTTCTCCTTTGAGATTTCTTCATAATTTTACCCCTCATTTTGATAGAACATAGATCTTTTCCCCTCTAGATTGGGGGGCAAGAGGTATATTTCTTCTTGTCTTTTAGAATCCATTATGTTCCTGCTTTGAGCTTAATTGGTTATTCTTTCATTTATCTCGATGGTTTTTCATCTATTTCTCAAGATATCTTTTCTAGGACATGTGTTTTTCAAAGGTATCCCTTGCCTTTCATCCCTGGGGGGCAAGGTTCTCCCTTCTTTATTTTTATCTAGGGAACTGCTTTCCTTAGTTTAGTGGTATTTGTTTATATTGCAATATTATTTCATCATATTGACAGATGTTTTGACTATGGATAACCTTCTTATGTGAGAAGTTGTTTTCCTAAGTCAGCACTTCTTCTCTATGTTGAAAATTATGTTCTTTATAAACTCTCACCCTTGCTTGGTGTTGGAGTTGTTTCCCTCATTCCAAAGATTCCTCTTCCTCTTCTTTGCAGGGGGCTTGATGATTGAATCTTTGTTCCCGCCTTTGAAAGATGATATTTTATTTAAAACACTCCTCTTTGGTTGGGGTCTTGTTGATAAGATCTCTTTCTTTGAGGATCCTTTTCCATGAGTGACATATCCTTTTCACGATTATCTATATTCCTAGATGTAGGGGTCAATATCCCTCACTAAGAATATGGTGTACATTGTTGTAAATAGGATATCTCCTTGCATTGTGAAGTAGGTATCCTCTTCCATCTTTGTTCCTACACTTGGGGGGAAAGGATGTCATCTCCTTCTTTTCTATCTTTCCAAGATTCACCTCTTTCCTTGGTTAAGAATTATCTATCTATTATGTGATATCCAATCATACAAGAAAATTTTGGTTTGCATTGAGGATCTATGTCCTTGATAACAACCTCTTTTCTTGTTTGACATTGGGTTTCCATGATTGATATATCTCTCACTCTGGAAACTAAATAGTGTGCTATCCCTCATAAGGGTTACTTTTTTTCACTTCTTGCATGATATCTCTTTGCATTCATCCCTTCCATGGCCTCATAGGAGCTATGACCTTCTTGGCTTGGACTGGGTGTTGTTTGTGGATATTGTCTTGATCTTGAAAAAGGCTTTATCCTTGTTCTTTCCTTTCCTTAACATGACAAAATAGTATGTTTTTGCCATATAAAGGAGGGGGGCATATATAGGGCCTCCCTTGTACTAGAGTTTTTTATTTTTACATGCTAAATCTTGGAAGGTAATGCACATAAGTTGCTAAATCCTGAAAAGACACACATTTATATGCTAAATCTTCCGATGGTAACTAATATAAGTCGCTAAAACCTGAGGAGACACACATTTTTCAAAATTTTCAATATGCTAAATCCTCTAAAGGTAATGCACATAAGTTGCTAAATCCTGAAGGGACATGCAGTTCCAATATTTAAAATATGCCAAATCTTGGAAGGTAACACACATAAGTTGCAAAATCCTGAAAAGACATGCATTTATATGCTAAATCTTTCGATGGTAACGCACATAAGTTGCTAAAACCTAAGGAGACACACATTTTTCAAATTTTTCAATATGCTAAATCCTCTAAAGGTAATGCACATAAGTTGCTAAATCCTAAAGGGACACGCATTTCCAATATTTCAAATATGCTAAATCTTGGAAGGTAATGCACATAAGTTGCTAAATCTTGAAAATATAGGCATCTATATGCTAAATCTTCCAAAGGTAATGCACATAAGTTGCTAAACCCTGAGGAGACATGCATTTCATATTCATAGTGATACAAGAAGGTGGATCTATGGGTATTCCAAAAGCTATCATAAGACGCATTACAATTGCAAGCATAGTTTTATGGGTGAACCTATTGGGCTCTCCCTCTAGGGTGATTCATGGTAAGGTGGGCATCTTACTGGTGAGGTAATCACTTTCTCCTTTCTCTCTTTTCACTTTCATGCTAATAGGACATGATCATGAAGCTATGTTATTTATAGTGTTGCTCTTGTCTTTCTTATGTAATCATTTATGCTTTTATGATAGCTTTCTAAATATGATATTAGTATGAGAAATATTTCTTAGCAAGGTTTCTTATGCTAATTGATTTGGGTTGTGTTGCCCAAAATTTCATACTTATTCCATTTTGGTCAGGTTGAATTTTATTTCCTAATCTGCATTTTTGCCCTACCATGCACCTCTGAAAGTTTCATGGCCCTGTGTCCTATCCTCTGGCCTCTGCAATTCTTTAACTCTTTGGTCTGCAGGTTTTAATTCAAAAAAAGTAGCCGTTGTAGCCAAGAAAAGCCCTAAAAGCCCTTTGGCCTATTATAATTCTTCATTACCTTTTTCAGCCACTAAGGGTCTCTATTTCCCATGTGCACTTTACAAGCCTTCAGTTGCGTGATCTCCTATTCCCCACAGAATATTCTTTTGTTTCTCCTAATCATGCGAATACCTTTTGTTCACGAGATCTCCTGATCGGATGGAATATGCTCTTTTCACTCCATGACTTGGTGAATTACCTTCAGTCGGGTGATCGCTCAATGTTATCTAGGGTCACCAATCCTTTCCCCGATTGGGCGAATACGTTGTTCACGTAATATCTCAGTATTTGGCAGTTACCGCTTAACAATTAGCGACCCAGTGAATGGTCTAAATCTTTCTTCAGTTGCATAATCACCAGATGTTTGGCAGTCTCGGTATGCGGGGGTCCCAGTTAGGAAGATCTGACAGTTAGCGCATGATCTCATGGAGTTCTTTTGCCACATGAGATCTTACGCTGACCATTGATCTTCATTTCATGCAACGCTTCAATTGCTAGGTGGGTCCAATGCTAGGTCAAGGTGACATGCCAGTTTGTGATTGGTTGAGATACACAGACTTGTCAGTGGGTTCGGTGCTACGTATTGCTGATGTGCTTGCATGTGATTGGCTGTCGAGTGATGACGAGGTTTGTAGTGGGTTTGTGTGTCAGCAAGGTGGTAGTTTTGAAGATCTGACGGTCGGCGTATAATCTCATGGAATCTTTGGGGGCTATGAGATCATGTGCCCACTGTCTGATACGAATCATGTTCTGAGTGGGTTCGATGTCAGTGGTTGCTGAGGTGTTTGTTGATGAAGTGAACAGAGCAAATGAAAGAATGACATGTGGCAATGGGCCTAGGGTTAACAAGGTATTTGGTGGCTTCGATAGGTTCCCTTTGGTCACTTATTCATGTAATAAGATAGTGATGCTCCAAATGATTTGGTGACTTGGCAACTAAAGGCTTTTCTCTTATTCGCAAGATGTAACCAAGGTCAGCTAAAAGATTTAGAAATTCAGCGACTATAGTGTTCGCATAGTCACTTGACCGGACCGGAGTTAAGAGAAATATTTTGCGACTTGGAAAAGTGCTTTCAGTCATGCATTCACCAAATGACTAAAGGAAGGAAGGTCAAGGTGGGTCCAAACTGACAAATATGCCAACGTGTTCATTTCCCATTGGTTGCGATATGCCAATGTGGACTTTGACTTTTTAAAAACGGGCTTTGTGACTATTTCAAAGATGATTTGGGCCATTTGACTACCGAGAAATGATAGATATCAATAGCCATGTTTTAAAATTGACCTGCTAGCCATTGGTATTCAAATTCAAATCTGTCTACAGGGGGTTTGCCATTGTTTCTCGCAGAAAGTGATTTTTTAAAACAGGGTAGCTAAGAATTAATGTCTCGGGATGATTACAGTTGGGAAGATGATGAAGAAGGTCTGAGCAGCCATCATGGGTCATTTCTTGCTTCCTGGGGTACCACGACATCAAGTCTGTGCCAGAGGTTGATGAATCAAGGTTGCTTGTCTGCAGGCAAATACAGTACAGAGATGGGCACGTAAACATGATATCTGATCGGTTGAGATATTGCAAAGATGCATTTATGATCAGACTTGATAGAGTTAGGGTTGGCTATTATTCTAACAAAAATCTATGTAACCCTAGTTAGGTTTTGACTCTTGCCTGCGTGTAAAAGGAGATGTATATATTGTTTTTTGGAGCTTTTAGAGCTCAGAGTTCACATTTTGTAAAGAAGAAAGTCTCTTTCTTAGAAAGCTATTTGTGGCATTTTCTCTACCCTCTGGTTTTCTACATTCTGTTATCTCCCATTGATCATTCAGATATTGTAAGGTATTTTGTGACATTCTTCATGTCCCTATGCTTCTTGTCTGAATTGTCTCTTAATGAATTCAGTATTTATATGTTTTTTAGTGATATTTTTAGGGTTCTTGATCCCTCTCTCTTTCTGCAATTGATGTGTATTCTTGTGGGTGATTTGATGTGAATTCTTTTGTGAGTATACTACAACCCCTTAACAATCTTGTCTCATTCATATACCTAGTTGCAGAGGTGAATATTTGTTTGCAGGTCATAGATTGTCATCTAAACCTAGGAGGGTTATTGTTTGTGAAAGGATCTCCCTCTTTCCCTGAATACCCCCCTTTTATTTGTGGACCCTTCTATGAAATATTTATGCAAGCCTATTCAGTGAACTATGATCTCCTAGACCTAAGTTTATTCATTGAATCCATCTTTTATGTTGCAATTCATACCTTCATTTCGGCGTATCACCTAGTAGGATAATTTTCTTTCAAGTCTTTTCCCTTTCAAGCATTCCTTCTTTCCCTTTCCCCTCAAGAATTTACTTTTCATGTCAAGAAGCAAATTTAGGTGATTATCCAAGAGGAACCAGCCTAGAATCTGGAGGTCTCATCTCAGTTAGCATAGGTCCTACACCTGGAGATGATTCCCATGTTATACTAGGTTATCAAGACCAAGACAGCTTGAAACAAGGGTGCAAACGTAGTGTATAACATTTTTGGCACGCCCAGCGGGACTATATCAGATTGAAGTTCAAAGGTGCTCCTATTGGTTCATCTACAAAAGGATTAAAGAAGTTTAGTACACAAGGACTATCAATACAAACTTAAGCTCAAAGACACCCCACCTTGGTGCTAGTGTATAACATTTCTGGCATACCCGGTGGGACCAGTAAAGAAGTTCATCTTGAAAAGGTATGCTATCTCTGATATGCTGATAGCATCCTATAGACCTAGAAGAGGTCATTTTACTACATATCTAGCGACTCTGGAAAGTCTACTGGTTTCAAAGATCAAGTGCTGGTATGTTTCAAATCTTTCATATTAAAATTCCAGCTAATTGCATAAGTAGACATGTCAAGTTATCATGGAAAGTCAGGTTACCCACCATCCTATTATGAGAGAAATGCTCAATGGGCTAGTTATCAGCCTTATCAAAGCCACCTAAAGCCTGCTTTGACCCCAAGCTTTCATACTATACAAGGCCATCAATATATCCAACATACCCCAAATGATTATGCCCTTGTACAAGATTATGAGCAGGCCCTCCAACAAGAGGGATCATGGGCACAAATGGTACAACAAAAAATGCAAAGTCAACTACCTCATCATGCTTACCACCCATTCCCCCCTTCTCAGCCTAATTGGTAGCAGATTCACAGCTCAAACTTGATGAAAGAGTAGGAAAAGACAAAGAATCTACTGCTTGATTTAATTAAGCAAGTGTCTGAGATCAGAGAGCAACAGGAGATGGAGGTTCAAAGTTATGAACAAGGAACAGTTCCCTACCAAATGGCAGAGGCTCTTGTTAATGAGCAACAAATTAGACAATTTCAAGAAGAAATCAACCACCGAGCTGATGTTGAGTTAGCAAGGCTGAGATCACAAATTGCTGAACAAGAGGCTTCTAAACGTAAGATCCCAAGCTAGAAGGCCCATTTTTCTATGCCTTCTATGTCTCCCCCTGAGCCCTCTCAATTTCACATCCCAAGTTTTAAGGCAAAAAATTCTTTCCAAGAGCCTTTACTTGAGATCTAGTCTACCACTCTACAAGAGCAGTCTGTACAAGAAAGTTGTTCATCTCAAGAGGTCCCTTTGGTCTCTCAGGATGATGAAGTATTGTGGATCCCCCAATGGACTCTGCCTCCTGGTTGTAAGATGCTAGTCTAGTGTCTGAGCAAGGACTTTTGGTAAATGAGCTTTCATATGATGAAGAGGAGATGAAATATGAGGTATCAGTGTTGAGTGATGATTGTGATAAGGTGAGCCAACAATGGGAAGAACTGAAGTTTGGTGCTCAGTCTGAGCTCTTGGTTGGTTTGTTTGATGAGTTACCCCTCTTTGTTGATGATGAAGAAGAGACCATGCCATTACCTATGGCTGAAGGTCAATCAAAATAAAAGGTTCATCATCAACAGGAGGTTGACATAGAAGATGATGCCTTGTCCTTATTATATGAACTACCCTGTTTTGTTGAGTAGGATGATAAAGTTATGGACAAGTCTTTCCAAGAAAAGAACATGGACAAAAACCTTGAGGAGTATGATTTTTCCAACATCATAGAGGTTTTTTGTGACAAATTGAATCCCTATTTCTTGAAGTGGAGGTTCAAGGTTGTATGCCTATAGAGGGAGGCCTAGTTTTGGATTGCCATCTTTCTCAGGGGCTACTACATGAGCAAGGGGTGGAGCCAGTTCCTGATCTTCAGGATATTGACAGTTTTGATGAGCTCTTTGCCTATTTAAAAGAGGAGGATGACAGTTCCCTATCCATAGATGATGAGTTGACATGGCTATCCATGATGGAGGGAAACCATGAAGATAAAAAAGAAGCCATCAAGGTCCCACCTTCAGACTTTCAAGGGGTTGCCCTATCAGATACTTGGCCCGAAAGGAGTTTACTGAGACATCTCCACATGATCAATTTGAGGTGAGTAAACTTGATCCTATTTTTGCAGACGTAGTTCACCATTTTTTGATAAATCTTTATATGCCTCATATCCTTGTAGCTATCCTTATGCACTCAATGTAAAATATCCTAATGAGGAAGGGTAGTTATTTCAGCTTAACAGTGAATGGCTTTGTTTGACTAGTTTTCTATACTAGTTAGCTTAGGATAGGTTAGTTTTCCTAGTTTTTGTCCCTATTTTCTAGGTTAGTTTTCCTAGTTTCCAAGAAGTGCCTATGCACAGGTTTTGTCCCTCTGGTTCTGGTTTGCCTCTCTGTCAAAAATTTTTGTGCTTAGGAATTGACCCCATGCCCAATGGATTTTTCTCAAAGCCACTGGTTTCCATGTCTAGTAGGCTGACATCCAGCAGAAATCACCAAAATGTTGCCCAAAATTTTCTATTTATTCCATTTTGGTCAGGTTGAATTTTATTTCCTGATCTACATTTTTGCCCTGCCAAGCACCTCTGAAAGTTTCATGGCCCTGTGCCCTATCCTCTGGCCTCTGTAATTCTTTAACTCTCTGTCTATAGGTTTTAATTCAAAAAAAGTAGTCATTGTAGCCAAGAAAAGCCCTAAAAGCCCTTTGGCCTGTTATAATTCTTCATTATCTTTTTCAGCCACTAAGGGTCTCTATTTCCCATGTGCACTTTAGAAGCCTTCAGTCACACGATCTCCTATTCCCCACTGAATATTCTTTTGTTTCTCCCGATCATGCGAATACCCTTTGTTCGCGAGATCTCCTGATTGGATGGAATATGCTCTTTTAACTCCGCAACTTGGTGAATTACCTTCAGTCAGGTGATCGCTCAATGTTATTCGGGGTCACCAATCCTTTCCCTAATTGGGTGAATACATTATTCGCATAATATCTCAGTATTTGGCGGTTACCGCTTAACAGTTAGCGACCTAGCAAACGGTCTAAATCTTTCTTCAATCGCATCATCGCCAGATGTTTGGCAGTCTCGGTATGCGGGGGTCCTAGTTAGGAAGATCCAATGGCTGGCACATGATCTCATGGAGTTCTTCTGACACATGAGATCTTATGCCGACCATTGATCTTCATTTCATGCAGCGCTTCAATTGCTAGGTGGGTCCAATGCTAGGTCAAGGTGACATGTCAGTTTGTGATTGGCTAAGATATACAAACTTGTCAGTGGGTCTAGTGCTACATATTGCTGATGTGCTTGCATGTGATTGGTTGCCGAGTGATGATGGGGTTTGTAGTGGGTTCATGTGTCAGCAAGGTGGCAGTTTTGAAGATCTGACAATCGGTGTATAATCTCATGGAATCTTCAGGGGCTATGAGATCATGTACCCACTGTTCAATGTGAATCAAGTTCTGAGTGGGTCCGATGTTAGCAGTTGATGAGGTGTTTTCTGATGAAGTGAATAGAGTGAATGAAAGAATGACATGTGGCAATGGGCCTAGGGTTAACAAGGTATTTGGAAGCTCCGATAGGTTCCCTTTAGTTTCTTATTTGTGTAATAAGATAGCGATGCTCCAAATGATTTGGCGACTTGGTGACTAAAGGCTTTTCTCTTATTCGAAAGATGTAACCAAGGTCAGCTAAAAGATTTAGAAATTCAGCGACTGTAGTGTTTGCATAGTCGCTTGACCAGACCGGAGTTAAGAGAAAGATTTCGCAGCTTGGAAAAGTGCTTTTAGTCACACATTCACTGAATGACTAAAGGAAGGAAGGTCAAGGTGGGTCCGATCTGACAAATATGCTGACATGTTCATTTCCCATTAGTTGCGATATGCCGATGTGGACTTTGACTTTTTTAAAAGGGGGTTTGTGACTGTTTCAAAGATGATCTGGGCCATTCGACTTTTGGGAAATGATAGATATCAATGGCCATGTTTTAAAATTGACCTACTAGCCATTGGTATTCAAATTCAAATCTATCTACAGGGGGTTCACCATTGTTTCTCGCAAAAAGGGATTTTTTAAAACAAGGTAGCTAAGAATTAATGTCTCAGGATGATTGCAGTTGGGAAGATGATGAAGAAGGTCTGAATAGCCATCGTGGGTTGTTTCTTGCTTCCTGGGGTACCATGACATCAAGTCTGTGCCAGAGGTTGATGAATCAAGGTTGCTTGTCTGCAGGCAAATACAGTACAAAGATGGGCATGTAAACATGATATATGATCAGTTGAGATATTGCAAAGATGCATTTATGATCAAACTTGATAGAGTTAGGGTTGGCTATTATTCTGAAAAAAATATATGTAACCCTAGTTAGGTTTTGACTCCTGCCTGCGTGCAAAAGGAGATGTATATATTTTTTTTTGGAGCTTTTAGAGCTCAGAGTTCACATTTTGTAAAGAAGAAAGTCTCTTTCTTAGAAAGCTATCCGTGGCATTTTCTCTGCCCTCTAGTTTTCTACATTCTGTAATCTCCCATTAATCATTCAGATATTGTAAGGTATTTTGTGACATTCTTCATGTCCCTATGCTTCTTGTCTAAATTGTCTCTTAATGAATTCAGTATTTATATGTTTTTCAGTGATATTTTTAGGGTTCTTGATCCCTCTCTCTTTCTGCAATTTATGTGTATTCTTGTGGGTGATTTGATGTGAATTCTTTTGTGGGTATACTACAACCCCTTAACAATCTTGTCTCATTCCTATACCTAGTTGCAGAGGTGAATGTTTGTTTGCAAGTCATAGATTGTCATCTAAACCTAGGAGGGTTATTGTTTGTGAAAGGATCTCCCTCTTTCCCTGAATACCCCCTTTTATTTACGGACCCTTCTATGAAATATTTATGCAAGCCTATTCAGTGAACTGTGATCTCCTAGACCTAAGTTTATTCATTGAATCCATCTTTTATGCTACAATTCATACCTTCATTTCGGTGTATCACCTAGTAGGATAATTTTCTTTCAAGTCTTTTCCCTTTCAAGCATTCCTTCTTTCTCTTTCCCCTCAAGAGTTTACTTTTCATGTCAAGAAGCAAATTTGGGTGATTATCCAAGAGGAACCAGCCTAGAATTTGGAGGTCTCATCTCAGTTAGCATAGGTCCCACACCTGGAGATGATTCCCATGTTATACTAGGTTATTAAGACCAAGAGAGCTTGAAACAAGGGTGTAAACTTAGTGTATAATAGGTTGTTTGTACTAACCCTTGTTCTTTTGGCACCCTCGTGCATGTATGTTGAGTTAGAATCCTTAGTCTGGGGGCTTGTGTCCTTAGCTAAGTGTTATTTTATCTAGTTGTGAATCCACTTGGATCTCTTCTTTCTTATCCTTTACCAAGAGTTTGCATCAAGTCCATACTCTTGCTAAAATGGGGGCTTAATGTATCGTCTTAAAATAGAAGCACTTCCATGTTAAGAGCATTTAGCCCTTCGATTAAGTGGTTTGGGGTCATATCCGATGCCTTGAATTGATCTTTTCTTTGATCTGGCTTTCTCCCCTCTTTCCACTTCTTTTCTACACTTGATTTCTTCATTGTAGGTGAAATTAGGGTTAGGATCCCAAGGATTCTCCTTAATTTCCCTCTTCCATGGCTCTATTTTCTAGGTAGGAATTAGAAATAGGTCCTCTTGGCCTTCATCTCAATCATCATAGGATTTCATTTCTCTCCTTGGCATTTTTTCCTATTCTGGCATCATTTCTAGGTCTCCGGGCACTCCTGGGACCTCTTGTCTTGATTTTGGCTAGATCTGGACCCACTGGGTTAAGGTCGAGGTCAACTCTGACCTAGGTCAGAGTTGAGCTAGTCCCTGACCTAGGTCATAGATGAGGTCATCTTTGACCTCCTCCAGAATCTATGCCTTTTTTTTAGATTTGGTCTCGACGGGCCCTGAAATCAATGTCGGGCCCTCGGATCTGAGTGCGAAAAGGTTTTAATTCAAAATTTATTTAATTTTTTTCCCTCCTTAGTTGGTTATTGTGATTGGAACATAATTCAAGCTGAAATTTGAATCATGGGCCCATTTCTAGGGTTTAACATTAATTGGGATTTAATTCCTCAATGTTGGCCTTCTCTAGAGGTTTGTGCCCTAGATCACTATAAAAGGAGGCCTTCCTCTCTCATTTTCTCCATCAAGTTTTCATGCTTAATCACTCTCAAGGAGACATTGGTGATCAAGAAAGCATTCATTCAAGCAATCTTCCATTCAAGCATTCAAGCAATCATCCTCTTCTCCATCCAAGTTCTCCATTGAAGATCAAGGATTCAAGCCTTCAAGCCATTGAAGGGATTTGGTTCAAGTATTCAAGATTCATCATT
Organism: Chamaecyparis obtusa; assembly: GCA_027943335.1. NCBI lineage: Eukaryota > Viridiplantae > Streptophyta > Pinopsida > Cupressales > Cupressaceae > Chamaecyparis > Chamaecyparis obtusa. The sequence goes on from BSBK01000484.1 coordinate 24,218, forward strand.
AAAAACCCTAGATCTAGCCATCATGATGGTGTGATCTTCCTTCAAGATCCTTTGTTCATCTTCAAGATCCATTTCATTCTTCCCTCAAATTGGATTCCAAGCATACAATCATGGAGGTTTGATATACATTTGTTGATGTTATGTTCAAGCTTTCATATTAACATACTTGATTACATTTCAAATACAATTTTCATATCTATTGAATGCCATAGCTTCATTGTTAGATCTACTTCTACTACTAGAGAGCATTCTCCATTTCAATTTCAATATTAGGGTTGATTCCAAACCGGGGTTTGACCAAGGCAAACCCCCCCAAACAAACAAAAAAACCATTTTTCTTGTAGGTATAGGTGTAGAACTGCAGATCTAAGCTTGGATTTGGATACCCTTTTCGCCAAACTTTCGAGATCTGTGAACAAGGTCAAAATTAACCTTGAAATAAATAAAGTAGCCTTTGACCTTTTATGAGGGTCAAAGGCTACCTACTATCATAAAGATAAAAGATTTTTAGGTTTTCTTCATCTCGACATTTCCAGTTCGAAATAAGTTGTAGAATTGCCTGAAAGTACACATAGACATCATAAATTGGCATTTTTTAGATCTACCCTATTTTGAGATTAGTATTTCCTTTTCAATTATTTCAAATTTCAAGCACAACTCCATTATAGGGAAATATAAGGTTTTCTTCCTTTTTCATATTCTCCATAGATTGATTCAATTGTGCATTAACCTTTTGGTTGATCAATTTGGATCTCTCTTTTGGGAATTTGAATTTAGAATTAGATCTCATATTTCCCTCATACATTTTTGAGTGAATCCTATTTCATCCTATTCAACACTTATAATATTCCTTTGTAAAGGATATGTGCCTATTGTATTTAGGTTATAGACATGTTAATATCATTGTTTGTAAACACATTTGAACCAATTCATTTGGAAGCATTGTATGTAATAGGTTGAAGGCCGACCTAGTGAATAGTTTTGTTAGCACATATAAATAATACATGCGCCTTTGTAATTATAGAGATGAGATATAGAGTTGATAGTAGCAAAGAATAAGTATGCGAAGAGCATTCAAAATGTTGTATATCTTTACAAGAGGCTAAAGCATCAATGCACAAAAGGAACTGATCTGACAAGCAGTGTCACAATAGCAATTCACCTTGCAGATATAGTGAGTATCTGAGATCCAGAAGGTTGTAGCCTTCACCACTAGAGCACTGAGCTCTAGGACAGTGTGTCCCCACCCCTAACATGGTTATTGTAAAATACTCCTAATAGGGTCCGACCCTTGACTAGGTCACTATACTAAAATCATTGTAAAGATCAACTGTTAGATTAGGTGAAATTCTAATCTCCCAAGAACACCTGCATGCATAACCCTGTCACATGGAAGAAGCAAAGAACAGAAGCAAGAAAAATCTATGGAGGCCAAAAAGCCAGAGACATCTTATGGACATGCAAAGAGAAATTTCTATTATGATCCAATAAGTGAATTCAATGAAATACAAAGAGGGAATCCTTATAAAAGGATACCAAAACCCTAAAGGTGAAAACCCTAAAGAATAATGAGATGCCTAAGTCTAACTTAAGTGTAGAGAATAATAGACTAATAATTAAATAAATTAATTATTAGCTATAATATGACAACTCTAACACCCCCCCTTAAGTGTAACTTAGGGAGAAGCTAAACAACTAAGGACTAAAAGAAGCATGAAAACAAAAATGCATGAAAGAGTAATGGGTCCCGGCAACAAGGCCTGATCAGGTACCCAAGTACAAGAAATAAACTAGATGAAGGAAACAAAGCCTCTAATCTAGGGAATGTCCCAAAGAAAGGAACAAGAAAGAGCATGAAGCATCTCCGAAGCATGAAGCTGCAAACACTGTCAGAAGAATACTGCTAGAACCCCCACTGAAATAGTGCATGACCAGGTAGAGAAGACAAAGTCTGAAGAGCTGATCAATCAAAGAGGTGACCTCCAAAATAGGAATGAATGAGTGTCTATATAGTAGATGAACCATCTCACCGAAATGCATAGGTGCCTAGCCACTGCATCCGCCTAGTACATAGGAACAAAAACTGAATACGTAGATCACTCAACCAAACCAAGGAAGCAATAGAGCCAACAGGTGAACCCCCCCATAATGCTGAACGGGGTGACAGGAACACTGAAATGCAATGCCAGAAACATCTGCAAGAAGAAGAGACAGGAACACCTATGTGCAAAAGAAGGTACAAGCACAGGATAAAGGACGGTGTCATAGACACAGTCTACATGGGCTAATGTCATGGAAGGTACGCTCACTTGACAAGAGTGGATGCACCTATAGTGGCAAATGCATCAGAATCCCCCCATGGCACTTTATAACTGAGTGCGTATACAAACAAACACATAGTGTTCAAGATCCCAAAATGCAAAAGCAGGCACTTTATCTCAGTGCGTTTATAGAAAAGAAATGCTACAGAAGAGAAGCATACAATGCTCAAAAATTAGAAAGAAGAGTGAGCTATGAACTCAGAAGAAGAGATCCCCGGACCTGTAGAACCAAGCACTCCACCAGAGGGCATAAACTGCCAAATGCGGAGGAGTGAAAACCTGGAGTAGAATCTGGAAAAATAACTTCTGCCACTAAATAGCACATAGAACCAGCTTTCCGATGATATAAGGTGAGCCCAAAAATGAGTCCGGATGAGCAAGATATGGCTCCCGGAAGGCAAAAAGTAAATATCACCTTTGACAGAAAAAAAACTATCAAAACAGTAGATCCAAAAACTCTAACCTCCATAATCAGAAAGAGCTCGGAAAGAGCTTTCCGACGATATAAAGAAGTCGAAAAAAGACCTCCGTATGCTCAAGATATTGCAAAAAAGGCCCAGGTACCCTAAAAAGGCCTCAAAAAAAAAAAAAATGTTTTAAAGCCCCTGGGGCTGGAAATGCAAAGCCCCTGGGTGCATGGCACGTGCAGGGGGCTGGAGCTAGAGCTCTCGGTCACCCATGTGACCGCCGCTAGGGCCCGCAGGGCTTAAAAACCCCGCCGGGCGGCCGGCGGAGCGGAGGGCGGAGCTGAGCGGGCGGAGGGGAGGCCGCGGAGGGCGCTGCAGCGGAGCGGTGGCTGCGGATGGCGGTGGCGGCACGGGCGGTGGGATGGGCGGCGGAGGTGCCGGCGGTGGGTGGGCCGGTGGAGCGGAGGGCGCGGGCGCGGGCGTCGGGGCCGAGGGCGGCTGAGGCCGCAGACTGGCGGAGCTGGGCCGGTGGGCAGCGGGCGGCAGCTCTGTGGTGGCCGCTTGGCGGTGCGCTGGTGGCCGCCCAAAATTTTATATATATTTTTTTAAATTTTTGACAACCACCATCTCGGAGTGCGTGCCAAGGCCATACGGCCCTGGTATGCAAAATTTTTTTGCCTCAGATGCCACTGTGTCCAAAATAGACAAGTTTTATATGGATTTAGGGGTTCTTGGGCCTTCCGGACACAATGGTGGTGTCCGTTTTTTCCCAAGGTGAGCCAAATTTCAGCTCCCCCTAGATCCACAAAAAAAACTCTTGAAACCCTTGAAAACCTCCTGCTTCTGAAACACTTCAACAAAACACGAACAGCGAGCAGCAAGATGGCTCTGATACCATGTTAGATTAGGTGAAATACTAATCTCCCAAGAACACCTGCATGCATAACCCTGTCACATGGAAGAAGCAAAGAACAGAAGCAAGAAAAATCTATGGAGGCCAAAAAGCCAGAGACATCTTATGGACATGCAAAGAGAAATTTTTATTATGATCCAATAAGTGAATTCAATGAAATACAAAGAGGAAATCCTTATAAAAGGATACCAAAACCCTAAAGGTGAAAACCCTAAAGAATAATGAGATGCCTAAGTCTAACTTAAGTGTAGAGAATAATAGACTAATAATTAAATAAATTAATTATTAGCTATAATATGACAACTCTAACATCAACTACTAACAGGGTCTGACCCTTGACTAGGTTACTATACTAAAATCATTGTAAAGATCAACTCCTAACAGGGTTGTAAGATTTTCTAATAGGGATCATAAAATACTAGTGCAGTTCTTAGTGGGTGTCAATTCCCACCGGGGTTTTTACCTATTTGGGTTTTCTCGTAATCATATTTGGTGTTATGTGTTATGGTTTTTTATCTTACTTGCATTGATATTCATTTTAGTACTTAAGAAATTAAGTTAAAGTTCAAGACATCAAAAAATAATAATATATAGAACACTGATTCACCCCCCTCTTAGTGTTCCCATTCCTAACAATTGGTATTAGAGCTCTAGTCATCTAAAGAAAATTTTAACCACTTGAGGAGATCATGGATATAGGAGAAGTGAAACATCTGGAGAAAAATCTTGAAGCAGCTCTTGAAGATATTGACGGATCTAAAAAAGAAAATGAAGAACTAAAAGATAAAGTTAGTAGTTCTCAAGTAATCATCAAGAAACTTAAAAAAGACTTGAAAGACTATTCCACAAGTGATTTGGGAAAAATGGTTAAAAAGCTGAATGAGGAAAACACATCTTTGAAGGATAAGATTGAAGAGCTAGATGAAAAGCTATTCAACAATCAAGAAGCTTATGAAGAACAGGTCAAAGAAAACAAACCGTTGGATGATGAACTAAGGCAAGGAAACATGAAAATCTTGGAGCTAGAAAACATCAAGAAGAAAGTAGAATCAGTATTGACTGAAGCAAAGAATCATATTGACAAGTTACACACAAGCAATGATTTAATAGATTCTCAGCTATATGCATAGAAGATTAAAGGAGACACCAATGATATTAGATTCAATGAAGCACAAAATCAGATCAATGACATGCAAGCAAGATTGAAAACATTAGAAGGATCTATAGAAGCTAAGAGGATTGTAAATTAGAATAAAGCTAATATAGAACCATCGAAAGATGATCGCAAGCCAATAAACAAAAAATTTTATGCATGTAACAAGCATGGTCACATTGCAAGAGATTGTAAAGAGGTAAGACCTTTCAATGGCTACTATTATTCATGCAATAAATTTGGTCATAGAGCTATGAATTGTAGATCAAATCAAAGAAATCAGACTCAGCAAAATCAAAGAAGTCATTGATAGAAGAATGATAGAAATCCTCAGAATATTACATGTCAGATATGTAATTATAATGGTCACACAGCTAGACACTAAAAAATGGTAACCAACATCAATGCATCGAGGAATATAAGGCCTCTAGTTATTTGTCACTCATGCAACAAGGCTGGATACATCTCAAGGTTTTGCACATCAAAAGGGCAAAGATAGGAAAGCCCTAAAAAGTCAAAAGCATCAATATTGGATGAAGCAGGAGAAGTCAAGTTTGTACAAGCTATAAAAGATGTGAGCATGATTTGGAAGGAAGAAAAGTCAAATAATGTTGGTGAAATAGTTGAGGATGCATCTACAATGGACGCACCTCCTATTTATGGTTAAATGAACGCTATGGTCATAGGGGGAGCTAGATTAGTTCTAGACCCCTGCGCAGCTAGTATACTCACTCTTAGAATATGCACCTTTGGATATGTATCATCTTAAAATGGAAGCACTTCCATGATAAGAATTTTTAGCCCTCCGAGTAACTAGTTTGGGGTCATGTCAAGTGCCTTGATTGGGTCTTTGTATGGATTTGGCTATTTTTGGCAAGTTGACTATACTATTGCATGACTTAATATAGTGCTGGATTATGGCAACAAAGTCATATAGTAGTTTGGAGTTAGCACACTTCATCAGAAGATCAAAATTTGGCTAAGTACATAAGACTAGATAGATAACATAACACCGGTTGATTAGAGCATCAACGCATGTGTGTATGACCAAGTTATGGTATGTTCCCTAGAAGATAAGTTCATAAGAGTGTATTCATGCTTAGTCTATGAGTGCATGATCATATATGCAAGTATGAAGAAGTTACAGACAGTTAAAGTTACAGAGCCAGTGAATGCCAAAATGGAATAGTGTGTGCAGCCAACTAATGGTAAATTGATTAGCGACTAGAATATTTTTATGTAAGGGCTATGTGCCTATTTTAATTAGGTTGTAGACATATAATTATGTTTGTTTGTAAACATGCTTGATCCAATTCAATTGGAAGCATTGTATGTAATCGGTTATAGGGCCAACCTAGTTAATTGTTCTATATGCACATATAAATATCAGATGTGCCTTTGTAATTAAGTATGAGAGTGGTAATAGAGTTAAGATAAGCAAAGAAGAGGTATGCAAAGAGTTGGTAAGATATATTAGAGCTTTGCAAGAGGTCAAAGCATCAGCACATCAAAGGAACTGATCTGACAAGCAGTATCACAACACCAATTCATCCAACAGATAAAGTGTATATCTGAGATTAGAAGGTTGTAGCCTTCACCACTTGAGCAGTGAGCTCTAGGACAATGTGTCTACACCCCTAACAGAGTTGTTGTAAAAGACTCCTAACAGGGTCTGACCCTTGACAAGGTCAATGTACTAACTACATTGTAAAGTAACTCCTAACAGGGTTAAAGATCTTCTAACAAGGATCATAAGACATTAGTACAGATTATTAGTGGGTGTCAATTCCCACCAGGGTTTTTACCTATTTGGGTTTCCCTGTAACCATATTGGTGTTATGTGTTGTGTTCATCTATCTTGTTTATGTTAATGTTCATTTCAATACTTAAGCATTCAAGTTAAGTTTAAAGAGAAAAGTAAAAAGATCTAATATAGTGAACACTAATTCACCCCCCCTCTCAGTGTTCCCATTCCTAACAGTTGTTTCCCCCCTGTTCAGCTTCTCTCCCCCTATTTCCAACCTCTTTTTGACAACCTTCTTTGAGAAACTGAACATTTTGACTTTTTGGGTCAAGGACAATCTGATGGGTCAAGCTCAACCTCGACCCTGACCTAGGTCACAGTTGACCTCAGCTCTGACCTAGGGCAGAGTCAACCTCGACCCTATCCCCAAGTCCAATTTTCAAATTCTAGGAGTTTCAGGATGTTGGGCTTTGGAAAGTTTTATTTTCCCACTTCTGGGTCATCTATTTCAGGTTTCAGAATGGTAAACTCTTAAATTTCATTTAATCTAGGTTCATTTCTAGGGGTTAAGGTTAATTGGGATTTAATTCTCCAATGTCAGCCTTCTCTAGGAGTTTGTGCCCTAGATCACTATAAAAGGAAGCATTCCTCTCTCATTTTCACATCCAACCTCCACAATCAAGCAATTGCATCCACTTTTCATGATCAAGCAAGCAAGAAGGAGAAGGAAAGCAAGCAAGCATTCATTCACTCTCAAGCATTCAAGCATTCAAGTATTCATCAAGGAGTTCCATTGTTAGCCATTGAAGGGTTCAATCTCTTTGGAGCCCTCTTGTTGAAGATTTCTCCATCCACATTCATCCAAGCCTCTTCCTATGCTAAGATCCATTCAAGATTGGTGTTGAAGATCTAATGTCATTGATTCGAGACATCCTACATACATTTCTACATTCATTTGGAGCATCCATACTTGTGGATTCAAGGATTCGAATCCTACACAAGGATTTCAAATAAGCAAAGTGAATAGTTCCATTTACTTTGTTTATACATATTGCAATTTCAATTAAATTTCAAGGTTGATTCCAAATTGGGGTTTGACCAAGGAAAACCCCCCATCCAAACAACAAAAAGCCATTTTTCTTGTAGGTACAAGTACAAGACAATGAATTGAAGTTCAAATCTGGATACCCTTTTCAACAAACTTTTGAGATCCATGAATAGAATTTCCATCAGAGTTGTTTTAGGTTAGGGACAACCTTCAGTGAGGGGTACAATTGTGCCCCAAGGTAAGATTATGTCTTTCTATCTGGGTCAAATTTGACCTGACCTCAGAAAGATAAAAATTTTTTGGGTTTTCTCTATCTCGGCATTTCCAGTCCGGAGTAGGTTGCAGAATTCCCTGAAACTATGCACAGACATCAGAAATCAGTCTTTTCCAAATTTTTCCTATTTTGAGGTTAGTATTTACCTTCTATTCATTTAAGGGTTCAAGCATATAATTTCTATAGAAAATTATAGGATTTCTTCCTTTCTTCATATTCTCCATTGTTTGATTCATTTGTGCATTGATTACTTCTTTGTGATTAATCAATTTGGATCTCTCTTTTGGGAATTTGGATTAGGGATAGGTCCTATATTCCCCTTACATAGATACAATAATATACTTTGTAATAAGGGTATAGATAGATCTCCTACATCTTTATCCACCACTATACATTTTGGTGAACCTGACATGCTTACCCACTTTTCTTTTGTGGAATTAGATGCCCTATTATGTTTGTGGTGTTAGAATTCCCTTTATATGTTTTTGATGTTAGATTTTCCTTTTTAAATCCTGCATGCTCTTTTCTATTTCAAAAATACAAAAAAATTGCAAAAATCTCTTTAAAATAAAAAATTATTCATTTGTTCATGCTTTATGTTTGCCTAGTTTAGTTCATTTGCATTGCATTGGTATATGAGCTTTACTACCACTAGTCCTACTTATAATATTCTGGTTAGAATAATTCATAGACTCATGGGTGCCTTTGATCCTGAATCTTCCTCTCCTTTCCTTAGGATCCCAAATGACAATTTGATTATTCATTATTCCAATCCTATTATGGAGCAAAACTCTTCTCACTCATCACCTGATGAGGATGATGCTTTAATAGTTGCTCCTGAACAATTCCAAAAACTTCAACTGAACTTGATAAAATGGGTAATCGGCTTATTCAAGAAAACCATAATCAAGATTCCATTCAAGCTATAGAGGCTCTTAAGAAAGTTCTTCATGATAGTGATCAAGGTTTTAATCTCTTGTGTGGTATTACTCATCTTGTGCATTCAAATGTTAAACCTTTATCTCAAGAAGCTCAAGATTTAGGATTGATTCCTCCGGTTACTAGTATAGAACCTTCTTTTGTTCCTTTATCTAGTATTCCTACCTATACTCCTTCTTTGGTGACTATGATGATTCCCTCTATTCCTATGAGTGTTCCTTTTGTGTCCCTGCCTACATCACAACCTTCTTATCATAATTTTCCTTTTACTTATTCTAATCCCCTTCCAACTTTAGTTCCAAGTGTTCCCACAGTTGTGTCTTCCATTCCTACAACTTCATACACTTTACCTAGTGTTTCTAATGTTGCTATTCCTCCTATTTCCTCTAATGATTCAACAATCATCAGTTTGGCTCAAACTGTGTCATCCTTACAACAACAACTAGCATCTTTGACTCAAAACAATTTTAGCATTCCTACATGTGACATGGGAAGTCCTTTGTCCCTAGATATTATTCATACTCCTATTCCTCAGCAAGTTGATATGCCTCATCTTGAGAATTACAATGGAAAAGGAGACCCTATTCATCATGTTAAAACATTTCAAATCCTTTGTAGTGATTATGCTCATGACCATAGGATTTTAGCCAAGATGTTTGCTAGAACTTTTTGTGACAAGGCCTTACAATGGTATTGTTCCCTGCCTCCTTATTCTATTGATTCATTTCCAAAACTTGCTAATGCTTTTATTCAACAATTTCAAAATAACATTGGTTTGAAAGTGTCTTTGACTAATTGGATGCATTGTAAACAAAATGCTAAGGAAAAATTGACTGAATTTATTGGTAGATTTAAGCATTTGCATGCTCAAATTTCCTATCCTGTTTCTGATATTGATATTCAATGTATGTTTATTTCAAATTTGCAAAAGGATATTAGAGATAAGATTATGCTTATTGAATTTACCTCTTTTCAACAACTTTGTGCAGTGCTTCATCATTATCAATTACAAGTGAGTCAATTTGATAGCAACACTCCAATGGCTCATGTTCCAGTTGATAAGAGTGATGTTGCTCCTAATCCAAAAAAAATTCAAAAACTCAACAATTATGTCAAGATAAACAAACAAGCAAATGCAATCACTGATCAAGTTGTTGTTGCATCTCACAATGCCACTTCTGCATCCACTACTTTTTGATTAAATCAAGTACATTTACTCCTCTCTCTAAATCTTTACATTCTATTATAATAGGTTGTTAACTGCTAATATGATTACTTTACCTCCTATTTTACCTCTTTTACCTACTACGATTGCATCTAAATCCTTTGATCCTAAAGCTTTTTGTCAATATCATTGTCAGAATGGTCATGATACTGAAAAATGTTATTCTTTAAAACATAAGGTTCAAGATTGAATCTAATGCCTTATCTGTTGATAATCTTGATGGTAGTGGGAACAAATCTATCTCTCCTCCTAATCAAAACCTCCAAATTTATATGAATCTTTTACCTACACATGATACTAATATCATTGCTCAACCATCTTCTATGGATATTCTTTATGATTCAAAGATGGATGATCTTAATCACATTGTTAACCAAGTGGAGCATGTTGTTCAATCTATATCTCCACCTCAGCCTCAACCTCAGCTTCAATCTCAAGTTCAATCTCAACCTCTACCAAAACCGTAGCCTAAATTGAAAATTCAGCCTAAACCTCAAAAACAACCTAAGAATAAAAGACCTCAAAAAATTTTGATTACATTTGATGATTCTAACACTATTAAGGCTCTCGATGGTCCCCTTTACATTTATGCTATGATTTCTCCAATACCTACTCTTGGTTGTCTTGTTGATTCTACATCTCTAGTCAATGTTATTACCAAAGAAAATATTTTTATGAAAAACTTGCAACGTGATTCTTATGATACATCTGATGTGTGGATTCAAACTTGTAATGGTTTTCTTTATCCATCATTTGGTTCTATTAATTTTTCGATTGAACTTTGTGGTAAAATTGTGAGCACTACCTTTGTTGTTGTTCCTAACTCTGATCAATTTCAAGTTAAGCTTGGTTTACCATGGTTAAATGCCATGCATGTTGTTGCTTCACCTATCCATAAATTTATTAAATTTGTTCATAATTAAAAAGTGAAGATGGTTACTCATAGTTTATATCAACCTTCTAGGCCTAGAGATTGTGCTACCCTTGACTTCTTTTGGCCTTCATTACCTAATTCATGTCCTTCTCAACCTGATAATCTTTTCCATTCATATCAAGCCTATAAGCATCGTAAGATTCTTGAATTAAGCATACCTCCTATGGATCTTAATCATGGTCTTTTGCCTACACCTTCCTATTAGGAATGAATGCTAAGTGTTTGGCAGCCATTATGTAGAAGTTGTTGGTGCATTCATGACTATGATTGTCATTGATGTCAACACAGTGATTTACTGAAGACTTGCTAGAAGCAGACAGAGTTTGGATTAGCAAACGTGGGTTATTGTAGTTGGAGCTATGTGATGTTGAGGTTATACTCTTTGATATGTCATATTTCTATGGTTAAGAACATAGATAGTAATTCATTTATTCATGGAAGTTATGATCATTTTGGTGGAAGTAGTATTTAGGCAGCGTTCCTGAGTAGCGGTTTGTGGAAATTAGATGATATCTCCTAATTGGGATGGAATCTGGTTTTGCATAGTTAAAGGGAAGTTGAAGACACATTGATAGTGACATGGATGATAGCATAGACTTTGAGGTCATACGAGTGAAGATTTATTGTATTTGGAAGCTGACAGTTTTGTGTAATTTTGGTGTAGCGTGTGGAAACTTTTATTTTGTAATTGTATGCCGACTCATTTGTAATTATTTGAGTGTGGTATAGAGGAAGGAATGTATTTCCTTGTTTTAATGTAGTTTTAATGTGAAAAGTGTGTAATTATGATATAGTAGCATCAGTTGTGATGTTGTATGCATGAAGTTAAGAAAAGAGCTAAGTATGAAAGCGAATTTGTGAAGGAAGACATGTGAAGTATAGAGATTTGAAATTGAGATCTGATGTAATAGTGAGTATAGTTTGGAATAGTTAGAGAAGAGGTAACATATTATTTTGTTGAGTAATGCAAAGATTATTTGGACAATGTGTTCAGTGATCTTACCCTGAAGCTGTTTGGGCAGTGGGTCCTTCTATCTTCCATAACTCTTAACCAGGTTAGAATCTTTTAACTGGGATTCAAAATCTCCTAACAGGGATTCATATGTACTGAATGTATTTCATAAGACTCCTAACAGAGTCCATCCTTTCACAAGGAATATTCATATTAGTGAATCTTTTGAGGGCATCATTCCCACCGGGGTTTACTCTTTGATCAGGAGGTTCCCTAGTCAACATATCTTGTGTCATTGTGTTATTGTGTATGAATATCTTTCTATGGTTGGTAATTATATTGCTTATATGGTTTAATGTTTTTGAAGATGATAAACATTATAATTATCAAATAACTAATTCACCCCCCCCCCCTCTCTATTATCTTGGTGGACTTTACTTTCTAACAATTGGTATCAGAGCAGTAGGTCATTGAAGAAGTTTAACAGCTTAAGGAGATCCATGGTGAATTTCAGGAAAGAAAGCCCTAAGTTTGATGGAGTAAATTTTGATAGCTGGAAAGAAAATATGAAGACACACCTATTATGTTTAGGACCAAGTTATTGGTTGATTACAAAGAATAATAAGACTATCATTGAAGAGGACAATCTTGAAACATGTACTACGGAAGAGACAGATCTATTCATGTGTAACATACTTGCAAGAGAAGCACTTTTGACAGCACTTCCAGAGAATGAGTACAGTCAGGTAAAATATTTGAAAAAATCTCATGAAATTTGGAATGCTTTACACTCTATTTTTGAAGGTGATGAACATGCAAAAAGAGTTAGATTACATAATTGGATATGTGCATTTGAAGATATAAGAATCTTGGAAGATGAATCTATTAGAAGTTATATTGGTAGAATGTCAAAAATCATTATAGGTATAAAATCTTATGGAGGAACAAAGATAGAGAATGAAGTAATATGGAAAATTCTGAGGACATTGACTCCTATACTTAAGAAAACAACATAGATGATTGAACAAGTGATACCTTGTACAACAAAATTTACAAGAGAAACTCTTCTTGGAAGATTGGAAGCAGCAGAAATGAACTTGAGATTATCAAGAGACTTACCTAGAATGGAGACAACATTCAGTGCTCTTAGTGTTTTCCCTAATTTGTCAAGAAGCATCAGTGTGAGCGGAGATTATGCTGGCAGCAATAGATCTAGAAATGAAGAAGACAAGAATATTGAAGAAGGTATTGCCTTGCTTGTGAAAAGAGAACTAGACAGTAAGAAAATATTTAAATGTTGGACTTGTCAAGAATATGGTCATTTTGCATCTAAATTTCCTAAGAGAGTTAAAAAGTACAGAAGCAATTTCAAACCTAGAAGATCTAAGGAATGTTATTATGCTAATGATGAAGATCTTGAAGCTAGTATAGAAAGACCCTTAAGTGAAAGTCATACTAAAAATAATGATGACATAGGATTTGTAGCAATTAAAGAATAAAATCCTAAAACTGATGTTAAGGAAGAAAAAGCCTTAGTTTCTCAAGTTGAAAAGAAAGTTGATTGAATTATAGACAATGGTTGTTCACATCATATGACTGAAGACATGAAAAATTTCATAAAGTTGAATGAATATGATGGAGGAGTTGTTAGAGTTGGAAACAATGCACCTTATTTGATTAAAGGTATAGGATCGATTACTCTTGATGGAAAGACTAATACTGATGATGTTTATTTTGTGGATGGATTGAAACATAATCTTTTGAGTGTTGGATAGTTAGTTGATAAGGGATATCAAGTTTGGTTTACTGATAAAACTTGTGTGATAAAGGATAAAGATAGAAATCTAATTGGAACTGGATCTAGAACCAGAGGTAATGTATTTTAGTTGAATCCTATTGAGATGACATATTTGATTACAAAGATTAATGATAGCTAGTTATGGCATAGAAGGTTTTGTGATATAAACTTTGATAACATTGTTAAAGTAAGTACTACACTTGCAGTAAGAGATTTACCTAAAATTATGAAGTCTACTAACATGATTTGCAAAGAATGTGTAATGGCTAAACAGAAGAGAAGTTCTTTTCCTAGTAAGAAGTTTACATCTACAGAGAAGCTAGCGATTGTTCATACAAATTTGAGTGGTCCTACCAAGACTAGAGGATTCTATGGAGAAAGGTATTTAATGATTCTTGTTGATGATTTTACAAGAATGATGCGGATTGCATTTCTTAAAGAAAAATCTGAAGCATTTGATAAGTTTAAGATTGTTAAGAATAAAGTTGAGAATGAATCTGGAATGAAGATTAAATGTTTGAAATTTGATAGAGGTGGAGAATTTACTTCTAGAGAGTTTAACAACTTTTGTGAAGAAAATGGCATTAAAAGATAGTATTCAGCCCCTAGAACACCTGAACAAAATGGAATTGCAGAAAGAAGGAACAGATCAGTGACTGAAGCAACAAGAGCTATGTTGTTTGAAAATGATTTGGTGAAGATATTCTGGAGAGAAGTAGTGAACATAGCATTGTATACAATGAACATAGTACAAATCAGAGAAGACACAACCAAGACACCTTATGAATTATGGTTTGGACATGCACCCTCAGTTAAGTATTTTAGAATTTTTGGAAGCAAATGTTATATAAAGAGAGATGATGATATTGGAAATTTTGATCCTAGAAGTGATGAAGGTATATTTCTTAGATATTCTTTGAAAAGAAAAGCATATAGATGTTTCAATAAAATAACTAAGACTATTGTTGAAAGCACAAATGTTAAAGTTGATGAAAAGTTCAAAATTCAGGAAAGAATGCTTGATTATGAATCTGATGAAGAAGCTCATCCTAAACCTAACACTAGAACTACTGAATTGTTTTATGAAACTGACAGTGATTTTTTGAATGAAAGCCACAGTGAAGTTATTGAAGAACCTACATCTGAAGAGAGATCTGAGACAAAGACACCTAGCAAGAGTTTGTTTTAAGGAACCATCCTTTTGAATATATTATTGGGAGCATCAAAAGAGGAGTTCTTACTCGAAATAAGGCACAAGAATAGTTATGTTTGATTTCTCAAATTGAACCTAAGACTACTAATGAAGCTTGTGAAGATGAAAGTTGGACTAATGCTATGAAAGAAGAATTAGATCAGATTGAAAAGAACAAGACATGGGAATTGGTCCCTAGACCTAAAGACAAGAATGTTATTGGAACTAAATGCGTATTCAGAAACAAGATGAATGAACAAGGAGAAGTAGTAAGAAACAAAGAAAGATTGGTATGTAAGGGTTACTCACAATAATAAGGAATTGACTATGAAGAAACCTTTGCACCTGTTGCAAGAATTGAAGCAATAAGAATGTTTTTGGCTTATGTAGCTTACAAGAAATTCAAAGTATATCAGATGGATGTGAAGTCAACATTTCTGAATGGAGAATTGGAAGAAGTCTACATTGAGTAGCCTGAAGGTTTTCCTTTAACTCAAGAAGGAGACATGGTGTGTAAATTGAAGAAAGCTTTATATGGACTTAAACAAGCACCTAGAACTTGGTATGAAAGATTGGATAAGTATTTTTTAAAGTTGGGATTTACAAAAGGAACAGCTGATAGCAATCTGCACACAAAAGAAATTGAAAATGGTTTGTTAGTTATAGTTATTTTTGTTGATGACATTATCTTTGGAGGAGAAGATGAAGCTAGTGACAAATTTGCTGATGAAATGAAGATTGAATTTGAAATGAGTATGATTGGTGAGATGAAATACTTTTTGGGATTACAGATAACACAAAAAAATGATGGTATCTTTGTAAGTTAGACAAAGTAATTGAATGACTTGTTGAAAAGATTTGGAATGGAGGATTGTAAACCAGTTGGAACACCTATGGTGACCGAACATAAGTTATCTAGCACAGATGAGACTCTTGCAGTAGAATAGAAGAAATATAGATTTATGATTGGAGGATTACAATATTTGACTCATACAAGACCTGATATAGCACATTCAGTTGGAATTGTAGCAAGATTTCAAGCAGACCCCAGAGAATCACATTATGTAGTAGTAAAGAGGATACTGAGATATTTAAGAGGCACAATGGACTATGGACTATGGTATGAAAAATCTGATGATTTTACCCTATGTGCATATACAGATGCTGACTGGGGAGGCAGTTTTGATGATAAACAAACACCAGTGGTGGAGCATTTTTCCTTGGAGGAAGATTAGTTTCTTGGATAAGCAAGAAGTAGAATTGTATCTCACAAAGCACAGCAGAAGTAGAATATGTAGCAGTAGCAAACAATTGTAACCAGATAATTTGGATGAAGCAAATGCTGAAGGACATTGGAATAAAATTTGTTGAGCCTATTGTTATACATTGTGATAACACCATTATAGTTAGTATGTCTAAGAATCCTTTATTACATTCTAAGACAAAGCATATAGAGATTAAGTATCATGTTGTAAGAGAGAAAGTTGCTGAGAAAGAAGTCATACTTGAGTACATAAGTACAAAGGAGCAGATAGTAGATATATTGACAAAGCCTTTGCCTAAGGATACATTTGAGTATCTGAGATGTATGCTTGGGGTTATGCCCTAGCCTAATTTTGAGAAGTGATGCATTTGGTTGCATCCATCTAGTGGTATATGAGCCTTATCTTTCTTCTGGTCTAGATGTTGGTACTTCCTCTATGGGGGAGTATGTGTATTTGAGCTGAGTCATGAGGACTCTAGTAAATGTATTTTCTGAAAAGTGTCTTTTGACATTGAGTTGTTGTTGACATAGTGATGGAATTTATGTCATTGATGTCAATGGGGGAGAAGTATACATGAAAAACAATCTGAGACATCTGTTGGAGAGAATTGAATGGGATAACAAAGCAAGATTTGATTGATGAAGAGGATTTGAAGAAGTAGCATTGCAGTATTGGATTTTTGGAACATTTGATGTTTTTCATCTATGTTGCCATTAATGCCAATGGGGGAGATTGTTAGGAATGAATGCTAAGTGTTTGGAATCCATTCTATAGCAATTGTTGTTGCATTCATGACTATGATTGTCATTGATGTCAACACAGTGATTTACCGAAGACTTGCAGAGAAGAAGACAAAGTTTGGATTAGCGCACATGGGTTATTGTAGTTGGAGCTATGTGATGTTAAGGCTATACTATTTGATATGTCATATGTCTATGGTTAAGATCGTAGATATTAATTCATTTATTCATGAAAGTTATGATCATTTTGGTGGAAGGAGTATTCAGACAGTGTTCCTGAGTAGCGGTTTGTGCAAATCAGATGATATATCCTAATCAGAATGGAATCTAGTTTTGTGTAGTTAAAGGGAAGTTGAAGACACATTGATAGTGATGTGGATGTTATCATAGAATTTGAGGTCACACGAGTGAAGATTTATTGTATTTGGAAGCTGACAGTTTTGTGTAATTTTGGTGGTGTATGCAAACTTTTATTTTGTAATTGTATGCCGACTCATTTGTAATTATTTGAGTGTGGTATAAAGGAAGGAATGTATTTCCTTGTTTTAATGTAGTTGTAATGTGAAAAGTGTGTAATTATGATATGGTAGCAATAGTTGTGATGATGTATGCATGAAGTGAAGAAAAGAGCTAAGTATGAAAGTGAATTTGTGAAGGAAGACATGCAAAGTACAAAGGTCTGATGTAATAGTGAGTGTGGTTTGGCACAGTCTAAGAAGAGGTAACATATTATTCTATTGAGTAATGCAAAGATTATTTGGTTAGTGTGTTTAGTGATCTTACCCTAAAGTTGTTTGGGCAGTGGGTCCTTTTGTCTTCCATAACTCCTAACCAGGTTAGAATCTTTTAACAGGGATTCAAAATCTCCTAACAGGGATTCATATGTACTGAATGTATTTCATAAGACTCCTAATAGAGTCCATCCTTTCACAAGGAATATTCATATTAGTGCATCTTTTGTGGGCATCATTCCCACTGGAGTTTACTCTTTGATCAAGAGGTTCCATAGTCAACATATCTTGTGTCATTGTGTTATTGTGTATGAATATCTTTCTATGATTGGTAATTATATTGCTTAATGTTTTTGAAGATGATAAAAGTTATAATTATCTAATAAATGATTCACCCCCCCCGTCTTTGTTATCTTGGTGGACTTTACTTTCTAACACTTCCATACCTCCTTTATCCATGGCTTCTAGTTCTTTTAATCAAGCTCCTATTATTGCTTCTCTATCTACTAATAATCCTATTAATCCTC
Organism: Chamaecyparis obtusa; assembly: GCA_027943335.1. Lineage (NCBI taxonomy): Eukaryota > Viridiplantae > Streptophyta > Pinopsida > Cupressales > Cupressaceae > Chamaecyparis > Chamaecyparis obtusa. The sequence goes on from BSBK01000484.1 coordinate 42,381, forward strand.
CTATAGAACCTATGAAGGAACCAGTAATTGTTCCTCCTAGTTCTCAACATATTTCAAGTAAAGAAAAATGTAATCGATCTGATATAAACATCGTAAGAAATGTCGTGCTTAAGATAAAGCTCATAATTATATTCTTCAAGCATCTTTACCTTCTTTTGATCAGCCTATGCATGTTGTGTTAGAAGAGGTTGTTACTAATAATGATGTTTAAATGCAAGATTATGATGATCCTATTCATATCTTAGAACCTATTTTGATTAATCTAGATGAAGAAGATACTCTTGATGATGTTAATGATGAATATGAGACTATTGACATTGACATTGATTTACCTAATATGCTTTCATCACAATTAAAAATTACACCTAGTATCAAACATGATGATTCTCAAGAGGATCCTTGTTTGGAACTGGCTATCATTCATATTGTGTTGGATATAGTCCCTCTTGTGAGTTACCCACCTTCCCTAAATGATATAGAACAAGATGGGGAGAGTAGGTGGTACACTTGATTGGATTTTATTTTGTGGTAGCCTTTGTTGTGTGTTAGATTCATTTATACGACCCTTGTTACTTTGTTGGTACAAGGTGATAAAGGAATTACACCTATTGTACAATTATTCTATATGTATCTCTATTCTTACATATGTTGTTTCATGTTATGTTGTACCTGTGCAATTGTTTGTAAATGTTTCCTTGTGTAATTTTCTTGGATCTAGGACTTGGTAGCACTAAATCTTTTTGGTCTCTAGGTCATGGTCTGAAAAGATTATTTTTCGTATCTCTTATGTGATCTTTCCTCCTTTGTGATTGTAGTTCTACTTTCTTTGGGGAACGATGTCAATTCATACACACACACACACACACACACACACACACATATATATATATATATATAATCTTATGATCATACTAACCCCATAGCAAGTAGTTCCCTTCTATGTTCTCTGTATGTTTATGTGGTATTTCCCTTGATTTGTCTTGATTTGGGGGCATCTCATAGTGGAAACATAATTAGTTGAGTTGTTTATGTTTTTGTTAAAGCCATTGCTCCTGTTAAAGTTTTAGAAATGACTTTAACTTGGGGGCATACACTCTGCTCACCTATTGCACACACACACTTTTTTGATATACATATATTATTTTTCAAGATACTTTTATCCCTTTATGGATTAGTGACTAATCTTTAAAGCTTGGATTTCTATTTAGGATCTCTTGATCCCTCCGGTTGAAATTTTTTTATCCCTTAAGGTCGAAGGTGTCCTTAAGACTGGATCTCTTTTTCTTTTGGTTTTACTCTTATGAAATAGAATATTCTTAAGGGTGAATCCTTGATGGGTTGACTAGTGAGTAGCCACATTCACTAGGTGGTTCAATTCCATCTTTCCAATTGTGCTATTTCCTAGTGTGGTTCACAATGGGACATAAGTTCTCATTGGGCGAGATAATCACACCCACTTCTCTCTCTTTTTTAGAGAAGTCTCTATTATTGTGATCTTTGAGTTGATGAAGACTTGATTCCATAGGGGCTTGAGGATTTCTTTTTCCCTTTGATTTCAATAAGATTATCTTTTCATTATGATCTCCTTTACCAAGAGTTTGCATCGAGTCCATACACTTGCTAAAGTGGGGGCTTAATATATCATCTTAAAATGGAAGCACTTCCATGATACAAAAATTTATCCCTTTGAGTAAGTGGTCTGGGGTCATGTCAAGCACCTTGATTGGGTCTTTGCATAGATCTGGCTATTTCCCCCCTCTTCTGCTTCTCTCCCCGTGTTTCCAGCCTCTTTCTGACAACCTTCTCTGAGAAATTGAAAATTTTGACTTTTTGGGTCAAGGATGACCTGATGGGTCAAGGTTGACCTTCACCTTGACCTTGATCAAAGTCAACCTTGACTTTGAACTAGGGTAGAGTTGACCTTGACCCTAACCCCAAGTCCAATTTTCAAATTCTGGGAGTTTCAAGATGTCGGGCTTTGAAAATTTTTATTTTCCCACTTCTGGGTCGGCTGTTTCAGGTTTAGGAATGGTAAACTCTTAAATTGCATTTAATCTAGGTTAATTTATAGGGGTTAAGGTTAATTGGGATTTAATTCTCCAATATCGGCCTTCTCTAGGAGTTTGTGCCCTAGATCACTATAAAAGGAAGCCTTCCTCTCTCATTTTCACATCTAACATCCACAATCAAGCAATTGCATCCAGTTTTCATGATCAAGCAAGAAAGAAGGAGAAGGAAATAAAGAAAGCATTCATTCACCCTCAAGTATTCAAGCATTCAAGTATTCATCAAGGAGTTCCATTGTTAGCCATTGAAGGGTTCAATCTCTTTGGAGCCCTCTTGTTGAAGATTTCTCCATCCACATTCATCCAAGCCTCTTTCTATGCTAAGATACATTCAAGATTGGTTTTGAAGATCTAATGTCATTGATTTGAGACATCCTACACACATTTCTACATTCATTTGGAGCATCCATACTGGTGGATTCAAGGATTTGAATCTTACACAAGGATTTCAACATAAGCAAAGTGAATAGTTCCATTTACTTTGTTTATACATATTGCAATTTCAATTAAATTTCAAGGTTGATTCCAAATTGGGGTTTGACCAAGGCAAACCCCCCATCCAAACAACAAAAAACTATTTTTCTTGTAGGTATTGGTATAGGACAAAGAATTGAAGTTCAGATCTGGATACCCTTTTCGGTGAACTTCTGAGATCCATGAACATAATTTTTGTCGGAGTTGTTTCAGGTCAAGGATGACCTTTAGTGAGGGGTATAATTGTTCCCTAGGGTAAGATTGTGCCCTGCTATTGGGTCAAAGTCAACCTGACCTTAGAAAGACAAAAGTTTTTTGGGTTTTCTCTATCTTGACATTTCCAATCCAAAGCAGGTTACAGAATTCCTTGAAATTGTGCACAGACATTTGAAATTGGTCTTTTCCAGATTTTCCCAATTTTGAGGTTAGTATTTACCTTCTATTCATTTAAGGTTTCAAGCATATAATTTCTATAGAAGATTATAGGATTTCCTCCTTTCTTCATATTCTCCATTGTTTGATTCATTTGTGCATTGATTACTTCTTTGTGATTAATCAATTTGGATCTCTCTTTTGGGAATTTGGATTAGGGATAGGTCCTATATTACCCTTACATAGATACAATAATATACTTTGTAGTAAGGGTAAAGATAGATCTCCTACATCTTTATCCACCACTATACAGGATATAAATTTTTGGAGACTAGTCAATGCAGTATGCAAGAGCTTATTGCCTGATTGATAGCAGAAAGGAAGTTTGGAATTCTCTGTGGGATTCTATGTTTATGAAGAAAGCATTAATGGTGGAAAATTTGTTTTTATAGTCATTGGAGTTCCTTTATCCACACATTTACATTCGAGTTTGAGCCTTTGGAGAGCACAGGAGATCTAGCACTTAAGAGTTGAAGGATTACAGCTGGTTTATCAACAAAGAAGTTAGAAAGTTGGTGATGAAACCATTTTTTAGATGCAATGGTTCAAAATCCATTTGGAAACCTATATAAGCGTGATAAAGTAAGTTATGGCTACTCTTGTTGTATTTGATGTTGTTGAAAGGAAAAGATATGTTTTTAAGAAACATCCCTTTAAGTCAGTCCTAAATGACCTAGAAGGAGCCTTCTCTAGGAATCCAATGGGTGTTATGCACGTAGAGGACATATACACATACATCTATTGTAAGAAGGAACTTTTTGGAGCAGACATAATTAGGGTGCATCTAGAGACAATGATGAATCTAGACAAAACATTCATTCATGACTTCGCGCACCTAGAAGACAACCCTATTATTGAGTATGCCACATCTTATGAGTTTTATGAATCTGAATGGATTAAGATTCTTTTGAGTAGAATATATGATGACCTATTCTGGATAGCAGAAATCCCAGTTAGAATAACCACTGATCTCATTCATGAGATGACTAGTCTTTCTAAGACAGATGCCATTCTTCCTGTAGGAAAGGATGCCAAGAAACTGGTTGAGAAGGCTTGTAAATCCTATAGTGACAAGTGGAAAATGATAGTTGAACCTATAAAAGAGAAAGACATTAAACTGATGTCTATGATACTAGGATACAAGTTCTAGCATTCTAACAGGGTCAATAGTGTGTCTGCATTCGCTATTCTAGCAACCATCAGGATTATGAAAGAAAATGGTGAATTCAATTTGTGCAACATCTTGCACACACAATTAATGGACAAAATAAGAGCTATCAAGTATGAAAAAAGTAAGATATTCAGGTTTGGGTCACTGATAATATACATTTACTTCCATATCCTTGGGAAAGTATCAGATTTATACCTTGACAAAAGTTTACCTACAATGCCACAAATATCACTTAAAGCATCAACTGAGAGTACCTTGAGGGACTACATGGAATTGGAGATCAAAACATTCAGGATAAGAATGCAAAGAAGGTATAGGATACCTAAAAGTATAGTTGAGAAGTGTAAGGATAGTATATGCTTCATGGTGGAGATAGACATAACTTGCATGGAAGCAGTAGAGCCAAGGACCAAATGGATTCATCCACTTGGGTATGAAGTGGAGGAACACATTCTAGAGGCATATGCACAAGTCCTCCTATCAATGCCAAAGGATCCCAATGAACCAAGGTGGGGCACCTATGAAGAAAAGACTAGACAGGTTCATTTAGTCCTAAACAGTGATGTGACCAAGAGGAAAGCCTCTAAGATCACCTCTGAGATATTGAAGATTCATGGTGTGACAAAAGATGACCTGGATAAGGCAAGGGAAGCCAAGATTGTAATACAAATTAAGAGTACACCCTCTTCTGAAGTAAAAATAGAGAAGATTGATGACCCTAAAGAGAAGAAAGTAAAAATTGAGAAAATAGATGATCCAAAGGAAGACAAGAGTAAGATAGATGATATCACTCCTGCGCCCATAGAAATAATTGACTCAGATACCACACCACCTCTTGAATATAGAAGGATTCCCAAGAGGAAGAAGTAGACTGACACAAACCATCCATCCTCTAGATCAACCAGAAGTCAAAGGAGAAACACTCAAGCATGTCCTGAGGTAGGTTTCAGACTGAATCTTTAAGTATTGAAAGAAAGGATAATAGATGAATAAAGGATTGGTCAAGTAGGGAAGTTTTATGATAAATACAATGAGATTGATAAATTAGAAATCCATAGTATGATTATCCAACACATGATCAAGTTCAAGAAAATAGTCTTGGAACTTAAGATAGTGATTCCTGATCAAGTATGGAATATAATTGACTCCTTAAAGAGATAGCCTATAGACGAAGACCTCAAGATAAGGGAGAAGATACTAGATGAAAGCCTTCTTGTTTGTTCAATTGATGAGAAATTTTTTTTGTTAGGACTGGTGAAACCTCACCTAAGAACCAAATTGAGAACCTTGCAGATCATGAACAAAGACTATGAGTTGGTAGCCAAAGAGACTAAAAAAACATTTGAAAAGGTGTTCTTGGATAGGTACATGTATCCACCTACTACACCTACAATTCAAGTGCCCTCTAATAAATCCAAGGATTCAAGGATCCCTAATGTACCTATAATAGGTCCATAGGACTCAGTGCCCAAAGTGATAGTTCCCACCAATGAAATGGAATCTGTGCCCATGCCTGGAACAAATAAAAATGACACAATAATGATTGATAATGTGGAGATATCAATGGAAGCCATTGAAAAAGACTTAGACAAATTTATGGAAGCCTTTGTGAGTACAAAAGAGGTAGAAATACTATGTGGTGACAATTCACCCAAGCAACAAGAAGATGTGCTCATTGAGGATCTAATAGGACATGAAGATGAAGAGGAGAAGGAAGAAGAAAAGGAGAAAGAGGATAAAGAGAAAAAGTATGAACCTATAGGTATATCTACTATTGTAACTCCAATATCTATAAAGACTAAGGTAATGGATGTTAGTCAAAGTTCACTTCTTACCCCTAAGCCATCATTGTTGTCAAGTTTGACTCCTGACACAACAAGTTTAGACTCATGGGGAGAAGACCTAATTAAAATTAGTGTCCTTGCAATAGAAAAGGAAAAGGAAAAGCAAGTAATGAGAAATCCATTATTTGTTGAGTTAATCAACATCCTAAATAGTCTACTACCATAAGAGAAGAAGGTAACAAAATTACATTCTATGGATGATGTCAATACCATCTTGACAAGCTTCAAGGAAAACTTCTCTAGCCTAGAAGAATCAGTAGCCAAAGTAGCAAAAGAAAAGTATTTGACGAAGAGGCTAAGTGAGCTGATAAGTAACTTCACACTTGACCTTATCTCTTTAGAAGTTGGTCAAGCATTATTGAAGGAGATAACAACTAAAGGCAGAAAAATCATTGTTGACTGCATGGATAAAAATAAAAAAACTACAGATCTCTCCAAGAAGATTCAGGATGCAGAAACTATGATAGAAACAATAAGAAAATATGTAGAAGATCCCTCCATAGATGTAAATATGTGTAACAATTTATACCAAGAACAAGTGGATAAAATTGAGAAGGCAGAACAAGAAATGGCCAAGATAAGGGCTAGGAAAGTGTAATTAAGACATGCACTTGTGCCCTCATTGGATGTGCTAAATCAGAACATCAAGGAAATTGATGCCACTATGGTGACATATGATCAAGGTATGAGTTCAGATTTGGAGAAGATGGATAAATTAACTTATGCTTTGTGTGCCCATCTCCAAACAGTAGATACACTGAAGGCATTTTGGCAGCAAGAAATTGCAAACCTTCAGACTGCATATCACGATGTATTATAAATGTAAGTACTTGAAGTTTAGTTTTTGTGCACCTTTTCCATTAATGTCAAAGGGGGAGTATAGTATATAGTAGAAGAGAGAATAAAAAACTATGTATATGATGTAAAGAAGAGTAGAGTATACAGTAGAAGGGAGATATAAGATAGAGTTTATGCTAGAAAATTTTGTATACATATACAGTTAGTAACTTCACCATATTCCTTTGTTGCCATTAATGAAAAAGGGGGAGATTGTTGGAAAGTTGACTATACTATGATGATTTAGTGTTTTCATTATGGAAACAAAGTCATATGAAGTTTTGGAGTTAGCGCATTACTTAGAAGATCAAGAAAATGGCTAAGTATGGAAGACTGGACAGTTAGCAAAGTACCAGATGAATAGAGCATCAGTGCACATGCGTATGACCAAGTTATGGCATTCTACATTGAATATAAGCTTTTGACTATGTAATCATGCTAAGTATAAGAGCGCATGATCATATGAGCTAGTATGAAGAAGTTACAGCCAGATGAAGTGTCACAGACAGTGAGCGACAAAACAAAATAGAGCATAGGGCTGACTGTTGGTATTTTGGTTAGAGCTTATAATATTGTTTTGTAAAGGATATGCGCCTATTTTATTTAGGTTATAGACATGTTAATATCATTATTTGTAAACATGCTTGAGCCAATTCATTTGGAAGCATTGTATGTAATAGGTTGAAGGTTGACCTAATGAATAGTTTTGTTAGCGCATATGAATAATACATGCGCCTTTGTAATTATAGAGATGAGATATAGAGTTGATAGTAGTAGAAAAGAAGTATGTGAAGAGAAGTCAGAATGCTGTAGAGCTTTACAAGAGGCTAAAACATCAACACACAAAAGGAACTGATCTGACAAGTAGTGTCACAACAATAGTTCACCTTGCAGATATAGTGAGTATCTGAGATCCAAAAGGTTGTAGCCTTCACCACATGAGTAGTGAGCTCTAGGATAGTGTGTCCCCACCCCTAACAGGGTTATTGTAAAAGACTCCTAACAAGGTCTGACCCTTGACCAGGTCACTGTACTAAAAGCATTGTAAAGGTCAACTCCTAAAAGGGTTGTAAGATCTTCTAATAGGGATCATAAAACACTAGTGTAGTTCTTAGTGGGTGTCAATTCCCACTGGGGTTTTTACCTATTTGGGTTTCCCTGTAATCATATTTGGTGTTATGTGTTATGGTTGTTTATCTTAATTGCATTGATATTCATTTCAGTACTTAAGTAATTAAGTTAAAGTTCAACACATCAAAAAGTAATAATATATAGAACATTGATTCAGCCTCCCCCCCTCTCAGTTTTCCTATTCCTAACAATAATGATACCAGATGGATCTCTTTGGATGGACCAGCGCATTGATTTTTTTTTAGAATATCAATTGTTTCTTGGTCTAATTAACTCAAGTCATGACAAAGCAGAGCTACCAAAATTTCCTATGTTGCTGCAAATGTTAAGTAATGTAGAGACACACTTAACATTAGTAGGTCTTCTCCCCATGCTCGAGGAAATGAGAAATATAATAAAAAAGGCCCAGAAAAGAGATATCTATATTACAGAATATTTTGGGCTACATAAATTGACATGCATGACGCTTGATAATCTCTATCGATCATGCGATGATGTGAAATTTTCCAGTAGGTAGAAAATCACATATTTGGATAATCCTAATAACTTTTTAAAGATCGGTGCAAACAGGAAGTTATGTGTAGAAGTTTGTAGAGTTGAGATACCAATGCACTACTTTGCCAGGTTTGAGTCTGAGGAACCAGGAAATAACCCCAGGAAGTGAGAATCAAGTGTTAAAAGGGAAGACTTTACCAAGATTGTTGATTTTGTAATAGCTTTTGTGAAGCACATTGCCTATGATCTTTCCTCACATATTAGAGAAAGATTCCATCCAGTCAAACTACTTGAATCCATGGCTATTGTGTTTCCTCGATATTGGAGAATGAACAATTTGACAAATTTTTGAACTAGGATACTAACTTTGATAGATCATTTTTGCAAAACCAAAGAGTTAAATGGAGTAACTCTAAATGGAATTTTAGATGAATCTCATTTGAGAGAGAAATCAAGTCATTTTTCACTGATAATGAGGGAACAATATAATATTATGCAGAACCCCCACGAAGATGGATTTGTAACAAGGCTTTGGAAAAATATAGCTGAGAGCGAAATGTTGATTGATTCAATGTCAAAAAATTTCAACCTTGTTGATTTATGTCTAACCATGATATTGGGGTCAGTGGAGGATGAGAGAGTTTTCAGTACTTTGGGATTCCTAAAGTCAAAGATAAGAAACAAACTAGACAATAATTTGGAAAATTTCTTGAGGCTCTATACATCTAGGTATGAAGTCAATACTTTTCCTTACGAAAGGGCACTGGAATTGTGGAGGAAGAAATGTTAGAGAAGAGGGTTGGGAAACATTTCAAACAAAAGTCAAAGTGTAAGAGAAAATGATGTCATTGACTCATGTACTAATACTGGTACTGCTAGAGGTGAACATCAGTTAAGAGGAGGTATGCAGAGTGAAGAAAAAACATCCAAGAACCAAGGAAGCTATGAAGTTGATGGCGATGAATCTGAGGATCTTGATAATGATATGATGTGGCAGCTTGAACCATTGTAGAAGTAGCAGGTCCTCGGTATTTATTATACTTTTTCCTATAGTCTATTGTTAGTTTATGTATCTCATCATCAATCATGCATAATAGCATATTCCAATGTCAAAAACATGAATGTGGTTGATAATGTCACCAAGATTCAATTCTACAATTAATAATGGTTTTCATTTTTATTATTCAGCTCATATGGTACAATTCTTGTAGATTTTTCATTACTTGTTTTGGACAACATAGAAATTCATATGTTACAATTCTTAGAAATACTAATTCTCATTAATTTAATTACAAATATGATACAATGTAATAATTCATTCATTAATATTAGTAAGAACACAACTTTTTGATTATGTTTACAAAAGTCAATGACTCAATACCCATTGGCACATTGCCCAATTTCAATTTCATTACCCTAAGCCAATGACCTTGAATTCCCTTTTATAGAAACAAGGGAGCAACAATAGCTTCAGGTCAATTTTCCTAATGTGAAGCCTCAAAATCAAAATTAGTAAGACACCTACAATATATTTATAATTGTACATTTTTGCATTTGGTAGGCCAGTATAGTAAATTAGCATTAGAAATAACATCTGCAACATTGATCCTATTCAAAAAACAAAGTTCAAAATTGTTACTTTAAACTCAATTCAAGCAATTAGAAAAAAATATAGAGATGATTGAAATTGAAAGTAATTTCACATACTATGATTAATGAGATAAAGATGATTTTGTCAGTTTCTTTAGTATGCTCCATTCAACGTCAGTTGGAAGGTCAATATTTGTCATATTATAGTAAATGACCCGCAACCTCATCAAAAATCCATACTTGGAAGATTGAGTTGAAAGAAATGATCTTCCCAATGTTCAATTCAAATTTGAAAATATTTTGATGCACTTTGCAATGCCTTCATCAGTTGTGTCCCAAGGAAGCTTTCCTAAATCAAACACCATTGTGTCCTCCAACTTTGTTTTGTCAACTTCTCTTCCAACAAAATTTGTTGATGAGTAATTAGGACCAAGACTCGGTAAACCAAGAGTTATCATTATGGTTGTTTTCTTATTCATCTTGGTGAGCTTTGTCCCAAATAAGGCCAAAGTTTCCTCTCCTTCTATTAGTTTTTGACATTTTTAAAAGATAGAGTTCACCTTTATTGATGCACTGATGCGGTCCTAAATTCCCTTTCTTTCCAAATGCATGTCATTGGTTGTGTTGATTTATTGCAAAATCTTCTTTGTAATATTCCATCTTTGAAAAAACTTTTTGTTCTTCTCAATGTGCTCTTTCAGCTTCCCAAAAACATCTCTAAGACTTTCATTCAGTTCAAACCAATCACACAACCTATCAACAGACACCTTTATTTTCTCTGAAAAGTCTTTCTAAATTTTCTTGACTATATTATTTACTCGGTCATTCAAGATGCTTTCATAAGTTTTAATTGTATTATTTGCCTTCTTTAGGTCTTCTCTCATTTCTGAGAACTGGTGTTCACTATATTTTTTTATTTTCTCTACTTTCTCTTCCCACTGTTTTGCTTTCTCTTCCCACTATTTTTTTTTACCCTCTCATTCTCCAATTCTTTATTTAAGTTATTGTTTGCATGTGTCGAATTCTCAATGCTTTTGTATAAAATTAATGAAGAGACTTTTTCATCCTCAAGTTTTTCATTGCTCTCTTCTAATTTTTCCATCAGAATTTTCAGTTCTGTATCCATATGTTCTTGCTATCCAATTTATTCTTTAGAGGATGAATTTTTTATCCTTTTCTCTAATTCTTTGCACCTCTTGTCTGCTACTTTCTCCTTTTCCTTTTCATTTTCCATGTCTTCCTTTAACTTATCTATTGTGCCCTGAAGCTTTCCTTTCTCTCTCTCCAACTTCATCACTAAACTATAGACCACTTGGTTGGTCATTTTTGACACATTTATCTTTTCTACATTTTTAATTTTGGATAAATCCATTTCAAGGGTGCTTACTTGAAATTCAGATGGATCTAACTAACTCTCTAGTGGATTGTTATCTCTAGCTTGGGGCATAACAACCATGAACTCCATCATTTCTTTCTTTGGTTCATATGTGGGAAATAACCTATTGGATGCAGGTTCTGCATCATGAGCTGCAGCAACTGCATCCATCTTCAATGTCTTAGTATTTTGTCTATTCCTATTTTTTGATTGTTCAAAGCTAGTTACAAAATCATTGTAACAAAAATTAGGGGTTTCTGACACAATTGAATGTTTGAAAGGTGAAATAGCACTTGCAGTGATGTACAAGCTTCCACCTATGTTTCCTGTGGTTCTCCTAATTCCAAAATGAGGATTAGTGACACCCTAGCCCATTACAAGTGGAGTTTTTGGACTGTTCTGAGGGTTTTGTCCTGAAGGTGTGGAAATTGTTGGACTCATAGTCACCATTGTCATTGTACTTGTCATAACCTTTTTCTTCTTTACACTACCTTGATCTATGAGATCCACTGACCCCATGTCCACCTATAATGTCCTTTTTAGACCACTAGTTCAACCCATGATATCCACACATGTAGGAGTGGCACTTGATTTAGATTGAATTTGAGTACTTGGAACAAGTGGAACTAGATTTGAAGGTGGAACAAATGAAATTGACTGAGTAGTATTTTTTTTATGAATCTAAGGATTCAACTCCAAGGCTTGGTTTCTCACTATATTTTGGTGGAACTGGTGGGTCAGGTGGAAACCAAGGCCCTTATCCATTGGAACCTAGACCACCCAAACCTGGGTAGCTCATTTTTTCTACAATATCTACCCCTTTGGTATATTTTTCTTTTGTGGACACATCAACTCCTCTACTAATTGAATATACATTAGTGGATGTGGGATACTAATTGAATATACATTATTGGATGCGGGATTCACAAAATCCTACTAATACTCATTATTTGGACGATCATCATCATCGTGATATGCTTCAGCTAGATGCTCCTTATTCCATAATTTGCTAAATATTTTATCCTCTTCCACGTCATAAAGATTTGCAAATGTCCATGGCTGGCCAAGATTCTTCCTCATTTCCAAAAAATTAGGAATTTTGGTTTGAGTCCAATTACCATTTGTACATTCATCCACTAGGTCTTTTGGAATAGATTTTCTAGATGGTTAAGCAGCTTTCTGGTAGAAATTATTGTTAATATGATTTAGAACAACAACAAGGGGGGGTGAATTAGTTGTTCTCAGATCTAGATGTATAAATAAAATTTCTAAACTTTTCAACAAAATTAGATCTAACAACCAATAGCTACTCGATCATTACCGAATACAGAATAGAAACATATAACAATGCAGTCCACTATCCAATAGTATCTAACTTGCAAAACATAGAAATGTTCAAACCAAAACATTCATAGAAGTATTAACACCAGGGTTGATAGTGGAAACCCAATTTGGGAAAAACCACTTTGTAACATGTTACTGATATTTTCACTCTTCTGAAGGGAGCTTTGTGAGAAGCCAACCCTGTCAAAGGTTATAAACACACTGTCAAGTGTGACTTGGTTAAAGGATTTAAACCACTATGTTAAAAGTGTGCCTTGTTATATGACTTACATACATTCTATTAGAATACAACATTGTTCAAAGGATTTATACAAATGATTGTTAGGTCAACCTTGGTTAAAAGGATTTTGATTGATACAATGGTTAGAAAGTAACTATAATATTGATCTGAAAACATACAACTCACTTTGCAAATATCAGATCCAATTCTGTACACATATGCTGGCTTACTGACTATGATTAATTTCTACCTCCATCACTGATCTGCTTAGAAATCCCTTCAAGCAATCACAACACTTCTCCTTCAGCCTTTTCTTCTTATACAGTCAATAACATCAACAACAACTCCAACATCCTCTCTCTCCTCAACCTCATGCTTAGGTTTCCTTAATACTTCCTCAATTAGGTCAATACAACTTTTTCCGCTTAATCTCCTCTGTAGATCTTAGGGTTAGGTCAAATTCATTGAATCCTTCCAACTTTATGTTCTTTGTCTATCCTTCTAGAAACATCTCAAATCTCTTAATAGATTTACAATAAAATGTTTTACAGTGCATTAAATGCTTCCATACAATCAATAAATAAAGTCAACATGATTTACATAATCCAAGAATTCAACTATGTCAGCTCAAAATCTAAATTCTTCCTCAAATGTAAATTACTGATGCTCAGTCAATACCGTGTTCAACTACTCAGTCTTCATTGGAAAGCTTGGTCACCACTAAAACTATTTCCTCGACTAATACTATCTTCCTAAAAAATGAACTAATGTTCGGTCAACACTAAATTTACTTGGCATATACTAGCTTGGTCGACACTAACATCACTCGACTTAAACTAGATTTCTTTACTTTTTCTCAGTTAAGCCTACTTCTTTAGTCTTCATTCTTACTTAGATAAACAATACATTATCTTATCATTGTGCCACATAATCAAGTACCCATTGAAGTATCAAGATAACTCAACCTTTCCTTAGGTTCTATTGTTATAAACCTTGCCCACCTCCTTCTCAACAATCAAATAGATATAGTACTTTCTTAAATAGAAACAGTCTTACCAGTTAAGGTTTGACATCAATGACAATACAAAAATTGCTTCAATTGTAGTTTCCAACAATCTCCCTCTTTGGAATTGATGGAAACACCATATGAATAACACATGAATCACCAACCAATCCAAAACTTATCTGTCCATCAGAAAAATATTTATAACATCCTTAGCTTCATTCTGATGTAGAATCAATTAGCCTTTCTTATATGACCATCCACACAATAACATTCTTTCCTCTGAATCTCTCCCTCTTACTTGATCTTCCATGAAATCTCACCATGTGTTTTCATCTTATTCATCTCCCTCTTTGACAATAATGCCAAAGAAGCAACTAAAACATACATCCTTCAGATGTAGATGTCATATTTTTAGTTTAGTAATAGTATTTCTCCCTCTGTCATCTTTTCTTATGACTGATTATCAGCTTTGCTATACTTTTCACAACTCTAGGTTGCTCCTAAAGTGTGACCTTTCTTTGCATCAATTTGTCAGATACTCTTTGCAGCACATTTGATGCAATGCTCCTAGCTTGACTAGGAAGCCTCAGTTAGGGGAAGAATCCCTATCTATCCTCTCAAATATTCATGAGCTTCTTTAGGTAAAGCTTTAGTGAATATGTCTGCTAGTTTTTCCTTTGTATTCACATATTCCATTTTGACCTCTTTATCTTGTACCAGTTCCCTTAAGTAATGATACTTGATGGAAATATGTTTGGTCTTTGTGTGCATTACTAGATTCTTAGATATGTTTATAGCACTTGTGTTGTCATAGTAGATGACAACTGGTTTAGTGATTGGTTGGCCAAAATAATACCCTAGTAACTTCAAGGATTGGTCATCCTTTCACAGTGATTCATTGCTTAAAATTATCACATGTCTACTTAGAATATTATGCTGGACTTCATTAAATGTATCAATCCAAGAATGTGAGCTTGAGATGGTGGCTACAAGGTCTATGCTTTAGTTCTCTTCAAAAGTCATCACTACTAAAGTAAAGGTATTGCTATAGAAGATTTATACTAAGAACTGAAACTACAACTTAACTCACAACTTAAAGGAATTGCTCAGTACTAAACTAATAATGCTTTGAAAGTAAATCTATGCTACAGGAAATAGCCGATGGTTCTACTACCAATGGTTGCAGGAGCAACAATACTTATCAACTTCAAAGAAACTTAACTAAGTCCTACTTGAACATGAACAAGGAATTCATCTCTCGCGTGGGCCCCCATTGAAGTGTGAATAGATTTAAAACTCAGATGTTAAAATCTGGAACTATCATATATTCATTTAACAAAACACAAGTACAAGATGGAATATCAAAGTGTATTCACTTTGTTGCTGGATTATAATATAAACTCCTCAAAACACCTAACTAGCTTGGAATCATAAGTTCCAGCTTATTTAAAAGCAACTGAGAAAATAGAACACCTAAAAACTAGGTCCTTCATTACATAACCATAAAAACTTCATTTATAGGAATGATAGCATCATTTATGCAAGAGGATAAACCATATTTAGTGCTTCAAGAATATAGGAGCACCTGGTAACTGGATTGACCTGGTCTATGATAGCAACCACAAGGTTATGGAAGTATTGGAGCCATGATAAATTTTGGAAATAGTTATTCACCTTGAAGGAGCCACTTCATCATTGATTCCTTACTCCTTGCTGACTTATTCTTCCCCTGCAAAAGATTAGCATACCCAAATCCACAACACAAATCCAAGACAAATTTTTATAATAAGTTTTCCTATTTTAATGTATCCTTGTCACACGGCTGTAGGAACACTACCCATTAACACTAGAGAAGAGAAATACCAGATTTCATCATAATATCCATTAGTGTATATATATATTCAGTATTTTCCCTTAGTTTCAAAAGTATTAGATATACATATGGCTAAAGCATAGAAACATAAAAGTCTACATAATTTTTATGAAAACCATAAGATATTTAAGTCTAGACTCAGAAAATCATAACCAAAACAATCCATAAAATAGACTCATCATTCCCCCTAGCTTAGCTTTTTGCTGGTCCCACAACAAACATAAAATTCTTCAACTTGGTTGTCAATCTGTAATCAGTAGTCATCTTCTGTCCAGAACCTCCTTTGGCAAAGCTCCAATAATTTTTTTTTTCTCTCTATGTCTTTTCCACATTTCTTCCTATCCCTTCATATCATAACTATCCAAATTTTCTGAGTTTTCTAAGAGAGGAGACATCATCAATGGCAGCTGAAAGGTAAGTGGAATCCAAAAACTTTTATGTGTCCTTCCCAAAGAGATGTATAAGGGTGCCCTCCTATGTGCCATGCTAAAATTGAGGGGTGAATGTGGCTCTTTAGCTCTCAGCTCCTTGGTTAAACTAATCCAATGCCACTTAATAGCATTGGTAGTGCCAGACAACTCAAAATCAACTAACTTCTCATACTCATTAAATGCTGCATTCCTAAGTGGATAGATGAGCTTGTTTCTTGAATCAGAGGGGGCAATTCTTAACCAATCATAACAGCAAGTTTTAGGGTCTTTGGCTTCAGGTTTCAGATATAGAGGAATCTCTTGTTCTAAATCCCTATACCCAGGACATTGTTCTAAATCCCTATACCTAGGACATAAATCTCATTCTATACCCAGGACATAAGGGCCCTAAGCTGGATATCCCCAACATATAGTAAGGGGTTCCAGACTTTGTCATTTGGGACTGCTAGATTATGGAGGAAGAATTCACATAGAAGATTATGAATGGCTACAGGAGAATTATTGAAAGCTTGAGAAAATTGAGTAGGCTCTAGCAATGAGGTAGATCTATCTTGCATAATGTAGGTCATCTGATAGTTCAACAATTATTCTTTGAGGAACATGACATAGATAGGAGATGAGGACCTATAGCCCATCAGGTCAGGAATAAGGGATGTAACTTTGGTAAGTTTTTCTTGCAGCTGTTCCACTTTCCCTCCTACTTAATAGTCTCCTAAAAATGTTGATCTATAATTTGATTTAAATCTTTTCGTTGCTGCTTCCACTGCTCTCTCTCATAAACTAATTTCTTTGACAATTGAAAAATAATTGATAACAGACGTTGAACTAGACTGATCTATCATAGAACTAATGCAAGAATTTTCTACTGATTTAGGAACAAGGGACTTACCATTATTAGAATTTGCCTTCTTCAAAGGATTTGTCCAATTACCATGGATCTCTCAGTATTAGAGTATTTATGTGCAATAGAGGCCAATGTATCTAAACCCTCATTTAAAATTTGCTCTACTACCTTATTAACAAGGTTTGCATCAATATCAAGGTTTTCTTCATATGGAATCCTCTCTTCTATAGGAGAAAATCTTGGTTCATCTTCTTCCATTATATAACTATCTAAGTTATCACTATCCAAGTCATTGCAACTATCATTTTTCTGAGGATGCTTGGAGGTCAAACCTCTTCTCTAAAATACACAAGCTTGCTCTTCAGAGCTGGAGTCATCACCAATTACAATGACTTCTACATTTTTTGGCTTATCAGGAACCTGTTATGTTTCAATATCAGGAAACCCTTCAAATGTTTCCTGCTGCATAATCTTAGGCCCTTGTTCTTCTTTCTCAATAATTTTAAGTTGTATTTCAGCTTCTTGCTGAATGTTTCTAGACTCTTCTTTTTTCCTAGAACCTTCTTGTTCAACATTTGACTCCTCAAATGCAATATCTGCAATCGCATTTGACTTCCTCCTATTAATTCTCCTTAACAGAGTTTCTTCCTTCTTTTCTAAAACTTTCCTTTTTTTGGAAGTGCTTGTGGCTATAGGATAATATTCCTTAGTCTGCTGACTAATACTAGGATTATTTTTCCTATTCTTGTCTTTCTGAGAAACCCTCTTCATCACAGGAGCAACTTTAGCCTTTCATGTAGAAGTCTCCTCTTCCTCTTCATGAACTAACATTGAAGTAGAGGAATGAGGGGAATTAGGAGTCCTAACTCTATATTTCTTCTTGGATGAAGAACCTTGTCCAAGTTCAATAATAATTTTCCTAACCCCTTTATTAGTTTGAATTCTCTATCCCACTCTTCGCCCAATAGGTTATGGGGTTGGTTCTTTAAACCCTTGGAGTAAAAATTCATCCCAGGAGATTTTTGACTCCTCCCTTAAGGCTTTCTCAAATACCAATTTGATTAAACAGTGATGTGAGACAGGATTACATTTACCCTCCTATACTAGAGTGACCTAGTTTGACAAGATGCTAAACATGAAACTAGGAATGTTGATGGGCATATTGTCATGCCTTGGACAACTCAAAAATTTAAAATGACTAGAATGTAGGTATGAATTTTGTCCCTCAAAAGTAAAATATCTAATGACATGAACTGCACATTGCCTAAATGGGTCTAGAAGAGACAGTCTGTATGTACCTTGTTTCCAGTCAACCTCAAGAGGTGGGTTTGAATGTAGGGTGAACTGAGCCCTGGACATGGTCAGATCAAGATTTTCTACAAATTCCTCCCCTTCCTGTGGCAACCCCATAACTTCTACCAAAATTGCCTGCAAAAATGGTACCCTCAGCCCCTTGACTATAGCCACTCCATCTTTTAATGAGCTCAGAAACTGCAGTGTCACTTCATCATCCCAACTGGTTAGCTTTTGGATATAATCCAGCCAACCTCTTGCCTGAAAATATGGCCTATAGGCTTGGTCTTCTAGCAGGATATTATGCACAGTGGGTTCCCTATGAATGAGGTCACCTCCCATCTCTAGGTTGTCGAAATACCTAAAATGGAGTTGTAGGAGATTAAAACAGTCAAGAACAAATTCAGACAAGGAGGCTTGAAAAGGCAAGTTACAGGAGGGTTTCAAACATGGAAAGTTCTAGTAGTGTAGTTTAAAACATGAGCTCATAAGTAATATGAATGCAAATCAATAATATCTCTTAACTACTCATAATTACTCATCTATAGACTTCATACTTAACATGTACTCACCACCCTCACTTGATATGTGCGAAATAACAACACAGCACAAAACTCTTCAAAAAGTGTCAAATCATGACAAGAAATGCAAATACGACATGATAAAAGAATAAACATAAATATTTCATGAACATAATGAAAAAAATGATATAACTTCCCCCCTAGCTAAATTAGGCAAGTGGTCCCACACTCGCACAAGTAACAAGGCATATGAAAAAATTGGAAAAATAAATTAAAGTTGCATACCTTGGAAAGTGTATGAACTTGAATTGTTGCTGAGGTGGCAATCATTGTTATCCATGAATGAAGAATAAATGAAATGGAATTTTATTATGGAGAAGAAACTTTTGTTAAGAAAGTGTTTATTATGAAAGTGATGAGAACATCTAGAGTGAGGAAGGCAAATGAGCATAAAGATCATTACAAGAGGCTGCAGGAAGTGTATCGCCCATGGTGGATGTAAATTGCTATAGGAACTCTTCCTTACTCTGGGGTTTGTGATATAACTTCAACCTATGACCATTGACTAATAATTTGAACTGAATTGGATCAATTATGGAAAGTTGGACCGCTCCATTAGGAAATACTACTATAATCTCATACAGTCCTAATCACCTAGTTTGGAATTTTCCTAGATTATGCTAATACTAAGAGTCATAGAGGAGTGCCCAGTCACCAATAGAAAATATTTTATCCTTAATATACTTGTCATGCCATTGCTTGCACTGGTTTTGTATCAATTCTATGTTGTGCAGGGTAGATTTACACCATTCATCAAGATAATTAAAGCTCAATATCTGTTCTTGCTATGCTGTAGTGAGATCCATACCAAGATCAAGATCTATCCTCAGTTTCTTATGTTTGAATTCTACAGGCATAACTACAGACTAACCATATACAAGCTCAAATGGGGTGAAGCCGGTTGTAGATTTCCAGGTAGTTCGAGAAGCCCAAGGAGCTTCAGGAAGTCGTGTGGCCCAATATTTCTTATGGATGACTACAATTTTGGTGAGAATAGATTGCAACTCCCAATTGGTAACTTCTACTTTCCCATTAGCTTGGGGGTGATAAGGTGAGGATTTACCATGCCTTATGTTATACTCTTCCATCAGAGCAACTATCAAATTAGAAGTAAACTAAGGACCTTGATCAGATTGAAGCTCCCTAGGTACCCCAAATCTTGTGAAAATGAACTCATAAAGGAATTTTGCAACATTGTTATGCCTTGGGTGCTTCATAGGTTTAGCCTCAGCCCACTTTCTAACATAGTCAGTGCATAAAAGGATATAGGATTTACCTTGTGAAGATGGTTCAATAGGACCGACAAAGTCAATCCCCCATTTATCAAAGGGTGCGACAATTACCTATAGCTATAGGGGAATTTCATCTATCTTAGTAGGTCATCCCATGTGTTGGCATTTGTCACACTTTTTGGTGTACTGAGAAGCATCTTTGTGTAAACTAGGCTAGTAGTAGCTCGTAGTCAAGATCTTTAATGTTGTTCTTTTGGCAGCAAAATGTCCACCACGAGGTTCATCATGACATGCCCTAAGGATATCATATGTTTCATCCTCTCTTATGCATCTTCTAGTCACTTGATCAGGACCAATATAATACATGAATCCAAAAATCCATGAATAATTAAAGCTCTTTTCAGTCAACAGTCTTCGTTCTTTAGCAGAGAAATGAGTTGGTGTCTTACCAGTGGTGAGATAATTGGCAATATTGGCATACCAGGGATTGTGTGTAAATAGTAGAAAGAGATGCTCATCAGGAAAATTGTCATCAATAGCTACAGGATCATCAGGGACATGCAACGTAGAAAGTAAATCAGCTACCACATTGGCCTTACCAGCCTTGTCTACTATGGTGATGTCAAATTCCTACATAAGGAGCAACCAGTGAGCCATTCTTCTAGAGATTTTAGGCTTGTTCATGAGGTAATTAATAGTAGAATGGTCAGTATGCACATAGATCTCATATCTAGTAATGTAGTGTTTGAATTTATTCAGGGCATAGATGACTGCAAGCAGTTCTTTTTCAGTGACTATAATTAAACTCAGCACCTTGCAAATTTTTACTAATAAACTGAGTCCACCTTCTGACCAAGTATAGCACCAATAGCATAGTCTAAGGTGTCTATATGAATGTGAAAAGGAAATCCCCAATTAGGTCCTCTCAAAATTGGTGTTGTGGTGAGAACTTCCTTAACTTGTAGGAAAGACTTTGCACATTCAGAGTCCCAAGCAAATTCAGCATCCTTTTTGAGCAAGTTGTATAGTGGTGTTGCAAACTGATTGAAATCCTTTATAAACCTTCTATAATACCCAGCATGTCCAAGAAAACTCTTCACATCTTTTTGTTTTGCAGGAGTAGGCAATGTGCTAATCACTTCAATCTTGGTAGGGTCCACTTGAATACCTTTTGAAGATATGAAATGACCTAATACAACCCCTTCTTCCATCATCATGAAGCATTTCTCGCTGTTGAGAGAAAGGTTGTAGTCATAACATCTTTGAAGGAATTTTTCCAAGTTTTCCTTAGCCTCATCAAAAGTATGCCCATATGTGGTAAAGTCATCCATGTAAATCTCCATGCAATCAACAGATATATATATCAGAGAATATACTTATCACAGCTCGCTGGAAAGTGGTAGGAGCATTGCACAACCCGAAAGGTAGCACTGAATAGGAAAATGTTCCCCATGGAAATGTGAACATTGTCTTCTCCTGGTCCTCAGGTGCTATTTGTATCTGATTATAACTACTGAATCCATCCAGAAAAGAGAAGTATTTCTTACCAACCAGGTTATCAAGGACTTGATCTATGAATGGCAATAGAAAGTGGTCCTTCTTAGTGGTTGATTTAAGCTCCCTGTAGTTGACACAAACTCTCCACTTCCCTCCTTTCTTGGGTACTATAATGAGAGGGGAGACCCATTGACTATCAAAAATGGGATAAACGAAGCCAACATTTAACAACTTCTGCAACTCATTCTTAACTATATCCATTAAAGCTAGATTAACCCTTCTTTGAGGTTGGCGAATAGGTCTGGATTTAGGACTAATGTATATTTTATGAGTGCAAAGTTTAGGATCTAGGCCTTTAATATCAGTATAATCCTGAGCAAAAGCTTGTTGATGTTCTTGTAGAAGCTGCATGACAACTTTTTGCTAATAAGAATGACAAAGCACTGCTCATATTTAATTCCCATCCTAGACCAACTTCTAGCTTAATGACCTTTTCTACCATGGATAGCTGAGCAACTGGAAAAGACTCCATTTCATGAGGTAATAATGTATGAAGGAATTATGAAGTTTCTGAATACTATGGAGCATTTGGAGGTGGTAAAAAAGTTTCCAGAACACAGTCCTCTTGGGAAAACATTTGGGAGTGCACTCCATATTCATTCATGATAATGGATGAAATTATCTTATCTTCTCCCCTAGAGGCTACAAATGGCTCTCGGGATATCATCATTAAATGGCGGATTGAATTGACCTTAGGTTCAGTATCACCCAAGTCTAGCCAGACTATCTGGTCATCTTGCAATAGAGGTTGAGCTGGGGAATATAGAGTTAGATTCTTAGTGTTGACTCCATTGGATATAGTCATTTTTCCTGACCGACAAGCTATATAGGCATCGATAGTAGCCAACCATGGCCTACCTAGAATTATTG
Source organism: Chamaecyparis obtusa (assembly GCA_027943335.1). Classification (NCBI taxonomy): domain Eukaryota; kingdom Viridiplantae; phylum Streptophyta; class Pinopsida; order Cupressales; family Cupressaceae; genus Chamaecyparis; species Chamaecyparis obtusa. The sequence continues at coordinate 65,047 of BSBK01000484.1, forward strand.
GATACCCACCCATGTTAGCCTTTGGAGAAAAGACAACAAATTCAACTGGATACTCCCAAGAATTCAAGGTGACTATAACATCCTCTACCATCCCATTAGGTGTAATGGTGGAACTATCAACAATCTAAAGGATGGTTGGGGTTTCCCTAAGACCAATGATATGCAACTGAGACATTACTTCCTTGGTCATGACATTTATGGATGCACCTAAGTCAACTAGAGAATTTTGAACTTGTATTCCTTGAATAGTGACTGTAACCACAAGGCTACTAGGATCAAAATACTTTGGAACTATCAATTTCTCCAACATTAAGTCAGATAACTATCTTAGGACATGTATGATTTTAAGATCCTTTTTCTTCCTCCTAGGCTATTTTATACAGGCTTTCTTGATGGCTTTAGTTTATCTAGGCACTTCCTTTATGGCATCTAGCAGTGGTATTTTGATTGTCATTTGCTTAAGTTGGGTAAGAAAGTCCAACACTGCTTGGTTCTCCACTGGCTTAACTTGTTCCTCCAATCAATGAGGAAATGGGGGCTCTTGAGCCATAGGAGAGGCAGGTTTGACTAGCACTTCAGTTGGCTCTTCCGAGGCATCCTCAACTTTAGTGATGATAGGTTGTTATGGAGGAGAAAGGGTTGTGTCAAACCTTCAAAGAATATTATTCAAGGAAATAGCATAGCTCTATTATTGTGTTGTAGGTTTAGCATTGTTAGGATTAGGAGTAGGTTGAGTAGGCAACTTAGTTTGTTTAGGGGAAGTAGTGTTGGCTGCAAGAGGAGGCATTAGAGCCTTTTGCTGAGGTGGTGACATCAAAGCTTGCTGGCTTGATTGGTTCATCCAATTGTGTGGTTATTGCCACCCTTGATGGGGCTATTGCTAGGTTTACTGAGGTTGTTTTCAACATTGGTGAGGTTGCTACCAGCCTTACTGAGGTTGTGACCAACCCTAGTGAGATTGTTTTCAACCTTGCTGAGGCTGCTGCTAGCCTTGCTGGGGTTGTTTCTAACCTTGTTGAGGCTACTGCCAACTATTATACCCACTAAAACTATTATGCTATTGATTTTTCCATGCATTATTACTATTAAAACTTTGAAGAGGATCTTGGGGAATACCTAGTCTCTAAGGCCATGGCCTTCGCTAGGAAATGTAGATCACCTCTCCTTTCTCATCAATGGCTTTGAACTCGGTAGGCATAGGTTGGGACTCCAAGCTTGCAACAGACTTACACTGAAAATTCTTTTTCTTCTCTCTACAATGCGGATAGTACTCTGCTAACATTGCATCAGCTTCATCTTTCTTTCTCCTTGCCTACATAGTGTCTAACTGAGTAGCGACATCATTAATGATGTCTTGCTTGAAATTTGACAACAGGTTGGATAGCTCTATTTTGGACACACCCGCACCATTAGACTTGTGAGGCAAGGCTCTTAAGCCTCTTCCCTTCTTTACAGTAACTCTAGAATAGTTTAGACATATACTCTTTATGTCATCCCAAGTGGGTAATGTCCCCACCTGCCATAAGGTCAAGGGCCTCAATGCTTCCATCATTCAAACCTTTTAGAAATAGATGCTTTTGAGATTCCTCATTTAGGTGGTGTTGTGTATTACGCTGTAGTTTGAACATGAACCTGGAGACATAGTCTTCCAAGGTTTCATCTTCCTTGTGGGACATTTTAAATATGTCATCCCCTTTTAAGTCTATCCCCCTACAATACTCTTTATACTTTGAAAGAAATAGGTCACACATTGCAGTCCAATTTGCTATAGCATTGGAACCCAAGCTCATAAACCATCTTAGAGTAGCTTCTTTTAAATTAGAGGGAAACAATTTTAGCGTATGGTCGTCAGTGGTGTAGTCATAGCTCTTGTAGAGGATATCAAACTCAAAGAGGAAAGTCTCAAGGTCTTCTGTGATGAGTCCATAAAATTTAGGAAGTGCAGTAGTAGGAATATTCTTCAAATTTTGGTTACCTTGCTGAGTAGGAATGGGAAAAGGGAAGGTAGGCTGAGCCATTGGATTATCTAGATATTCTAGGTCAGCAAAAAGGGCATTTAAATGGTATGAATCTTTAGATGACGGTGGTGAAGGAAATTGGTCATAGGCATCAGAAAACACATTCTCAAATGGTTCTTCTTCTTGTGGGTTCTCAAATTGGGGCTCCTCAAGTGCTGGGTTGAAAATCTCAAATGGTTCTTCCTAAATAAAGTTAGGTAGGAATCTCCCAAGATTGTCCCTATGTATATGCATGCAAAATAATGTAGAATACAAACTAACTTAATGACTTCTAGGTTAAACTAAATTGATACCATCCCCGACAATGATGCCAAAAATGATTGGCCAGAATAATACCCTAGTAACTTCAAGGATTGATCATCCTTTCACAGTGATTCATTACTTAAAATTATCACATGTCTACTTAGAATATCATGCTAGACTTCATTAAATGTATTAATCCAGGAATGTGAGCGTGTGATGGTGGCTGCAAGGTCTATGCTTTAGTTCTCTTCAAAAGTCATCACTACTAAAGTAAAGGTATTACTATAGAAGATTTATACTAAGAACTAAAACTACAACTTAACTCACAACTTAAAGTAAATGCTCAGCAGTAAACTAATAATGCTTTGAAAGTAAATCTATGCTGCAAGAAACAACCAATGGTTCTGCTACCAATGGCTACAGGAGCAACAATGCTTATCAACTTCAAAGAAACTTAACTAAGTCCTACTTGAACATGAATAGGGAATTCACCTCCCACGTGGGCCCTCACAGAAGTGTGAATAGATTTAAAACTCAGATGTTAAAATCTGGAACTATCATATATTCATTTAAAAAAACACAAGTACAAAATGGAATATCAAAGTGTATTCACTTTGTTGCTGGATTACAATATAAACTCCTCAAAACATCTAACTAGCTTGGAATCATAAGTTCCAGCTTATTTAAAAGCAACTGAGAAAATAGAACACCTAAAAACTAGGTCCTTCATTACATAAGCATAACAATTTCAGTTATAGGAATGACATCATCATTTATGCAAGAGGATAAACCATATTTAGTGCTTCAAGAATATAGGAACACCCAGTAACTGGATTGACCCGGTCTGTGATAGCAACCGCAAGGTTATGGAAGTAGTGGAGCCATGATAAATTCTAGAAATAATTATTCACCTTGAAGGAGCCACTTCATCATTGAGTCCTTACTCCTTGCTGACTATTCTTCCCCTGCAAAAGGTTAGCATACCAAAATCTGCAACACAAATCCAAGGCAAAGATTTATAACAAGTTTTCCTATTTTAACTGTTAGAGTAGTCTTATGTTAGCTAATAATTAAATCATTTAATTATTAGTTTATCATACTCTAGGCTTAAGTTTCACTTAGGCGCTTTATAATTCTTTAGGGTTTTAGCCTTTAGGGTTTCGTGTTTCCTTTTATAAGGATTCACTTCTTTCATTTCAATAAGGAGATTGTATTATTTTGATCATTGTTAATAGAAGCTTATTTCTGGCAACATGGTTTTGCAGTCTCTGGCCTATTGGCCGCCATAGCTTTCTGTCTCTTTTTGCTTCTTCTTTGTGACAGTCTTGCATGCAGGTGTTCTTGGGATGATTTGCGTTTGTCAAATCTAACATGGTATCAGAGCCATCTTGCTGCTCGCTGTTCGTGTTTTGTTGAAGTGATTCAGATGCAGGAGGGTTTCAGAAAAATTTCAGTTCTGGTACTCTCTGCAAGACGTTATTTTTTGTTTCTTTTTTGCCTGCAAAAAAGAAAAAAAAAAAATTTTGGGGTATTTTGTGCAAAAACGGACGCCGCCATTACACTCAGAAGGCCCGGGAGAGTCAAAAATCATATAAAGTTTGCATTTTTTGGCCACTGTGACTTCTGGGAGAAATTTTTTGCCCTCCTAGGGCCGTACGGCTCGAAAATAAAAAAAAAATATTAAAAAATCATTATTTTTAATGATTTTTTGCGTTAAAAATAACGCAGCCTTTGTTTTTAAAAGGCGCCGCCCAGCGGCCACCAGTGCATCGCCGAGCGGCCACCCCGTGCCCGTGCCGCCGCCGCTCTCCGGTGCTCCGCTCCACAGCTCCTCCCAGCGGCTCCTCCACCGTCCGCTGCCCGCCAGCCCAGCGCCCGCTCGCGGCCCCGCGCCCCCGCTCCGTTCTGCAAGCCACCCCGGCTCCGCCAGCGCCCCCGCGCCCCCGCTCCGCTCTACAGGCTTCGCCCGGCCCACCACCGCTCCGCTGGCCCCCGCCGCCGGTGGCGGCCCGTTTCAGCCCCCGCGGGCTCATTTCACAGCAGCGCGATCATATGACCGACCAGGGGCTGCGGCCCAGCCCCCGGAGCGCGCCATGCGCCCGAGGGCCTATTTTTTTTAGCCCCTGGGGCTCTTTTTTTGCCTTTTTGGGGGTACCTGGGCCTTTTTCGCTCTACAGGGAGCATACGGGGGTCTTTTTCTGACTTCCATATATCGTCGGAAAGATTTTTCCGAGAACTTTTCGATGGTGGAGGTTAGGGTTTTTGGTTCCACCGTTTCAATAGTGTTTTTTGCTGTTGAAGTCTGATGTCTCTTTTTGCCTTCCGGGAGTCATATCTGGCTCATCCGGACTCCTTTTTCGACAAACGAGATATCGTCGGAAAGCTGGTTCTGTGTACTATTCAGTGGCAGAGGTATTTCTTCTAGATTCTACTCCAAGTTTTCACTCCTCTGAGTTATGCAGTTTATGCCCTCTGGTGGTGTGCTTGGTTCTACAGGTCCGGGGATCTCTTCTTCTGGTTTCTTAGTGCACTCTTCTTTCTGACTTCTGAGCTTGCATGCTCTTTCTGATGTATCTTTGTTCTGTAAACGCACTAAGATAAAGTGCCCTCTTCTGCATTTTTGGGATCTTTTTCACCTGGTTCAGTTTTAGTATTCGCACTCAGTTATAAAGTGCCATGGGGGGATTCTGATGCATTTGCCACTATAGGCGCATCCACTCTTGTCAAGTGAGCATACCTTCCACGACATTAGCCCATGTAGACTGTGTCTATGACACCGCCCTTTATCCTGTGTGTGTGCTTCTGTTGCACTGTTGGTGTTCCTAGTTCTTCTTCTGCAGCTGTTGTTGGCATCGCATTTCAGTGTTCCTGTCACCTCTCCCAGTTCATCATTATGGGGGGGTTCACCTGTTGGTTCTATTGCTTCCTTGGTTCGGTTGAGTGATCTACGTATTCAGTTTTTGTTCCTATGTACTAGGCGGATGCAGTGGCTAGGCACCTATGCATTTCGATGAGATGGATCATCTACTATATAGACACTCATTCATTCCTTTTTTGGAGGTCACCTCTTCGATTGATCAGCTCTTCAGACACTTGTCTTCTCTACCTGGTCATGCACTTTAGTGGGGGTTCCAGCAGTATCTTCTGACAGAGTTTTCAGACATGCTTCAGAGGAGTTTCTTGCTCTCTTCTTGTTCCTTTCTCTGGGACATCTTTTGCTTTATGTTTGGGTACCTGATCAAGCCTAGTTGCCGGGACCCATCTTTCCTGCTTTCTGCAGTAGTTTAGCTTTTTTTGCTTCTCCCTAAGTTACACTTAAGGGGGGGTGTTAGAGTAGTCTTATGTTAGCTAATAATTAAATCATTTAATTATTAGTTTATCATACTCTAGGCTTAAGTTTCACTTAGGCGCTTTATAATTCTTTAGGGTTTTAGCCTTTAGGGTTTCGTGTTTCCTTTTATAAGGATTCACTTCTTTCATTTCAATAAGGAGATTGTATTATTTTGATCATTGTTAATAGAAGCTTATTTCTGGCAACATGATTTTGCAGTCTCTGGCCTATTGGCCGCCATAGCTTTCTGTCTCTTTTTGCTTCTTCTTTGTGACAGTCTTGCATGCAGGTGTTCTTGGGATGATTTGCGTTTGTCAAATCTAACATTAACGCATCCTTGTCACATGGCTGTAGGAACACTACCCATTAACACTAGAGAAGAGAAATACCAGATTTCATCATAATATCCATTAGTCTATATATATATTCAGTATTTTCCCTTAGTTTCAAAAGTATCAGATATACACATGGCTAAAGCATAGAAACATAAAAGTCTACATAATGTTTATGAAAACCATAAGATATTTAAGTCTAGACTCAGAAAATCATAAACAAAACAATCCATAAACTAGACTCATCATTCTTGTCTTTCATGCCTACCAACAATTTCTTTATCCATACCAAGTTTGAATAGCTCACTACTACAGCCACGTACTCAACTTCAACTGTAGATTGGGAAATGCAATTTTGTTTCTTGCTTGTCCAGGAAACTAATCTCTGTCCAAGAAAGAAAGCTCCACCACTAGTACTCTTTCTATCATCCACATTTCCAACCCAATCAACATCAGTATACACTCTCAATTCAAATATTTCATGGTTCTTGTAGTACAATCCATAATCAGTGGTCCCTTTCAAATATCTCATTATCCTTTTGACAACCATCATGTGAGTTTCCTTAGGATTGGCAGAGAATCTTGCCACAATCCCAACTACTAGAGAAATATCTGGTTTGTTGTGAACAACATACTACAATTTTCCAATCATGGACCTATACAAAGTTTGGTTTACTTCAGCAGCATCATCATTCTTAGAAAAATTTTGTCTAGTAGCCATGGGAGTACTTACTGGCCTTGAATCCTCCATACCAAAGTTTTTCAGTATGTCATGAATATATTTAGACTGGATGATGAAAATACCTTTCTCCATTTGATATACTTGTAAACCAACAAAGGATTTGATCTCCCCAAACATACTCATTTCAAATTTAGTTTGCATTTCATGTGAAAATTTCTTACATAGGGCATCTTGTCCACCAAATATAATATCACCTACAAAAATCTTAGCCAACAAGTTTCCTTTACCTTCATCTTTCATATACAAATTGCTTGTGTCATTTTTCCTTGAGAATTTAATCTATATCAGGTAGTTGTGTACCTTCTCATACCATGCTCTGGGAGCTTTCTTTAAACCATACAGTGCTTTATTCAATTTTCAAACCATGTGTCTCTTGTTTGGATCAACAAATCCTTCCGGCTGTTCAATGTACACTTCTTCTTCTAATATACCATTTAAAAATGCAGACTTGACATCCATTTGGTATACCTTGAAATCTTTGTAGGCAACATATGCAAGTAAAGTTCTTACTCCTTCCAATCTTTCTACAGGGGAAAATGTCTCCCCATAATCTATTCCTTCTTCTTGTGTGTAGCCTTTGTATACCAACCTTTATTTTTTTCTTGTGATTTGTCCATGCTCATTCAGCTTATTTCTAAACACTCACTTTGTTCCAATGACATTTTTGTTTTCTGGTCTCGGCACTAGAGTCCAAGTATCATTCTTCTCTATCTGGTCTATCTCCTCATTCATTTCTTGTATCCAGTCTTCATTTTCTAATGCCTCTCTTGTTGTCTTAGGCTCAAATTCACACAAAAAACATGTAGGGTCTCTTAACTTGCTTCTGGTCAGAACTCCAATATCTTTTTTTCCAATAATTTATTCAGGCTTGTGATGTCTCCTTACATATTGTGCCCAAACAGGTTTTTCTCTTCTTTCTTCTTTCTCTTCAGGTTCACCAACAAGATTGTCAGATTCACCTTTTGAATGCTCGACAACCTCTTCCCGATACCCAGCAACATTCTTCTACACTCGGCATGTTCTTCTTGTCACTCGACATTATTTCCCTGATGCTCAACATTGCTTACCTAAGACTTTGCATCAGGTGCAGGTTTGTCACTTGCCTCTCCTTCTTCTATATAAACAAAAGATCTATAATCTTCTGGTTCTCTCTTGCTTTCAGCTTCATTTTTCTCTGCATACTCATCAACTTTGACATTTACACTTTCCACAATTTTGTTAGTGTTAGAGTTCAAATACTTGTAAGCTTTACTTTTTTTGGAATAGCCTATGAATATGCCCTCATCACTTTTAGCATCAAATTTTCCATTAATATTGTCTTTTAGTATATAGCATTTGCTTCCAAAAATTCTAAAGTACTTTACATTAGGTGCATACCCCTACCATAACTCATAAGGTGTGATATTTGTACCTTTTTTGATCTGTACTCAGTTAAGGGTATAAAAATCTATACTTATAGCTTCTCTACAGTACTTTTGTGCAACATTCTTTTCGATCATCAGTGTTCTTGCACAATGCATGATAGATATGTTCCTTCTCTCTGCTATACCATTCTATGGAGGTGTTTTAGGTCAATACATCTATCTCTTGATCCCTCTATCATTGCAAAACATATTGAACTCATTGGATATGAATTCTCCACCTCAGTCAGATCTCAAACACTTCAAGTTCCTACCTGTCTCCTTTTCAACCTTAGCCAAATACCACTTAAAAAATTGAAAAGAATCATATTTTTCTTTTAAGAACGTTAAAGTCATCATTCTAGTGTAATCATCAGAAAACAGGATAAAATATCTAGCACCACAACAGATTTGTACACCCATAGGTCCACAAAGGTCAATATAAACCAAATCTAAAGCATTCTTAGAAGTAAAAGTCTTTCTCTTGAAACTAGACTTTTTGATCTTATCCAACTGACATTGTTTGCACATTACATTCTTAGGTTTCTTCAATCTAGGTAGTCCTCTCACCTTTTTATTCTTACTAATTTCTACCAAATTATCAAAGTTAACATGACATAGCCGCTTATGCCATAACTATTAGGAATGGGAACACTGAGAGGGGGGGTGAATCGGTGTTCACTATAATTTAACTTTTTACTTTAATCTTTATGCAGAACATAAATGTTTAAGAAATGAATTAAACATTCACATAAACATGAAACATGAAATCAACACATGACACCAATATGGTTACAGGGAAACCCAAATAGGTAAAAACCCCGGTGGGGCTTGATACCCACTAATATTTTGCACTAGTGTTTTGTGATCCTTGTTAGAAGATCCTTTACCTTGTTAGGAGTAGCTTTACAATGCTTTAAGTATAGTAGACCTTGTTAAGGGTTGAACCCTGTTAGGATTATTTTACAATGATTCCTATTAGGGGAGTGGACTCACTATCCTAGAGCTCACTACTCAAATGGTGAAGGCTACAACCTTCTGAATTTAGATACACACTATATCTATTGATGAACTGTCATTGTAACACTACTTGTCAGATCAGTTCCTTTGGTGCGCTGATGCTTTGAACTCTAGCAAAGCTTTAATAAATATTATGCTATCTTTTCATACCTCTGCTCTGCTTATCACAACTGTATTCCAACTTCCATACTAAAACACTGGGCTCACCTTATATTTATGTGCTCATACAAAATACATAAATAGGTTGGCTCTATAACTAATTAAAAACAATGCTTCCAAATGAATTGGCTTAAGCGTGCTTACAATTATACATATAAACATGTCAGCAACCTAAATACAATGGGAGCATTGCCTTTACAACATTACATTATAATCAAAAACCAAAATGCTAACTGTTGGCTCCATGCTCTGTTCTCTGCTAGCATACACTGGCTGTGCAACTTCAACTGACTATAACTTTCACATCTTTGCATATCTACTTATGCACTCATAGACTAAGCATAAGTAGAGTCTAGCAAGCTTAACTTTTAGGGCACATACCATAATTCATCCATACACATGTGTGCTAATGCTCTGAGTTGCAGGAACTCTGTACACTGTCCAGTCTTCAACACTTAACTAAATTCTGATCTTTACACTAAGTGTGTTGACTCCAAATTGCTATATGACTTTGTTGCCATAATGACAACACTATATCTAGTCATATACTTTAGTATGGACAACTTTCCAACAATCTCCTCCTTTTTCATTGATGGAAACAAAGGAATATGGCCAAGTTGCTAACTGTTCCTTTACACAAAAACTTTTGTCTTCTATACATTTTTATACATGATCTTATATCTCCCTATACATATATATACTCCATATTCATACACAACTCCCCCTTTGACATTAATGACAAAGGTCCATCAAAAAATTGTATATAAACCTACTCACTAAGGGAAAACATCTGGATATGCAATCTTGAGGTTCTGGATCTCCTTCTTCCAAAAGGTTGTCAGAGAGTTAACTATCCAAAGATGGTCACATAATGCATATTGAAGCTTCTCCATCTTCTCCAAGTCATTGATGGGACCATGATCGTAAGTTACCATGGTGGCATCAATCTCCTTTAAATTTTGATTGAGGATTTCTAAAGAGGGCACAAGACCATTCCTCAACTGAGTCTGTCTGGACCTTATCCTTGTTATCTCTTTTTCTTCCTTCTCAATCTTATCTATCTATCCTTGGTAGACATTTTTGCACATATTCACATCAGTGGATGTGTCTAACACTAAATTCTTTACCTACTCAATCATAGCTTCTGCTTCTTTTATCTTCTTGAAGTGAGCATCAGTGAGCTTGTCTTGATCCATGCATGGTGCAATGATCCTTCTTCCTTCATCAGAAAACTCTTTCAAGGATGCTTGACTAGACTTAAGAGAATTCAAGTCTAGTGTAAACTTTCTCATTAACTCATTAAATCTCTTCTTTAAGTACTTTTCTTCAGCAACTATGGACGCAAATTATTCTAGGCTATAAAAAATGCTTTTGAACTGTGAGAGGACTGAACTCATATCATCAACCGAATGTACTTTTAGCACTTTCTTATCCTCAGGTAGAAAACTGTTCAAAATATTCACTGATTCTATCAGGAGAGGATTCCTCATAAGTTGTTTTTCTTTTTCCTTCTCCATAGCCAAGACGTTGAACTTAATCAAGTCTTCTTTTTTCCAAGAGTCCAAACTGCTTGTGTCAGGTGTCAAAATTGACAACAATACTAAGGAGGGAGTGATGGGAGTGTTGTCCACCACTTTTGGTTTTACCTTTGCAAGATCAACAGAAGTATCTTCTTCTTTCTTTTTGACCTCTTCTTCTTCTTTCTTATCAAATACATCTTCTATGAGTACTTCTTTTTGCTGAGTGGGAGGTATATTGCTGCATAATATTTCAGCTTCTTTAGTACTAATAAATGCTTCCTCAAACTTGTCCAAATCCTTATTAGTAGCCACCATGGCTATCTCCACATTATCTATGATGATAGTGCTACCTTCGTGAGATTCTGAGATGGGTGAAAACTTGTCTACCTCTGTTTGAGTTTCTACTATGGGTGCTGAGTCCTAAGGACTTGTCACTGGACATTGAAGGTCTCTACTTCCTTGTCTTGCTTACTAGGTGCATGAGTGATGGGCGCAGTAGGTGCTTTTATCTATTGTTCTAATAATACCTTCTCAAAGGCCTTCTCTATTTCCTTCATTATCAGCTCATAGTCTTTTTTCATAATGTGAAGAGTTCTCATCTTTGTCCTTAAGTGTGGCTTCACCAAATTTAGTAACAATGATGTTTCTTCAATAGAACATACTGGAAGAGTGTGTTCTAATAATTTTTATTTGATCCTTAGATCTTCTTCATTTTCTTGTCTCTTTAGGTTTTCTAAAATATCTCATACTTTATCTGGAATGGAGGTTTTCAACTCAAGGACTGTCTTCTTGAACTTGATCAATTCCACCCTCATCAACAATTCTTGCATTCAAAACTTTAAGGCTTGGTATGAATCCTACTTAGGAGGTCCTTGAATGTTTTGTCATGTTTCAACATGGTATCCATCTATGCCCTTAACCTATCTAGTCCAACAAGTTCTTTCTTACAATAGATGTAAGCCCTTATGTCTTCTACATGGATGACACCCATAGGCGTGCGGGAGAAAGCTCCCTCTAAATCATCTAGGGTGGATTTAAATGGGTGCCTCTTGAAAACATATCTTTCCTTCTTAGCGACATCATAAATAATGGGAGTGGCCATGACTTACTTGTTAATCACTTTCTAACTAAACTTTAGAGATAATCTAATGACTTCTGAATTGGCGCAACAAGCTAGGGTTTCTACAACCGATCAAATGCACTAATGACTACAAAAAATCTTTGATAGATCAATCACCAAGACTTCAAAACAACTACCAAGGCTTCTTCTACTTCTATCGCTCTGAATTTGAATGCAATGAGCAATCAAATGACTTATGTGTACTTTAAAAGTGAAAAATCCACCATTAATGCACATTGTGTAAACCAGGTTTGTTGGAAATATAGATGCAGTAACTGAGAGGGGGGGTGAATCAGTTAACCACAAAAATATTACCACTGATCCCTTAAATATCTTAACAAATTATTTACTGTGCCACTCAGTAAATATATAGAGAAATGTTGGAAACTTGATCCTTGAAGTGTGTAATAATTTAAACTATTCTTAAGAATTCATCACTGATTAACTTACATGAATAAAGAAAATAACATGAACACAAGAGACACTAGATTTACCGTGGAAACCCAATATGGAAAAAACCACCAATGTAACTAGTTACTATTTTTCACTCTTCTGAAGTGATGCTCGGTTAGAAGCCAACCCGGTAAAAGGTTACAAAACACACTGTTAGGTGTGACCTTGTTAGAGGATTTAATCACCCTGCTAGGAGTGGCCTTGTAAGAGGTCTTGAAACAATTCAATAGAACTGTTACCTTGTTAGAGGATTTACAAAATGGTTGTTAAACCAACTCGGTTAAGAGATTTTGATATCACTTCTACAATTGCTAGAGAGTAACAATGAAATGACCTGCAACTGAATTGCAGAATATAGATCTCTGTTCTATTTCACTAGATCCTTACTGATCAATTAAATCTTTGCTTCTCCTCAAGGATATCTGACCATCCTTTAAAATTCGCACACACCTTTCTTCAAAATGATTTATGCATGCTATATTGTCTCTTATTCACCATTTGACCTTCTATATATATATGCCATTTCATAATCATTTAGATTGACAAGTTGACACTAATAATTATTATAATAGTCAGCTGGGATAAACAAACTGTAATAACAAAATTCTCTGAAAGGGCTGACCTTGCTCGGTAAACATTAATCCTGAAAAGATTTCCTTCGGTGACCGAGAGAACTTGGTAACCATAGCAAATTCTGCAACATCCTTTGGAGACCGAGAGAGCTCGGTAACCACTAATTTCCTTCGATAACCGAGGAGGCTTGGTTAACACTGTTATCCTATCATGTTTCCTTTAGACACCTGAGAGAACTCGGTAGACACTAAAAACTGCCTAGCTGACCGACTAAACTCGGTAGATACTGAGAACCACTTACCTGACTGACTAAACTCGGTAGATACTAAGAATGATAATTGATATGACATTTGTGTGACATCAAAGACAACACATAGCTAATCCAACAATGTCCTTCAGAAAATTGTATCCAACAATCTCCCTCTTTGGCATTGATGGCAACACAACATGTCATAGCACAATGAAATTTCACAGATAAACCAAGAGTAAGAAACATAAACTTAGTTTCATTCTGATTCCCATCATCTTCAAACTTCTTTCTCTGACTAAGAACTCTCCCTCTTAACTTCTTAAATTATTCTTCTTAGAAATTTCTTGAAATGACAGCAAAGTCTCCCTCTTTGACAACACATGCCAAAGATAATTAACACAGTTTCGGTAAATATCAATGTACCTTATGTACTGATTCATATGCAATGATTTCCTGACTATGCTGCATCAACTGATTGATCTTCAACATGTTCTGGTTGATGCATCACTAAAACTTTATTTAGTGAACCTTGGACAGGGAAGTGACCCCTAACTTGCCTCTTAGATACAAGAATGCATCCTTAGGTAGTGGTTTGGTGAAAATATCTACAATTTGTTCTTTTGTATGAATATATTCCAATCTGATTTCCTTGTCCTGCACCAATTCTTTGACAAAGTGATATTTAATTGCAATGTGCTTAGTTTTGGAATGCATTACTAGATTCTTTGAAATATTTATTGCACTTGTATTATCACAAAACATAACAATTGGTTCTTTGATCTCAACCTTCATGCCTTCCAAAAGCTATTTAAACCATATAATATTAGAGTAGTTTACTATTGCAGCAACATATTCTACTTCTACTGTGGATTGGGATGTGCAGTTTTGCTTTTTACTAGTCCAAGATACTAACCTCTTGCCAAGAAAGAATGCACCACCACTTGTACTCTTTATGTCATCAATGTTTCCTGCCCAATCAGCATCAGTAAACACTTTTAAATCTAGATTGCCTCCAAATTTATACCACAAGCCATAATCTTCAGTTCCCCTTAAATACCTCAAGATTCTTTTGATTGCCATCATGTGATTTTCTCTGGGTTTAGCCAAGAATCTTGCCACTATTCCAACTGCTAAGGCAATATCAGGCCTTGTGTGTACTACATACTGTAATTTTCCAATCATTGATCTGTATAAGGTCTGATCTACTTCTTTTGAATCATCATCTTTGGTAAGCTTTAGTCTAGTACACATGGGTGTACCAACTGGTTTTGAATCTTCCATACCAGATTTCTTAAGTATTTTCTTGATATATTTAGACTGAGTAATGTAGATACCATTTTTGTTCTGCTGAATCTGAAGTCCAACAAAGAATTTTATTTGACCAAACATAGACATTTCAAATTATTTGTTCATAAGCTCTGAAAATTCTTTACACTAATCATCATTTCCTATAAACACAGTATCATCCACAAATATTTCTGCCAAAACAATTTTGTTATCTGATCATTCTTTGATGTATAAATTGTTGTTGTCATTAGCCCTTTTGAAATTAATCCGAGTAAGATAGTTATGTAATCTTTCATACCATGCTGTAGGAGCTTGTTTCAGAACATACAATGCTTTGTGTAATTTGTAGACCATATCCCTTTTGTTTGGATCTATAAAACCTTTAGGTTGCTCAATGTAGACTTCTTCCTCAAGAATACCATTGAGAAAAGCAGATTTGATATCCATCTGATATACCTTAAATCCTTTATGTGCTGCATATGCAAGTAAAGACCTCACACCTTCTAATCTTGCAATAGGAGAAAAAGTCTCTCCATAATCTATTCCTTCTTCTTGAGAATATCCTTTACATACCAATCTTTCTTTGTTTCTTGATACTTGACAATCTTCATTCAACTTATTTCTGAATACCCATTTTGTCCCAATTATATTTTTATCTTTAGGCCTAGGTACAAGAGTCCATGTCTTATTTTTCTCTATTTGCTCTATTTCTTCATTCATAGCCTCAATCCAACTTTCATTTTCTAATGCATCTTTGACATTTCTAGGTTCAAAATCAGCAAATAAACATGTACCTTTTAGTTTACTTCTTGTCATAGTACCATCTGATTTGTTTCCAATAATCTGATCTGGTTTATGATGCTTTCTGACGTACTTGGCTAATATAGGTTCCTTGCTTCCTGAATGAGTTATATTGTCATCTTCTTCATCTTTAGGTTCAGATTGCTCGGGCTCAGTAGATACTTGCTCGGTAGCTTCAGACTGAGACTCGGTACTTTGTGACTCGGTTAGAACTTCTTCTTGTGACTCGGTTACTGTACTGGGCTCAATAGATGTAGTCTCCTTACATGTGTCTGGAAATGTATCAGGTTCAATGTAAACAAATTTTCTATAGTCCTCTGGTTTCTTTTTGCTTTCTTCTTCAATCTTTTCTGCAAACTCATCAATTCTCACTGCACTTTCTATGATTTTGTGAGTAGACAAATTTAGACATCTATATGCCTTACTTTTGCAAGAATATCTCAAAAATATTCCTTCATCATTTTTTACATCAAATTTTCCTTTTCTAGATTCTTTCAAGATGTAACATTTACTACCAAATACTTTTAGGTAACTTACATTTGGTTTGTAGCCATACCATAGCTCATATGGAGTCTTGAATGTGTCTTTTCTCAGCTGTACTCGATTCAAGGTATGAACTGTAGTGCTAATAGATTCCTTCCAGTATTTCATAGCAATGTTCTTTTCAATCATTAGAGTCCTTGCACAGTCCATGATAGATCTGTTCCTTGTTTCAGTTATTCCATTCTACTCAGGAGTTCTCAGGGCTGATACCTATCTTTTGATTCCTCTTTCAATGCAGAAATTATTGAATTCATGGGAGATGAATTCACCACCTCTGTCTGATCTCAAGCATTTTATTCTTTTTCCTGTTTCCTTTTCTACTCTTGCTAAATACCATTTGAACTTCTCAAATGCTTCAGACTTTTCTCTTAAATACATAACAGTCATCATTCTAGAATAATCATCAACAAAGAGAATAAAGAATTTTTCTCCGGTATAGCTCTCAATTCCAATAGGTCCACATAAATCAGTATGCACAATTTCCAAAATATCTTCAGACTGATAGTTTTTACTTTTGAAACTAGACTTTCCCATTTTACCAATATGACAATTCTTGCATAGACCAACATCAGGTTTCTTCAAAGTAGGAATACCTCTTACTTTCTTGAATTTGCTTATTTTTATCATGTTGTCAAAATTTACATGACATAACCTTTTGTGCCATAGCCAAATTTCTTCAATTTGAGCAATAAAACATGAGTAATCACCAAGATCAAGATAAAATAGGTTACCTTTGGTTTGTTTGCCTGATCCTATCAGTTTTCCTTTGTCATCCAGCAGTCTTGCTTTGCCATTCATGAATTCAACCTTGAATCCAATGTTGATTAGCTGTGCTACACTTAGAAGATTATGCTTTAGTACTTTGACCCAATATGCATTATCACATATAAGTTCTTTGGTTAATGAAATTCGTCCCTTTCCTTTTATACAACAAGGTTCATTGTTTCCAAACCTTACATTACCACCATCAAAGTTTTCAAAGTGTTCAAACTTGGTCCTGTCACCAGTCATATGATGTGAACATCCACTATCTATAATCCATGTATCATTCTTGCTTATATGAGAGATAAGTGCCATCTCATCTTCATCATTATCAGATTCATCTTTTACATCAATGAAAACAATTTCTTCTTCACTATCATCCGAATCTTTAGCTAAGAAACATGTTTTCTTACCTTTATCCTTGAATGATTTGAAATTTTTCTTGCCATTGTACTTGTAATTTTTCATCTCATCTTTGCTTTGCTTTTTTGGACACCTAGCTACAATATGGCCAATTTCTTCACATGAAAAATAGATTAAGGGAGTTTTACCTCTGTATTTTCCTATGCCTCTTGAATACTTCTTTGCAAGTAATGCTTCAATAACTTCAAGATCGCTATCATAACTTTCCTCTGATTCTTCTTCACTTTTTGATTGGATTTTCTTCCCTTTCTTGAGTGAAAGTTTGGCCTCAAAAGCTGATTCAATATTTTTAGAAGTTGGAACATAGTTGTCATAGTTATCCAGTTCAAAGGCTATCAATCTTCCAACTAAGGCATCCAAAGTTATATTGTGATTTTCTTCACATCTTCTTTCTTGAATAGCAGAAACTCTTATTGCATAAATAGGGAGTAATGTTCTAAGAACCTTACTTATAATCATTTCATCATCAATTTTTCCTCCAGAAGCTCTGATTGCACTAACACTTGTCTTGATCCTTTCAACATATTTTGCAATGTTTTCTTCTTCTCTCATTTTCATTTGATCAAACTGTCCTCTTAGGCTCTCTGCTTTGGCTCTCTTCACATTGTCATCACCGCCATATATTTTCTTCAGCTTGTTCCACATTTCATGAGCAGTTGTGCAGTCTTTGATTTCATCAAATTCTTCATAGCTAAGAGCTGATGCAATGTCTATTATCATAGTGTTATGGTTCTTCTTTTCTGTAATGTCTTCAACAGTCAATGTGCTAGTAGGAATTGTATATTCTTGATCAATATATTTGCATCCTGAATCACCAATGGAAGCCAGATGTAATCTCATGAGACCTTGCCATGCTGAAAAGTTATTTCTGTTAAGCCTTGGAATTTCTCTTTTGTAAGACATCCTGATCTTTAGCTTAGGTCCTTGAAACCCTTCCTGCAAGCACCAAAAGCTCTGATACCAATTGTTGGAAATATAGATGCAGTAACTGAGAGGGGGGGTGAATCAGTTAACCACAAAAATATTACCACTGATCCCTTAAATATCCTAACAAATTATTTACTGTGCCACTCGGTAAATATACAGAGAAATGCTGGAAACTTGATCCTTGAAGTGTGTAATAATTTAAACTGTTCTTAAGCATTCATCACTAATTAACTTACATGAATAAAGAAAATAACATGAACACAAGAGACACCAGATTTACCGTGGAAACCCAATATGGGAAAAACCACCAATGTAACTAGTTACTATTTTTCACTCTTCTAAAGTGATGCTCAGTTAGAAGCCAACCCGGTAAAAGGTTACAAAACACACTGTTAGGTGTGACCTTGTTAGAGGATTTAATCACCCTGCTAGGAGTGGCCTTGTAAGAGGTCTTGAAACAATTCAATAGAATTGTTACCTTGTTAGAGGATTTACAAAATGGTTGTTAAACCAACTCGGTTAAGAGATTTTGATATCACTGCTACAATTGCTAGAGAGTAACAATGAAATGACCTGCAACTGAATTGTTGAATATAGATCTCTATTCTATTTCACTAGATCCTTACTAATCAATTAAATCTTTGCTGCTCCTCAAGGATATCTGACCATTCTTTAAAATTCGCACACACCTTTCTTCAAAATGATTTCTGCATGCTATATTGTCTCTTATTCACCATTTGACCTTCTATATATATATGCCATTTCATAATCATTTAGATTGACAAGTCGGCACTAATAATTATTATAATAGTCAGCTGGGATAAACAAACTATAATAACAAAATTCTTTGAAAGGGCCGACCTTGCTCGGTAAACATTAATCCTGAAAAGATTTCCTTCGGTGACCGAGAGAACTCGGTAACCACAGTGAATTCTGCAACATCCTTTGGAGACCGAGAGAGCTCGATAACCACTAATTTCCTTTGATAATTGAGGAGGCTTAGTTAACACTGTTATCCTGTCATGTTTCCTTTAGACACCCGAGAGAACTCGGTAGATACTAAAAATGGCCTAGCTGACCGACTAAACTCGATAGATACTGAGAACCACTTAGCTGACTGACTGAACTTGGTAGATACTGAGAATGATAATTGATATGACATTTGTGTGACATCAAAGACAACACATAGCTAATCCAACAATGTCCTTCAGACAATTGTATCCAACAAGGTTGTCACTTCAAAATTTCAAACTTGATCTCCACAAACAATCAACATGTACGCTCTTGCATGAGTGTTCCTATACACTCCAAAATCTTAGGTCCAAAGGCACATACTCTGAGGATGAGTATACCAACCATGAAGGGGTCTAGAGCTAAATTAGCTCCCCCTATGACCTTGAGGGCCATTCATGCAGATGTAGAGGGTGTGTCCACTGGGGATGCATCCAATACATTCTCATCAGTCTTCTCCTTATTTTTCTCTGACCAAATCATGCTCACATCATCTAAGGCTTTAACAAAGTTAACTTCTCCTACGGGATCCAAAACTATTTCTTTGGCCTTTTTAGGGCTTCCCTAACCTTGTGTTCTTGATCTACAGAACCTTGAGATATGTCCAGCCTTGTTACAAGAGTGAAAAATGACTGGAGGTCTTATATTCCTTGGCGCATTGACATGAGTCACCAATCTGCATTGCTTTGTTGTGTGACCATTATAATTACATATCTGGCATGTAACATTTTGAGCACTTCTTATATTTGTTTGGTTATGATTTCTCTAATCTTGTTGAATTCTATTCTTCTTACTAGTCTTGCAATTTATAGCTCTATGACCAAACTTGTTGCATGAATAACAATAACCATTAAAAGGTTTTACCTCTGTATAGTTCATCGCAATGTGTCCATGCTTGTTACAAGAAAAATAGGTGCATTCTACTTGCTTGCGCTCATTCTTAGCTAGTCCACCATTATCTATGGTTTGATCTTCAGTCTTTTCAGCATCAATAGAGTCCTTTTGTGAATCATTTCTTGCTTGCATATTGTCAATCTAATTTTGTGCTTCATTGTATCCAATACAACTAGTGTCTCCTTTGGCTCTTCTTGCATACAACTGAGATTCTACCAAATCAGCACTCGTGTGTAATTTGTCAATATGATTCTTTTCTTCTTTCAATGTAGATTCCAAGCTTTCTTTTTTATTTCTTAGCTCCAAGATTTTCATGTTTTCTTTCCTTAGTTCTTCATTCAGCTGAAGGTTCTCTTTGATATGTTTGTCAAGAACTACTTGATTATTAGTCAGCTTATCATCAACCTCTTCAGGTTTTTCTTTTAAGGATTTGTTTTCTTCATTGAGATTCTTTACCATTGTCCCTAGATCACTGGTAGAGCATTCTTTCAAATCTTTCCTTAGCTTCTTGATGACTAATTGAGCATCACTGAGTTTATCCTTTAGTTCTTCAGATTCTCTTTCTGACTTGTCCAGATCTTCAAGAGAAGCTTCAAGATTTCTTTTTAGATGTTTCATTTCTACTTTGTCCATTATCTCCTCAAGTGTTTAAACTTTTGTGCTGAGGACCAGAGCTCTGATACCATTTGTTAGGAATGGGAACACTGAGAGGGGGGGGGTGAATCAGTGTTCACTATAATTTAACTTTTTACTTTTATCTTTATGCAGAACATAAATGTTTAAGAACTGAATTAAACATTCACATAAACATGAAACATGAAATCAACACATGACACCAATATGGTTACGAGGAAACCCAAATAGGTAAAAACTCTGGTGGGACTTGATACCCACTAATATTCTGCACTAGTGTTTTTTGATCCTTGTTAGAAGATCCTTTACCCTGTTAGGAGTAGCTTTACAATGCTTTAAGTATAGTAGACCTTGTTAAGGGTTAGACCCTGTTAGGAATCTTTTACAATGATCCCTGTTAGGGGAGTGGACTCACTATCCTAGAGCTCACTGCTCAAATGGTGAAGGCTACAACCTTTTGAATTCAGATACACACTATATCTGTTGGTGAACTATCATTGTAACACTGCTTGTTAGATCAGTTCCTTTGGTGCGTTGATGCTTTGACCTCTAGCAAAGCTTTAATAAATCTTATGTTGTCTTCACATAACTCTACTCTTCTTATCACAAATCTATTCCAACTTCCATACCAAATACACTGGGTGCACCTTATATTTATGCACTCATACAAAATACATAAATAGGCCAGCCCTATAACTAATTACAAAAAACACTTCCAAATGAATTGGCTGAAGTGTGCTTACAATTATACATATAAACATGTTGGAAACCTAAATACAATGGGTGCATTGCCTTTACAACATTACATTATAATCACAAACCAAAATGATAACTGTCAGCTCCATGCTCTGTTCTCTACTGGCATACACTAGTTGTGCAACTTCAACTGATTGTAACTTTCACATCCTTGCATATCTACTTATGTGCTCATATACTAAGCATAATTATAGTCTAAGAAGCTTAACTTTTAGGGTGTATACCATAATTCATCCATACACATGTACGCTAATGCTCTAAGCTGCAAGAACTATGTACATTGTCCAATCTTCAACACTTAACTAAATTTTGATCTTTACACTAAGTGCGCTAACTCCAAACTGCTATATGACTTTGTTTCCATAATGACAAGACTATATCTAGTCATATACTTCAGTAGAGACAACTTGCCAACAATAACCATATATCATCAAGTTGTGCAATCATACATGTCTCTTCAGATAGGTCTAGATAGAACAAATTACCTCTTGTTTGTTCTCCACTTCCAATCAGTTCACCAGTGGCATCAAATATTTTGGCCATCCTGTGATGAAATTCCACTCGGTATCTAGTGCTATTAAGTTGTGCAACACTCAATAGATTATAGTTAAGACCTTCAACCCAATATGCATTTTCACAACTGATCTTATCAGTCAGCTTAATCAATCCTTTACCCCTAACAGGACATGGTGCATCATTACCAAATTTTACACTTCTACCTTTATAATGATCAAAGGTATCAAACTTACTTTTGTCACTAGTCATGTGGTGTGAACAACCACTGTCAATAATCCATTTATTAGTTTTGTTCACATAGGATATCAATGTAGTTTTCTCATCCTCATCAGACTCATCTTTCATTACAACATAGACTACCTCAATTTCAAAATCATCACTATGAGTGTCAGTCTCTTCTTCAGCAATATAGCAGTATTTCTTATCTTTTCCTTTGTAGTCCTTGTACCTTTGGTAACCTTTGTCTTCTCTTTTGTCTTTATTCTTGCTATCTCTTTCTTCATCCTTGTCATCCCTGTCAAGGCATCTTGCAACTATATGACCAACTTTATTACATGAAAAATATATAATAGGGATTTTACCTTTATACTTTCATTTTCCCCTTTTCAATCTTCTAGCCATAAGAGCTTCAAGATCCTCAAGTTCTTCATCAGATGTGTCACTTTCACTTTCACTCTCACTGATGCATCTTTCTTTCTCTTTCTTTGACTTACTCAGAACCATTTGTGACTTAAAAGAAGATTCAACATTAGCAACAGTGAAGTTATCATAGTAAGAAAGCTCAAAAGCAGTAAGCTTACCAACCAAAATTTCCAAAGTAAGAGAATTGCCAGGGTTACATCTAGATTCTTGAATTGCTAAAATTTTGATGACATAAATAGGATGCAAATTTCTCAATACTTTTCCTATAATAGTTTCATCTTCAATAGTTCCATTTGCTCCTCTAATAGAATTTACAACTTCTTTTATCCTACCACAATATTGAGCAATATTCTCACCTTCTTGCATTTTCATTTCATCAAATTTACATCTTAGGCTCTCAGCTTTTTCCCACAGTACATTTATGTCACCACCATAGATGTTTGCAAGAGTGTCCCACATTTGCTTTGCATTTGTGTAGTCTTTGATGTCTTCAAATTCCAGATAGCTTAGGGCAAATGCAATCTCCAACATTTCTTGATTTTGCTCTTGTTTAGCTCTCATCTCCTCGATAGTCAGAGGTGCAACATGTGTAACATAATCATGCTCAACATAATACTTTACAGGATCACCAATAATGACTAGATGCAGCTTCATCAAACTTTGCCATGCATGGAAGTTCTCCTTATTTAGCTTTGGTACCTCCTTCTTATACATCCTAATCATTTACTTCAAGTACCTTTAAACTTGTCCTTTGTAAGCACCAACAGCTCTGATACCAATTTTTAATATGATTTAGAACAATAGAGAGGGGGGGTGAATCAGTTGTTCTCAAGTCCAGATGTATAAATAAACTTTCTAAACTTTTCAACAAAATCAAATCTAACAACCAATAGCTACTCGGTTATTACTGAATACAGAACATAAACATATAATAGTGCATTCCACTATCCAATAGTATCTAACTTGCAAAACACAGAAATGTTCAAAGCAAAACATTCATAGAAGTATTAACACCAGGATTTATAGTGGAAACCCAATTTGGGAAAAACCACTTTGTAATATGTTACTGATATTTTCACTCTTCTGAAGTGAGCTTTGTGAAAAGATAACCCTATCAAAGGTTACAAACACACTGTCAGGTGTGACCTAGTTAAAGGATTTAAACCACTCTATTAAAAGTGTGCCTTGTTATAGGACTTACATACATTCCATTAGAATGCAACTTTGTTCAAAGGATTTATACAAATGATTGTTAGGTCAACCTTGGTTAAAAGGATTTTGACTAATACAATGGTTAGAAAGTAACAGTAATATTGATTTGAAAACATACAAATCACTTTGAAAATATTAGATCCAATTCCATACACATATGTTGGCTTACTGACTGTGATTCATTTCCATCTCCATCATTGATCTTCTCAAAAATCCCTTCAAGAAATCACAACACTTCTCCTTCATCCTTTTCTGCTTATACAATCAATAACATCAACAAAAACTCCAACATCCTCTCTCTCCTCAAACTCATGCTTAGGTTTCCCTAATACTTCCTCAATTAGGTCAATACAACTTTTGCTTCTTAATCTCCTCCGTAGATCTTAGGGTTAGGTCAGATTCATCGAATCCATCCAACTTTATGTTCTTTGTCTATCCTTCCAGAAACATCTCAAATCTCTTAATAGATTTACAATAAAATGTTTTACAGTGCATTAAATGCTTCCATACAATCAATAAATAAAGTCAACATGATTTACATAATCCAAGAATTTAACTATGTCGGCTTAGAATCTGAATTCTTCCTCAAATGTAAATTACTGATGCTTAGTCAATACTGTGTTCAACTCCTCGGTCTTCACTGGAAATCTCGGTCACCACTAAAACTATTTCCTTGGCTAATACTATCTTCCTTGGAAATTAGTTAATGTTTGGTCAACACTAAACTTACTCGGCATATACTAGCTCGGTCGACACTAACATCACTCAGCTTAAACTAGATTTCTTAAATTTTTTCTCGGTTAAGCCTACTTTTTTAGTGTTCATTCTTACTTAGTTAAACAATACATTATCTTATCATTGTGCCACATAATAAAGTACCCATTGAACTATCAAGATAACTCAACCTTTCCTTAGGTGCTATTATTATCAACCTTGCCCACATCCTTCTCAACAATCAAATAGATATAGTACTTTCTTAAATAGCAACAGTCTTACTAGTTAAGGTTTGACATCAATGACAATACAACAATTGCTTCAATTGTAGTTTCCAAAAATTGTATGATGTCATGGGCTGGACTTTTCCTTTCTGTTTGTGCAATGTCATAATTTGTAAAGATAATTTGATGCATGAGCATCCTGGGTGTAAGAGCAATCTTGCATCACCCAAATATATTTATGTTTTTGTATTCAATAAGGGCTATCTTGTGTAGAGCTGCTATTTGTGGAAACTTGCTATTTTTAGTAAGTTGGTCATCCGATCTCAAAATGTTCTGATTTCTTCCTTGGAGGTTCATTTTGGTCATATCAACCTGCCAATAAAGTTTCATTGATAGATCAAGTCTAGCTTTGTAGATATTGAAGATTTTCAGTATTGGCAACAGGCTACAAAAAATTTCAACTAAGTTTTGAAGGCTTTAGAAGCCCCAAATGAGGTCAAAAATTTGGGTGATAGCCACTTGCACTAGTTAGGCCTATAGAGCGCTTCATGGCCTTTCCAGAATGGGGTTATAATAGTAAATCGGGTCAACTGGCGATGACTTATGGTCTTCAAAAGTTGGGTCACCTGAAATGGCGAAAAATGATTTTCCTTCAAAAAATTTGATTGGGTTTCAAAAGTTATTTTGAGTGGACTTTGATGTAATAAATTGTAAAATAAAATAATTCTAAGTTTGGTCGGCCTTGTTGGCTAAAATTTTGGAACCTTCGCAAGCGGTGGAAAATTACCTATATAAGGAAGGCTGCAGTGTTCTAGAAGTTCAGGACAGTTCTGGGTAGTAGAACTGGGTATTGATTCAAGGCTTTGTCCTATAGAATATTGTAAGGGAATGCCCATGTGGCTTTGCTTATTGTAATTTTGAAAGTTTTTAATTCCACATTTGTGGAGATAATGAGAAGCCCATTTTCTATTCTTGCACATTGTTGTTGTTTCTCTATTTCTATTATGTGTTTATGGTATTAAGGGGAGCACCCTTCATCAAGTGGTATCAGAGTAGGATTTCTTGAGTGTGTAAACAAATCACCGAGTGTGAGGTAGTTTGCACCAGGACTGTGGGTTACGGTTTCTATGTAAACAAATCACTAACTGTGAGGTAGTTTGCACCAGGACTGTGGTTAGGGTTTCAATGCACATTGTGAAAATGCCTCCATGAACGGAACTTGGCGAAAGAGCTAGTGTTGTAACACCTGAGGTTAGGGCACTACAGAGACAAGTGCGAGCATTGCAAGAGGAGATTCATAGAGGAATGAATCTTAATGTCAGAGATGAAAGCGAGGATGAAGCCGAAGAAGAAGATCAAGAAGGAGAAGTCGAAGTTGTGAACCGGGAGGAAGAAAGACTTTTTTGAGTCATTTCTAAGATTGGCAAAAGACCTAAGATTGAGGTTCCTGCATTTTCAAGAAATCTTAACCCAGAGGAGTTGATTGAGTAGATCAATGAATGTGAAGAATATTTTGTGTATGAAGATATTGAGGATCCTGATAGGGTAAAATTTGTGAAGGCCAAACTAAAAGGTCATGCGAAGATCTGGTGCCAAGAGATTCAATTGGAGCGAAATAGAAGAGGGAAAGATAAAATCACAAGATGGGATCGGATGGTGGATAAATTGAAGTGACAGTTCATTCCTGTTGATTATGAGCTTGACCTACTAAATCAAATGCAAAGTTTGAAGTAAGCGGGATGATCTATTCAGGAGTATACAGAGGAGTTCTACCGAATCCTCATCAGAATAGGACATGTGAAAGTTGATAAGGAGAAAGTTGTCTGTTACCTTAACGGGTTGAGGCTAAGCATTCAGGAGGAGTTGAATCTGGTTTGAATAAACAGTATTGAAGAGGCATACTAGTTTTCCCTAAAAGAAGAGGAAAAGATGAACAAGAAATTTGAGAGCAGACAAAGCGGAAGAGGTCATGACGGAAGATCTAGTGGACGATCATATGGAGATTGAAATGAAGATTCGAAAAAGTAGGATGAGGCTAGTAATAGTCAGAATCAGAGAGAAGATAATCTCAATCATTTCCATGATCAGAATAATAGAGATTAGAGAGGAAGCAAAAGAGGACAAGGTTCAAGAAGAGGAGGCTTTTGTGGAACATGTTTTCACTGTGGAGAAGAAGGTCATAGGGCATTTGAATGTCCTCAATGCCAAGGAAGGATGGATAGGAGGAATGAAGGCTAGGCCAGAGTTACACATATAGATGAAGATGCCAAATCATCAAATTTTGAAGATGTTGAAAGAGGAGAAATGTTGATTCATAGAAGAGTCCTATTGAGTGGTGAGAATGAACCTGAACAAAGGAGGAGCCTATTTCACACCTGGTGCAAGTGTGAGGGTAAGTGTTGTGATGTGATTATTGATAGTGGTAGTACTAATAATTTGGCATCAGAAGTGATGGTGACAAAGTTGAAGCTCAAGAGGTAGAAACATCCACATCCATATCGGGTTGCCTGAGTGTAGGATGACCACAAGGTCATGGTTAGTGAACAATGCCTAGTAAAGTTCAAGATCGGTGGGTACTAAGATGAGGTACTATGTGATATCATATCAATGGATGCATGTCATATGTTGTTGGGTAGACCATGATAGTTTGATAGATGTGCTATACATGACGGTCATGCAAATACCAATTACCTGACAAAGGATGGAGTGAGACATAAGCTAAAATCATTGAAGGAAATAGAAGAAAAGGTATGTGGTAATGGAAGAATAACTTTTGTTGATAGAGGAAATTTCTTAGATGGTATGCGGCATGAGTATATGTGTTTGACCTTAATTCAAAAGGTTGGGAAAGAGGAAGTAGAAGATGTACCTGTAGAAGTTGCAGATTTGTTTCAGGATATTGTGTCCAATAATGTTCCTGATGGATTACCACCAGTAAGGAAGATCAGTCATCAGATGGACCTGATTCTAGGAGCTAGTTTGACAAATAAGATAGCACATAGAATGACACTAGAAAAAAGTGAAGAGT
Organism: Chamaecyparis obtusa; assembly: GCA_027943335.1. NCBI lineage: Eukaryota > Viridiplantae > Streptophyta > Pinopsida > Cupressales > Cupressaceae > Chamaecyparis > Chamaecyparis obtusa. The sequence goes on from BSBK01000484.1 coordinate 92,581, forward strand.
TGAAGATAGATTTGAAGTTTAGTTCATCACATCATCCACAGATTGTATATGGAAGTAGTCCCAGAAATGCATCCGAGTTGAGGAAGATAGATAAAGGAGAAGTAAGTAGTGCTGAAGCTGAGGATTTTGCAAAACATTTGAAGAACATCCATGAGGAGGTGAGGAAGCACATTTCCAGAATGAATGCGTAGTATAAGGCTAAGGTAGATGAGAAAAGGAGGCATAAGAAATTTTAGGTTGGAGATGAAGTCATGATTCATTTGCGAAAGGAGCGATTTCTGGTTGGTACATATAACAAGTTGAAACTAAAGAAGTCTTGGCCATGTAAGATCCTGAAGAAGCATGATTTAGGAAATGTATATGAGGTCAAGTTGCCTACTGAGCTAAATATTTCACCAGTATTTAATGTTTCAGATCTGACAGAGTATCATGAAGGAGGTTTTGAAGATGAGGTTATAGTAGCACAGTGGAGTATTCTGGCAACCAGTTCAGATATCAAGGAGATTGAAGACATATTGGATAGTCATGTTGGTAGAAGCACAAGGAACGAGACATATGAAGAATATTTGGTCAAATGGAAAGAATGACCTGTTGAAGATTCATCATGGCTAACAAAGGAGGAGGTTAACCTTCTTGGTTTTCCTCTACACACTTGAGTCGAGACAGGTTCACTTCTCAATTTACCCTAGGTGTCTGATGTAGGAGCATCCTGGGTGTAAGAGAAATCTTTTATCATCCAAAAATATTTATGTTTTTGTATTCAATAAGGGCTATCTTGTGCAGAGCTACTATTTGTGGAAACTTGCTAATTTTAGTAATTTGGTCATCTAATCTCGAAATGTTCTGATTTCTTCCCTGGAGGTTCATTTTGGTCATATCAGCCTGGCAGTAAAGTTTCATTGATAGATCAAGTCTAGCTTTGTAGATATTGAAGATTTTCGGTATTGGCAATAGGGTACAGAAACTTTGAACTTATTTTTGAAGGATTTGGAGGCCCTGAATGAGGTCAAACATTTGGGTGATAGGTGCTTGCACTATTTAGGCATGTAGAGTGCTTCGTGACCTTTCTAGAATGGGGTTATAATAGTCACACTACTACATTTGGGGCCAAATTTTGATAGAAGTTTCCAACGGGTAACTTTTTATTACAAATTTGGTGGATTTTTTTTGGAATAGGCCCTGATGATGTTAGTATTTTGATGGGTGTTTAATTGACCATCAAAATTCTGATAGATTCAGGGTATAGATTAAAAAAAAAAGTGAAACGACCTCATCATTTTTATTTCAATTGGATAGAGGGAGCAGGAGAAAAGGAGCGAAAGCTGAGCGCGGGAGAAGGTATGTGATTTATTCATCTTTCAAGCCTCTGGCATCATATTTGAATGCATTTCATTTTATTTGATCATGAATGCTCTCTAAAATGACCGCATTCTACTGGTGCCATGCTATAGCCAGTGCTTTATCTCTATTATTTGATGTTATTGGTGCTTGTGCTCAAGGATATTGATTCACTATATTCAAATATTTGGATTCACGTTTATTGATATTACTGGCATATATGTTTAATGATGCCATTGTAAATTATTATCACTAAAATGACCACATTCTACTGATGTCGTGCCCTAGCCCGTGCTTTAACTCCATTATTTGATGTTATTGGTGCTTGTGCTCAAGGATATCCATTTTTTTGAAATGTTGACTGTGGTTATCAAATGGACAGCCCATGACCTTCTAGCTAGGTGCCATTTGTATTGATAGCTTAGGGAATCAAATGTATTATATCATCAATAGTTGATACTTTGTTAAAAGGAAATAGGACAAAGAATGATTTTTATTTAGTTTCTCTATTTTGATCCCTAAGTGGCTTACAACCCTAGAGAAGTATATGCAAATTTACATATGTAGTTGCAGGATACATAGCAGCCAATAATTCACAATAAATCCATGCAGCCAATTTGAATAGAAATTAATACAAAGAACTAGGGTCCTCTAATGGCCCAATCATCCAGACCTTGACTATCCCCTCAACCAGTGACCCTTCAAAACTGGGTTATCATGCAATCAGTGAGTGATCCTTCATTCTCCTGGTGAGCTTCTAGGTAGGCACCATTTATATATTTGATAGCTTAGGGCATCAAATGTATATTGTATCATTGATCCCTAAGTGGCTTACAACCCTAGAGAAGTATATGGAGATTTACGGATGTAGTTGTAGGATACATAGTAGCCGATAATTTACAAGAAATCCATACATCCAATTTGAATAGCAATTACTACAAAGAAATAGGGTCTTCCAATGGCGTAATCATCTGGACCTTGACTATCCCCTCAACTAGTGACCCTTCAAAACTGGGTTATCATGCAATCCGTGAGTGATCCTTCATTCTCTTGGTCTACCTTGCATCCAAACATATTGGAAATACACAATACAATGATAACAAGTCTTTCACAATCCCCCTTCCCTCAAGGAACACTATCAACCATCCCTTCCACATAGCATTTCATTGTTTTATGAGTGGATTGTGTAGGAACAATTAACATTAAACAAGGAGCAAACTCCTCAACACATCTTGGAAACCATTGAATTCAATAATAAATGAAACCTAACACAAACACTATTCCTTCCATAGTTGCATGATACATAGAAGTTGATAATTCACAAGAAATCCATGCATTAAATTTTTATAAGGATATCCTACTAACCAATAGGAATTTTCTTGAGATGACCAATGATTATGCATTTTGATGGCAGTGTGCTAGTTCAAAAGAATAATATAAATTTGAAACAATTTTTTCTGATTTTCTCAAACTATAAATGTGGTTAAAGGGAAAATATTATGTGGAAAACCCACAAACCAAGCTAGAAAATGATTGTACATCAAATTATTCCTACATTCATTCAAGTGTTGCTATGCTTCAGCTACCTGACCTTTGAGCTTCATCTAGAGGAATGTGTAGCTTTAAGATAGAGTTACTTCTTGGGCCTTACAATAAGGTGGAATATGATCAAGATTTGTTTAAGATGTATCTTTGTTAGTCCCATTGCTAGGTTCTTATAGTTCATGGTTTGAATCTATTATGGTTGTGTAAGGGATTTGTAGATGTTTTTTCTAACATAATTATTGGACACCATGATTGGAACAACTGGTTGTTGGGTATTGTACACATGAATCATATCTATCAATGGTTCTTTGTGTTCAAGAATTCGTTGATCAATCTTTGAGATTTATTGTCCCAGCTTTAAAAGAGTGATAAAAGATATAGTGAGTGCTATCTTTTCCAAGTGTTTTGTGGGTGCCATTATCTTCTAGGAGTAATTGCTGGAACCAAATTATGTTCTTTGCCTCTAGTAAATATTGTAGACACAACCATCTTCTTGGTGAAGGGTTTCTTCCATCCCCATGAGGCACTATTGCATAGTTTCCATTCCCTTGTAGTATACTGAACCTAATTTAATACAAGTGTGCACTATTTTGGGTTCCATAATTTATGGCCCCTACACTGTGGTTGTTAGCCTAATTAAGATAGACCTACCTTTGCATATAATAAGAGGCCAACATGAAACAAACATCCAGAGGTTAGGGGGTTGTTCCCTGTCCATAATTTATTATTTAAGTGCTAAGTGATGATGGGTATATCATGTAATTCATACCTAGTGTGTCTCTTTCTTTCTCTCCACATTTAACATTAGGAGTGTATGTTATAAAATACTAAAGAAATCAACTATAGGTCAAATCTAATCAAAATTGCAATATAAAGATTAAAATAGATCTTGAAGAAATATGGGAACCATTTTTTACAGATATTGTACAAATGAAGAGAATACTCCAAAGAGGAAATGCTTCAATGTCTAACAATTGAAGGACAATATTTTACTTTTATATGCACATCTGCAATGTTTTTGATATATTTCTAAGATAACAAAACCATAGAAAGAATAGCATATAGAAGAAAGTAAAGAATAATGATCATACTTTGAGATATTGTGGAAAATTAAAGGAAAGAATGCTTGGTGGGGTTATCATGCAATCAATGAGTGATCCTTCATTCCCCTCTTCCAGTGACCCTTCAAAACATGATTTTTATTTAGTTTCTCTATTTTGATCCCTAAGTGGCTTGCAACCCTAGAGAAGTATATGCAGATTTACGGATGTAGTTGTTGGATACATAGCAGCCGATAATTCACAATAAATCCATGCATCAATTTGAATAGAAATTAATACAAAGAACTAGGGTCCTCCAATGGCCCAATCATCCAGACCTTGACTGTCCCCTTAACCAGTGACCCTTCAAAACTGGGTTATCATGCAATCAGTGAGTGATCCTTCATTCTCCTGGTGAGCTTCTAGGTAGGCACCATTTGTATATTTGATAGCTTAGGGCATCAAATGTATATTGTATCATTGATAGTTGAGACTTTGTTAAAAGGAAATAGGACAAAGAATGATTTTGATTTAGTTTCTCTATTTTGATCTCTAAGTGGCTTACAACCATAGAGAAGTATATGCAGATTTACAGATGCAGTTGCAAGATACATAGCAGCTGATAATTCACAAGAAATCCATGCATCCAATTTGAATAGCAATTAATACAAAGAAATAGGGTCCTCCAATGGCCCAATCACCAGGACCTTGACTATCCCCTCAACTAGTGACCCTTCAAAATTGGGTTATCATGCAATCAGTGAGTGATCTTTCATTCTCTCGGTCTACCCTGCATCCAAACATATTGGAAATACACAATACAATGATAACAATTCTTTCAAAATCCTCCTTCCCTCAAGGAACACTATCAACCATCCCTTCCATGTAGCATTTCACTGTTGTATAAGTGGATTGTGCAGGAATAGTTAACATTAAACAAGGAGCAAACTCCTCAACACATCTTGGAAACCATTGAATTCAATAATAAATGAAACTTAACACCAATACTATTCCTTCCATTCACTTCTACCAAGAATAAAGCATTTAATCCATTCAACATTACATATAATCATTAGAGAGTTACATTTCTTGACTATGTAGAGGAACAGTCATGACCAAAATGATCAAAACTACTTTCACCCTTGCACAAGCTATTCGTCACTCTTAATGAGTTATAAACATGCCATTGTTTTAGTTTTGATTGCAAGTTATGATCATTTTTGTAAACATGTCATTGGTTCAGTTTAGTGTATTCATTTTTGTCAAACAAATCTTCATTGTATTTTGATTGTCTTCTTTATATAGTAGCACGTATTAATTGGTTGACAAATAAAGAAGCATTTAGACAATCAGAAGACAATGAAGATAATTTTAAATGCATCTAACACAATTTTTTTTACAAAACTGAACCAATGACATGCTTATAACAAAGAAATAGAGTGATAATAATATGCTGAAAATTTTATTCTATTTAATACATGCCAAAGGACCAGTCCCAACAATTCTTAAACATACTTTATCTGATATGATGAATTCTTAAACAATTAAGGTTGGAGTAGACATAGTTATCACATAATTTTTTTGTGTGCTACAAGGAAGATTTGGCTGATTAAGAGTGAGGCCTTCTTTAGAATCTCATATAAATTTAGCCAATTAAGATGAGAAGAAAAACACAATTCATTAGTTAAATTTTTCAATTTCATGTATTTTTTCTCCTATTTATTAGGTGCATGAGTTGAAGGTTGAATGTAAGAGTCTTATAATGTTGTGTTACCTTAAATCTCGAGTTTTTGATACTCCTATGATGATCTTTCTCAACAAGTATTTTATTCTATTGTTGTTTTTTGAATAACATATTGGGCAAATACAAAATTGTGTACTTCTACAAGACAGTTAACACAAAATTGAAGCATCAAACAAGACTTGATCAAGTTGCAGGTGGAATGTGCACTCAAATAGTAAGTAATGTAGAATAACAAAATAAGTAATCTGTCGTGTCTACATTTTGTTATTTTTTGAGATTACATCCATGTTCTATATTCACATAATGGTTCAAAATTAAAATTTATAATTTGATAAAAGTACTAACGGGTGTTGTTCCTTGCACCCTTAATCAACAACTTGCCTCCATTTTATTTTGATTTACAAACTACTATATTATTTGAATATCTTTCTTTCTTGCCATAATAGAAAAGAGTTTGAGGTGGAAGACTACAATAATAGAAGTGTTTCAATTTGGTATACTATACTACAACATCATTTCATAACTAATTTTTCAATTTCTATATATAATTAGGTTATAGATAATCTAAGTGAAGAAGCATCATGTTAGACAATCCAAGTGAAAAAGGTAATGGGGATGCAATCAATAGATTGTGTTCGAACTTGAAAATAAAAGGTGATGGAAAATGTTATTGTCCCTGCAATAATTGTAAGGGCTTAAACATTAGAAGATTGCTAATCAAAATAGATAAGAGACATTGTAGGGATAATGGTCACATTGAAGGAGGCTTTGATTATCATGAATTGGTAAGTTTTTCATTATATTTATTTAACAATTAATATATATATGAAATACACCTGATGATGAGATCATTATCATGGTTTATTTGTGTTCATCATTTTAATATAGGTTGACCTCCCTAGGGGAGTACGTGATATGGACCATGGAGGTGCAAATATTGAGAATATGGCTTTGGAAGTGGAGGATCATGGAGGTGCAAATATTGAAGCTGAAGATTATGATCCCATGGAAGATGACAATGATGCGCCAGATGATGGTACTAATACATTGATCCATGACACATTTGGTATTGGTGCAACTGATGATGATGATCAGGATGATGTTGATGTCATCCATGATATACCTCTACTTGAGAAGGCAGCCATGCCCCTTTATGAAGGCTCCCAAACAACTCTTCTCTCTGTTGTATTGTTGTTGTTGAACTTGAAGGTTATGAATGGTTTATCCAACACAAAAATGTCACGTATGCTACGATATGTCATATATGTCATTATAGTAATTAAATGGTGAAAAATGTACCATAAATATTGTTAATATTAACAACATATATTTTTTTCTATAAATTGATAGGTGAGTTCTTTTTACCACCATCAAATATTCTCCCTCGCTCATACTGAGAATTATGTGCCACTATGAAAGATATTGGAATAGAGTATCAAGCAATAGATACTTGTCCCAATGATCATATTATTTATCATAAAGAAAATGAATTTGCAACAAAATGCTCTGAATGTCATACGAGTAGATATCGAACAGATCAAATAACAAAAAAGGTGCCTCACAAGGTTCTTCATTACATCCCCATTATACCACGTTTGCAAAGATTATTTAGGTGTAGTAGCTTGGAACAATTTATGGATTACCATGCATGCAATAGGAGTCAAGATGACATTGTTTGAATGCTTGTGGATGGTTCTATATTTAAGGACATAGAGGAAAAGTGGCCGCACTTTATCGAAGAACCTTGAAATCTCAAGCTTTCAATGGTAGTGGACGGTGTCAATCCATTTGGAGAGCTAAGATCTGTTTGCACTGTTTGGCCTATTTTTGTCATCAACAATAACATTCCTCTATGGATGTCAATAAAGAGGAAGCACATTATGTTGGCAATGATTGTTCCAGGTATTTGATCATTTAATAGTTAGCTGCATGTAATTATAAATCTTGTAGTAAAATGGTCACAATAATTATGTAATGTTGTTGTTCATTCAACCAGGTAAATACCAAGTTAAAGATATGAATGTTTATATTGAACCTCTTATCGACGAGTTGGTAGAGTTATGGAAAGGTGTCACTATGTATGATATCTCTAGACCAATAGGAGACAGACAATTTCAATTCCATGCAATGCTTGTATGGACAATACATGATGCCCCAGGGCTAACACATTTTTTGGTATGTTATGGTGAATTCAAGTTGCACATGATAATTCTAAAAATAAAAATTAACATATTTAAACCAATTGTATCATTACCTTGTAGGTCTTCAAACAAAGGGAAAATTTGCATGTCCATTTTGTGGCCCAAAGATGAAATCTCGTTATTCAAAAAGTTTAGGAAAGCAAGTATTTTATGAGTATAGACACTTTCTCGACAAAAATCATAACTATCAAATTACCGAAAAATATATTTTCAATGGGAAAGAAGAGACTACATCTAAGCCATGGAGAATGACACCTCACTTATGGAAGTTTGAATATAATAGAATTAATCATCAAGGTACTACCATTCTACCTAATGGTTTATGTTTGGACTTTGTATATTTTTATTGTGTTTTGTTTGTTGATTATGTGATTGATGATCGTGAATGTCATCAACGCAACACTACTGAGCACCTTCCAAAGGGACTAAAGAGTTATCCCAGACAATTTAGTAGGTTGCCCTACTACGAGAAGTTGCTTGATGTGCATTTGTTTGATAATATGCATATTGGAAAGAATGTAACAGAGACATTGTGGAAGATATTGGATGGAAGGCATGACAAAGAAAAAATTGTCAAAATTTGTAGTGACATTCATGAATCTAATCATGCAATGAAAATTTTCATTGAATCAAATAGAAATGGAGAATGGATTAATACAAGTGCCCTTCCTTGGTTATTAACAGAACAACAAGGTGATTCCATAAAAGAATTCATACGAAAAATTTGATTTCCCACAAGATTTGCTGCAAACATCAGCAGTACCATATCAAAGAAAGGTGAATTTGGGCCAGGGTTGAAAATGCATGATTGGCATACCTTCATCAAGGTAAGTCATGTTCTTTTGTATTTACAATATATTTGTAAACTACATGTACTTCTCATTGTATTATATGAGAAAAGAATGACATGATTATTTTTATAATTGTTGCAGTACGTGCTACCCCTATCTCTCCCAGAGAACTTCGACAATAACATCAAACAAGTGATATATGATCTTAAAAAATACATGAGGTAAGAAATGATATCTATTCAATTTTTTGTATATATATATATATATATATATATATTCTAAAGTCTCATGTTTATATATTTTTGTGTCTTGAATATCTTGTAGGTGGTTGTCATCTAAAGAAATCCATAGAGAAGATATAAAATATTGGAAGAGAAAAATTCCTCTTCTAACGTGTGAAATGCAAAAGTGTCTACCTTCAACCTTTTTCAATGCACAAGAACACTACCTCATACACCAAGTTGAGGAGATTGAAATGTGTGGAACCGTACACACTTGGTCAATGTGGATGGTTGAGAGGTGTTAGCTCTTTTTCTTGCAAAGGTAAACAACTAGACCATAACCCGATCTCTCCCTTTTGATGCTCTTTTCCTGGCAAGAGAAATGCTAATTAACAAGGATGAATCATTCTTCACTTCGGGCTCCATAGACCCATGTGGGTGTACCTTACTTCTCTGCTTATGCAAACTGATATGAACTAATACAAACACCTAATAAGTAGATTCACTAATGGATTAAATAGAATAAATATGTCATGCAACAGGATTCATAATTGAGATGAATCTCTGTTATGGGAAGCCTACCCACATGCTCAATCTATCTTTCAAACTCATCAACAGAAAGGGAAAGTTGATTGATTAAATTGATGCTAGTTTGGCAAATGACTTCTAACAGTAAAGATCAGTGCCTTCAATCCGGGCATGGAGTCAAAACCAGTAAATATAAACCCAAACTACAAACCATGTTTCATTGATTAATATCCTTGCATTAATGCCTTACATTAATACATTTCCATCACTCAATATGAAGAATCATACACATTCATAGCATCGATTAATTTCCAATCCGCATTTAAGGATTTTACAATCCTTCCTTGAAGGATATCCAAATACAAATAGATACATTCTCCCTTAGAGAAGACAAACTCAATATCCCTTGAACATTGAATTCATACTGAAATTGAAACTCAATACAATGAAGACAATTCTCTGAAAACCATACATGCCTTACATGTGTTTCGATTTGCAATCAAATTTACAAATACTTGTATTAAATCTATGACATAAAATGAAGAACACAAACCATTACACTTAGACAATCATGAGCCAAAATGGAATTTCATTTGGACCCTTCTCTTGGAGAACCCCCTGTTGGAATCACCACAGACCTGGAACCATTCAATGGATGTTTACCTAGAATCTGGAACCTAGACTAGAGTTCTTCCAAAATTGGAACCCTCTACCCTGAAAGAATTGTAGAATAAGAAGGAGAAGGAAGAAACTCTGAAATCATCAAAAATTGACACTTGTCTTCCTCCTCTCTACTCATTGGATGAGTCATCTGCCTTCAAACTAGAAATAGGACCTGCTCTCAACTCTAGAAAGCACCTGTCATCTCTTCAAACTGAAATGTGAATCACCGAATATAACAAATTAGATATTTTCAAAATATCTTCCTGGCCCCCCTATTTCGTTCAACTACAAATAACTCGAAACTAGTTAGACCTATACTGAAATTGATCCCAAATACGGAATCCTTGCGTTGAGACCTTTTCGGCGGTATATAATACTTGCTATCTGGGCAAAAAATAAAGCCCACAGCTATTAATTTAGCTCTCCCATGCTCTGTAGTTCTGAATGTTTGAATTTTTAATATAGTCAAAACTATATAAATTTATGTTTATAATTTTGATTTTTGCTTGGATGCACAGGAATAAAATATTACTTTTATTTGCCCCTGTCGGGACCCACGTGACACGTGGCAAGCTCAGATTGGTCAGCTTGCCACCTCACTGGAGTGCTACATGGTAGCCTGGTGCATGATCACATGGGCTAGGAATGGCCCATGAGATCATGCGACCACCCTTAGATTAGTGCATTTTCATTCAAAACTTAGGGCCCACCGCACACTACATTTCCTCCAGTCAAGGGGCCCACCGAGAGCCTCGTCACCACCTCATTAGGTTGCCACATGTCAGCCTATCACATGTTCGCAAGGGCTAAAGTTGGCCCTTGCAATCATGCAACCACTTGACACATGTCCACTTCTGACCAGTCACCGCCACCTCTGTCCACTCTGCATCACACTCACATGTCACTGAACTGACTGCCACCTCATCGAGATGCCACATGGCAGCTTGGCACATGATTGCATGGGCTAGAAATGGCCCATGAGATCATGTGACCACCGTTTTGTCCTATATGACATTCTGCTTTAAACCTTGGTGGAAAACCCTTTTAGCCAAATGAAACCGAGCACCTTAGCAAGACTAGTACCGCGGACCCACCTTAACTCCACAATGGCAATATCCAAATAGTTGTCGCATTATCGCATAGCCAGGAAAAGGGCTATGCGAACATGCGACACACTTCAACTCTTGACCACCACATAATCACCACCACATAGGGTTAACACCAAGGGGTTTGTTGCATGATCGCATAGCCAGAAAAAGGGCTATGCGAACATGCGACACACCTTCCATACAACCGTCACTACCACTTAGAGTTAACGCTAAGGGGTTGTTGCATGATCGCATAGCATGAAAATGGCTCATGCGAACATGCAACAAACTACCTACACTCATCACCATTAACTTCCCTTGGGTACCGAACCCATGACATGTCCTTCCTCCCTTTCCACCTTTTCCAATCATGATGAAACATCTCAGCGACACCTGGCAAAATGACCCCACAATCCTCGACAAGACTTTATAGTGAAATTGATGGTTGTTAGATAATCGCATAGAATCCAAAGATTCCATGCAATCATGAGATTGCTGTCAGATCTAATCCTTGATACTACTTTGTAGATTCTGACATTGGCCCCACAAGGACCAATGAAAAACTGCCAACTGGGCATACATGGCAGGGGGACCCACAAAGTGCATCTCACTGCCTAGAAGATCAGATGGCTATCACATATCCACATAGCCTGAAAAGATTCTATGCGGATATATGCCAATCATCTGATCAAGAATCTTTGAAACTTAACCCAATCCCGGACCCTGGTATATCTGGTAATCATGCAACAAAAGGATTCACAGAGTCTTGAAAACATTTACTTAACTGGGGTCACATTCTAAGAACTCGCGACTAAGGCATTCTCTAGGTCGTGGAATGATTTCTTAACTTTGGGCTTCATCTGGAGATTCAACGACTAAACATCATGAAGAACTGGGCCCCACCAACCGAATGCACTTGCGCACTTAAGACTGACAAACAAGGAATGCTAGCAAAAGGGAAGAAATGTGAGGTTGAAAACATCCAAGGTTTTCAGTGAAGGATCAAAAACATCTAGGGTATTCATGTAGACCAAAAAGAAAACATCATAGGTTTTCAACACTTTGGCAGATTCTGAGACTGTTTCCTACAGATTGTAAAACTTGAATATCTCCCTAGGTTTTATGAATTAGGAGATGCGATTTGAACTGGAGCAAGGTGATACATTAAAGAGTATGAGGCTAAGAGCACAAACCATGAAACATTATGGATTTTCTTTTCACATTAAAACAAGCTTGCAGTAGGGCGGGACAACTTCAAAATTAGCAGGGAAGAGGCCATTTTCATAGGATTTTGCATTGACTAGAAAATGGACTAATAAGAGGCACTTGAAATTTTTGAAGGCTTTGGTTCAGCAAAGAGCACGTCCTGAGAGTTCTATGGTGGAGGGATATATGGTATACCAGACTATGGTGTATGTTACTGAATATCTTCCTAAGCTTGCAGAAAAGATCCATATAGATTGCATTTGGGATCTTGACACCATTAGAAAATTTGAAGGGGAGTACTTGGTAGGGGAAGGCAAAATGAGGAAAGTGAGAGGTAATAAATTATAAGATTTTATTGTAGCTATTAATTAATTCTTAATCTTCAAAATTAATCGGTTGTAAGTTGTCTATTTTTTTTTTTTACAGCTTCTCAAGAGTGGGATGCAATACATTTGTATATTGCAAACAATCAATATTGGATGACAAAATGGATTGAACAATGTCATCATTTAGGTTGCACATTAACATGGGAAGCTGTGTCTTCATTGGTTAATGAAGCTCATTGTAATGGAGATCCAAATGTTACCCAAAGGGAAATAGATTTAGCACATGGTTTAAAATATTTCTAGGTACATATAAATTTGTTAATCACTCGTACGTTTATGAACTCTTGATGCATTAATTTATACATGTTTTACATATTTTTGCAAGTCAAATAGCACAAGGCTATGTTTTGCAATGGTCATAAATCTCGCATCAAAAAGTTGGATGACACAAAGAAAACTTGTGATTCTGCGATAAGTGCAGTCTTTCAGGTGACTAATATTTCATCTAGAAATGACTTACATACTGGAGAGTCCAAAAATTGATACTATGGCATTTTGGATGATATACTTGAGTGTGACTTTAATTCCTTTAGATTAGTTCTCTTCGTCGTCAGATGGTATAGGCTATGACTTAATCAAAATGATCCTCATAGAACTGTTAATATGATTTAGAACAACAGAGAGGGGGGGTGAATCAGTTGTTCTTAGGTCCTGATGTATAAAACAATCTCAAAAACTTATCCTTAAATTAGATCCAAAACCAAAACAAACTCGGTCATCATTGATTAAATAATGGAAACATCTCACAATGCAGTTCACTACCTAGCTGTAACTTAACTTGCAAAACATAGTAATGTTCAGATCTAAACATTCACACAAGTATAAACACCAGGATTTATAGTGGAAACCCAATTTGGGAAAAACCACTTTGTAACATGCTACTATTATTTTCACTCTTCTGAAGTGAGCTCGGTAAAAAGTCTACCATGTCAAAGGTTACAATACACACTGTCAAATGTGACCCGGTTAAAGGATTTCAATCACCCTATTAAAAGTGAGCCTAGTCATAGGACTTACATACACTCCATTAGAATGCAACCTTGTTCAAAAGATTTAACATATGATTGTTAGGTCAACCTCTGTTAAAAGGATTTTGATTATTACAATGGTTAGAAAGTAGTAGTAGTATTATCTGAAAAATATACAACTCACTTTGCAAATATTAGATTTGATTCTGTACACTAATGCTGGTTTACTAAATTTGAAACTTTACCATTTCCATCTCTGATCTGCTCGGAACTTTTCTTCAAGCAATCACTACACTTCTCCTTCAGCCTTTTTTTCTTGTTCAGTCAATAAAACTTTTCTCTTCCAGCATTCACTTTTTTCCATGTGCATACATATCAAAATGTTCAAGTTCACTTATATTTTCCTCAATTAGGTTAACTCATCTTTTGTTGCTCAATCTCCTTCATAGATCTTAGGGTTAAGTTAGATTCATTGAATCTACCTACTTCATGTTCTTTGGCTCCTTTTCTAGAATCATCTCAAATCTCTCAAAGATTTACAATAAAATGTTTTACAATGCATTTAATGCTTCCAAATAATCAATAAATAAAGTCAACACATTTTACATAATTCAAGACTTCAACAATGTTGGCTCCAAAATTAAATTCTCTTCAAATATAAAATTGTTGATGCTCGGTCAATACTATGATTGTCCACTCGGTCTTCATGTAGAATGCTTGGTCGATACTAAAATTATTTCCTCGGCTTACACTATCTTCCTCAGCAATTTACTGATGCTCGGTCGACACTATAATTTTTCTCAGCATCTACTAACTCAGTCGACACTAACATCACTTGGCTTAAACATGATTTTTCCATTCTTTGCTCGGTTAAGCCTACCAGTTTAGTCTTCAATCTTACTAAGATAAACAATACATTATCTCATCATAGTGCAACATAGTCAAGTACACTTTGTAGTATCAAGATAACTCAACCTTTCCTTAGGTGCTATTGTTACAAACCTTGCTTAGCCCCTTAGCAGTACTCAAAAAGATATAGTACTTTCCTAAGTAGCAACAGTTTTACCAATTAAGGTTTGACATCAATGACAATACAACAATTGTATCAATTTAGTTTCCAACAATCTCCCTCTTTGGCATTAATGGAAACACCATATGATATCACCTGAGTAACACATGGATTACCAACTAATCCAATGTCTTATCTGTCCATCAGAAAATTATTTATAATATCCTTAGCTTCATTCTCATTCAGAATCTTGTAAGCCTCACTTCTGCGACCGTCAGAATTCAGATCTCCCTCTATCCTGATCCTTCATTTCTGTTCATCATCCTTATCTTTAGTTTCTTTAGTTCATCAATTCTCTTTCCTTTTAGTTCCATCAGCTCATTAACTCTTGCTTTTCAGTATCATGTGTTATCATATCTCATGTGTTATCATATCAGTACATTCTCCCTCTTTGACAAAAATGCCAAAGTAGCAACTAAAACATACATCCATCAGATGTAGATAATATCTATGCAGCTCAATGTTTCTCCCTCTGTCATCTTTCTTATGACTGATTCCTTGTCTTTGCTTCTCTTCACAACTCTAGGCCAGCCCTAAAGTGTGACAATCTTCTGCATCAATTTGTCAAATGTTTTGTTGTAGCATAAATGATGCAGTGCTCCTAGCTTGTCTAGGCAGCCTCAATTAGGGGAAGAACACCTAATTGACTTCTCAAATACTCATGAGCCTCTCTGGGTAAAGCTTTAGTGAATATGTCTGCTAATTATTCTTTTGTATTCACATATTCCATTCAAACTTCTTTGTCTTGTACTAATTCTCTCAAGTAGTGATACTTGATTGCAATGTGTTTGGTCTTAGTGTGCATCACTAGATTCTTAGAGATATTGATAGCACTTATGTTGTCAGAAAAAATAAAAACAGGTTCAGTGATTTCTTCTTTCATGCCTATCAACAAGTGTTTTATCCATACCAAGTTTGAACAGTTTACTGCAGTAGCAACATACTCAGCCTCAGCAGTAGATTGGGAAATGCAATTTTGTTTCTTGCTCATCCAAGATACTAATCTCTGTCCAAGAAAGAAAGCTCCACCACTTGTACTCTTTATGTCATCTACATTTCTTATCCAATCAACATCTGTATAAACTTAGAGTTCAAATTTGTCATCCTTCTTATAATATAGACCATAGTCAACAGTTCCTTTCAAGTATCTCATAATTCTTTTCACAGCCATCATATGTTTTTCCTTAGGATTGGCAGAGAATCTTGCCACAATCCCAATAGCTAATGTAATATCTGGTCTACTATGTACAACATACTATAATTTTCCAATCATGGATATGTACAAAGTCTGATTTACTTCTGCAGCATCATCATTCTTAGATAACTTTTGTTCAGTAACCATGGGAGTTCCCACTGATTTAGCATCTTCCATCCCAAAAATTTTCAATATTTCATTAACATACTTAGACTGTGTAATGAAAATTCCATTCTTCCTCTGATATACTTGTAAACCAACAAAAAATTTGATCTCACCAAACATACTCATTTAAAATTTAGTTTTCATTTCATTTGAGAAACTTTTACATAATGCATCTTGTCCACCAAAAATAATGTCATCAACAAAAATTTTTGCCAACAAAATACCTTTACCTTCTTCATCCTTCATTTACAGATTGCTTGTGTCATTTGTTCTTGAAAATCCAATCTATATCAAGTAGTTGTGCAACCTCTCATACCATGCTCTAGGTGCTTGCTTCAATCCATATAATGCTTTGTTCAGTTTGCACACCATGTGTCTTCTGTTTGGATCAATAAAACCTTCTGGTTGTTCTATGTAAACTTCTTCTTCTAGTATACCATTCAAAAATGCAAACTTGACATCCATTTGATATACCTTGAAATCTTTATAAGAAACATATGCAAGTAGAGTTCTTACTCCTTCCAATCTAGCTACAAGGGCAAACGTCTCCCCATAATCTATTCCTTCTTCTTGTGTGTAGCCTTTGCATACCAGCCTAGCTTTGTTCCTAGTGATTTCACCATTTTCATTCATCTTATTCCAAAACACCCATTTAGTTCCTATAACATTCTTGTTTTCAGGTCTCGGCACCAAAGTCCAAGTATCATTCTTCTCAATCTAGTTAATTTCTTCATTCATTGCTTGTATCTAGTCTTCATTCTCCAATGCTTCTCTAGTTGTCTTCGGTTCAAATTCACATAGTAGACATGTTGGATCCTTAGTCTTACTTTTGGTCTGGATTCCAGTATCTTTGTCTCCAATTATCTGTTCAGGCTTATGATGTCTTCTTACATATTTTGCCAAAATAGGTTCAGCTGTTCTCTCCTCTATTTCATCATGTTCCTCAATAAGATTGTTAGATTCAACTTTAGAATTCTCAACAACCTCTTCCTGATACTCAACAACATTTTCTTGTAGCTCGACATGTTCTTGTTCTCTCTTGGCACTATTTTCCTGACACTCAGCAGCTTCTATCTGTCGCTCAGCATTGCTTACCCGAGACTCAGCATCAGGTGCAAGGCTATTACTTGCCTCTTCTTCTTCTTCAATGTACACAAAAGATCTATAATCTTCTAGTTCTCTTTTGCTATCAGCTTCATTTCTTTCTGCATACTCATCAATTTTAACATTCACACTTTCCACAATTTTGTTAGTGTTAGAGTTCAAACACTTATAAGCTTTACTTTTTGTGGAGTACCCTAAGAATATGCCTTCATCACTCTTAGCATCAAACTTTCCATTCCTAGTGTCTTTTAATATATAGCACTTACTTCCAAAGATTCTAAAGTATTTAATACTTGGTGCATGTCCATGCCATAATTCAGAAGGTTTTAGATTTGTACCTTTCTTGATCTGTACCCAGTTAAGAGTGTAGACAGCAGTGCTTATAGCTTCTTTCCAATATTTTTGTGCCACATTCTTTTCAATCATCAATGTCCTTGCACAATCCAAGATAGATCTATTTCTCCTTTCTGCTATACCATTCTGTGGAGGTGTTCTAGGTGTAGACATCTGTCTTTTAATTCCTCTATCATTGCAAAATAGATTAAATTTATTTGATGTAAATTCTCCACCTCGGTCAGATCTAAGGCATTTCAGGTTCCTACCTGTCTCCTTTTCAACCATAGCCAAATACCACTTAAAATATTGAAAAGCTTCAGATTTTTCTTTTAGAAACATCACATGCATCATCCTAGTATGATCATCAACAAATAAGATAAAGTATCTATCACCACAATAACTTTGTACACCCATAGGTCCACAAAGGTCAGTATGAACCAAATCTAAAATGTTTTCAGAAGTAAAGGATTTTCTCTTGAAACTTGACTTTGTCATTTTTCCTAACTGGCATTCCTTGCACATCACATTCTCAGGTTTCTTCAATCTAGGTAGACCTCTTACCTTTTTCTTCTTACTCATCTCTACCAGATTGTCAAAGTTAACATCACACAGCCTTTTATGCCATAACCAAATATCATCAAGTTGTGCAATTAAACATATTTCTTTAGATAGGTCAAGATAGAACAAGTTACCTCTAGTCTGATCTCCACTTCCAATCAGTTCTTTAGTAGCATTAAATATTTTAGCTTGCTTGTGATGAAATTCTATTTAGTAACCAGTTTTGTTAAGCTGAGCAAAACTTAACAAATTGTAATTAAGACCTTCAACCCAATATGCATTTTCACAAGATATCTTATCATTCAGTTTAATCAAACATTTTCCTCTAACAGGACATGGTGCATCATTACCAAATTTTACACTTTTACCTCTGTAATGATGTAATGTCTCAAACTTATTTTTGTCACCAGTCATGTGATGTGAACAACCACTATCAATAATCCATTTATCATTCTTGTTCACATAGGATATCAATGCAGTTTTCTCATCCTCATCAGATTCATCTTTCATTGCCACATAGACTACCTCAATTTCAAAATCATCACTATCAGTGTCAATCTTTTTTTCAGCAATGTAACAAGATTTCTTACCTTTTCCCTTATAGTCTCTGTTCCATTGGTAGCTTATGTCATATTTTATGTCTTTGTGTTTTCTTTTCCTTTCATCATCTTTATCCTTCCTATCAGGACATCTAGTAGCTATATGAACAACTTGATTACATGCAAAACATATAATAGGGAGTTTACCTTTATACTTTCCTTTTCCCCTTCTTAGTCTTCTAGCCATAAGAGCTTCTAGATCTTCTAGGTCTTCATCAGAAGTGTCACTGTCACTTTCACTAGCACTTTCACTTTCACTGATACATCTTTCTTTTTCTTTCTTTGACTTATTCAGAACTAGTTGTGACTTAAAAGAAGATTCAACATTTCCAATGCTTCCAATAGTGAAATTATCATAATTAGAAAGTTCAAAAGAAGTGAACTTACCAACCAAACTTTCCAAAGTAAGCACATTAGCAAAGTTACATCTAGATTCCTGAATAGTTGAGATCTTAATATAGTATATAGGATGCAGGGTTCTTAGTACTTTCCTGATTATTATTTCATCATCAATAGCCCCATTTGCTCCTCTAATAGCATTCGCAACTTCTTTCATTCTACCACAATATTATGTAATGTTTTCACCTTCTTGCATTCTCATTTCATCAAACTTGCCTCTAAGACTCTCGGCCTTTGCTTTCAGCACATTCAAGTCACCACCATAGATCCTTGCAAGAGTGTCCCACATATCCTTTGCAGTTGTGCAGTCCTTAATGTCCTCAAATTCTAGATAGCTTAGGGTAGATGCAATTTCCAGAATTGCCTGATTATGTTCTTTCTTAGCTCTCATTTCTTCGGTAGTCAAAGGTGTGATAGGTGAGACATAACTGTTCTCAATGTAGTACTTTGTAGAGTCACCAATACCGGCCAGATGCAGCTTCATCAAGCTTTTCCATGCAGGGAAATTTTCCATGTTCAGCTTCAGTACCTCCTTCTTATACATCCTGATCATTTACTTCAAGCCCCTTTAAACTTGATTTATGTCAACACTAATAATAAGCAACTTAGCTCTGATACCAATTTTTAATATGATTTAGAACAACAGAGAGGGGGGATGAATCATTTGTTCTCAGGTCTTGATATATAAAACAATTTCAAAAACTTATCCTTAAATCAGATCCAAAACCAAAACAAACTCAGTCATCACTGATTAAATAATAGAAACATCTCACAATGCAGTTCACTACCTAGCTGTAACTTAACTTGCAAAACATAGTAATATTTAGATCTAAACATTCACACAAGTATAAACACTAGGATTTATAGTGGAAACCCAATTTGGGAAAAACCACTTTGTAACATGCTACTATTATTTTCACTCTTCTGAAGTGAGCTCGGTAAAAAGCCAACCTTGTCAAAGGTTAAAATACACGCTGTCAAATGTGACCCGGTTAAAGGATTTCAATCACCCTGTTAAAAGTGAGCCTAGTCATAGGACTTACATACACTCCATTAGAATGCAACCTTGTTCAAAGGATTTAACATATGACTGTTAGGTTAACCTCTGTTAAAAGGATTTTGACTGTTAAAATGGTTAGAAAGTAGTAGCAGTATTATCTGAAAAATATACAACTCACTTTGCAAATATCAAATTCGATTCCATACACTAATGTTGGTTTACTGACTTTGAAACTTTGCCATTTCCATCTCTAATTTGCTCAGAACTTTTCTTCAAGAAATCACCACACTTCTCCTTCAGCCTTTTCTACTTATTCAATCAATAAAACTTTTCTCTTCCAGTATTCTCTTTTTTCCATGTGCATACATATCAAAATGTTCAGGTTCTCTTATATTTTCCTCAATTAGGTTAACTCATCTTTTGCCTCTCAATCTCCTTCGTAGATCTTAGGGTTAGGTCAAATTCATTGAATCTACCCACTTCATGTTCTTCAGCTCCTTTTCTAGAATCATCTCAAATCTCTTAAAGATTTACAATAAAACATTTTACAATGCATTTAATGCTTCCAAACAATCAATAAATAAAGTCAACATGTTTTGCATAATCCAAGAATTCAACAATGTCAGCTCCAAAATTAAATTCTCTTCAAATATAAAATTTCTGATGCTCGGTCAATACTGTGATTGTCCACTTGGTCTTCATGTAGAATGCTTGATTGATACTAAAATTGTTTCCTCGGCTTACACTATTTTCCTCGGCAATTTACTGATGCTCGATCGACACTATAATTTTTCTCGACATCTACTAGCTCAGTCGACACTAACATCACTCGGCTTAAACATGATTTTTCCATTCTTTGCTCGGTTAAGCCTACCAGTTTAGTCTTCAGTCTTACTAAGATAAATAATACATTATCTCATCATAGTGCAACATAGTCAAGTACACTTTGTAGTATCAAGATAATTCAACCTTTCCTTAGGTGCTATTATTACCAACCTTGCTTAGCCCCTTAGCAATACTCAAAAAGATATAGTACTTTCCTAAGTAGCAACAGTCTTACCAATTAAGGTTCGACATCAATGACAATACAACAATTGTATCAATTTAGTTTCGAACAAGAACTATTATTGAACATGACAATGGATTTCCAATGATTAATACAAGGTAGCTTGAGCCAATTGGGGATGAACCCTATGTTCTTCCAAGCCAATGTGAGTAGGTATTTTACTTAGAGGTTCCGCATAAATTGGGTTGGCTATTTTTTGTTAGACATGATCCAAGAGGAAGGTCGGTGAGGTATAATGCGATGGAAGAAGATTGCGAACAACTAGAAGATGATGTAGATGATGATCATGAACAACAGTTAGTCGATGATGTTCCTGATGCAAATTTTCTTGAAGAAGAAGATGATGATGATGATAATGCTACTGATGATGCTACTGATGATGATGATGATGATGTTGTTGATGATGATGTTGCTGATGATGATGATGATGAAGATGATGATGATGATGATGATGATGATGATGCTAATGCTGATGATGATGATGATGATGATGATGAAGACAATGACAGTGGTGGTGATGATGTCGACGCCAACTATGATCATGGTGATTAGTAGGGTGAAGAAGAAGATGAATGACATGAATGAAATGTATAGTTATGTGATCACTGCTTAATCTATTTAATATTGATTTCTTGATAGAAATGTGTAGTTATGCAATCAATGCTTAATCTAATTAATTCATGATGTACTTACTATATGATGTTTATGGTTTTTAATGTACTTACTATGTGGTTTTGAGTATATGTATCATGAGTTTTTTAGCTAACATTAGATAATTGAATTACATATGTAGGTACCCAGACTCTTTTCACGAGCATCCCACATAGTCTCATGGATCGACAGTTATAAGTCAATACACCCTATAGAGATTAATGTATTTCACAATTTGCAAAATATCTCGCATTACTTTCCGAGGCCAGACAAACTGATCTCGATGTTGATGATGTGACTAGATCAGGTAAAGAGTTATATGATTATGGCCTGTAAAGTACTGAAATACTTTAAAATGTTCAAAATGTTTTTAATTATAATAAAATGTTTTTAATTTAACCCTTTTATATGTTATTGCAGATGACCCCCCTTTGCATCAACAGAGAACTAGGCATGCATTGAGATCTAATGAGAGGGTAGATGATCATGATGATGATATCGATACTCATCTTAACAATTATATCTTAAAAACTAGAAATCAAAAGAAAAAAAAGAAATAATTGTCATCTATGCACCTTAATTGATAATGACTGATTTTTATATGCCAATGAATTTAATTATGTGGTAGTGAATGTTCATAAATTTTATAATGTGCTAATGAATGTTATCGTGTGATAATTAATGAATGTCACATTTTATTAATGTGTGAATGAATGTTATCATGTGGTAATTAATGAATGTTACATTTTATTAATGGATGAAATAATGAATGAATGTTAGATGTTAACGGGGAATTTAGAGTGATGTTAGGGGGGGGGGGGGGGTGGGGCCAAATGAGCTTTCACCTTCACGTGGTTGGCCCTGTTTAGTACAGAATATAAAACTATTCTCAAAACAAAGTGAAGCTCAATAAGTTTGTTCCTTATATAGGGTCTCAAGTGTAGCTTTTATCCCACTCTCAACATTGCAAGGCTTCAAGTGTTGTTCTGATATTGGTTTCTCCATCTCCCACTGACATCTTGTCTTTCTCCTAAGAACTCTCACTGAGCTATGATACATGGATGAGCAGAAGATGTCCCTTACAGGCTACACATATATAATATGGTAGATCTAGGGAACAAATATACTGCAACATAGAATGAGTCAACTTGAATCTATAGTTTCTTCATTCACAATGAAAATTCAAATTAAAAGCCATATTTTAGATTTAATATTCATATTTATCTTCATCATGATCATAGCCATCATGGTCAGCATTTGGTTCAACTTCATTTGAACCACACTCCATGTCGGGTACCATTATAAGGCATGGAGTGTGGTCATACCCATGTTACCATAATAATGAGTTAGCTTATAAAATTATGAATAAAATACCTCATGTATCATATTTATAATACTGTAGGTGCACCTAGGATTGGTCGAGGCACCCAAGTTCCTACCAAAGGAACCCATGTCGAACCCAGAGGAGAACAAAAGTAGAATCAGAACCAAGCCTCAAACAAAGAACCAAATAACTTGGCTTTTTTCCAATTCAAGTTTATTTCTAAATTCTTCTCCAATTCCAACCTGATTATTCCATATTTTGTTTTCCAATTTTCCTTCTTCCTCACTCCAAATTCAAGGATCACCACCCATGACTTATGTTGTTATTTCCTTTTACTAATTGTGCTATTTCAAGGATCACCACCCATGACTTGGTTAAGATGATGAATGTTGGAAATGCCTTTATTACCAAGGAATCACTGCCCGCTATTAATGAGTATTAATGATCATTGTTTCCTAAGGGTAATCGTTGTTTGTGTATGCTGATCACCCAAGTCTTTGGCTGTGATTTGCATGTTGTGAGGTTTGTTAGAAGTGGGGGTATGACATGCTGGTTGGATTATAACATATTGACACTTAAACCATGAAGAAGACAAATGATTAAATAGAAAGAGAGGACCAACTGAACCATCTTATGGTCAGTCTATATCACATTGAGAAACAACATCAAGACTCAAGAATCAAAACAATCAAAAGTTTCTTCAAGACCATGAATGATCAACAACATTCCATTAGAAAACAAAATATTAATCTATATTATAATTAAGCCATAAAATATGTCTTTAAAGTTTAGAAGCATCACAAGAACTTTCAAGAAACATAGTACTATCCAAGGACCAAAATGAATACCCTCCAAATGATTATTATTATGTTGATGTTTATGTCTATAATTTATGTCTAATGATTATGATGATGTTGATGTTGATGTCTATAATTTATTTCACTTACTGATGGTTGCCTAGATTGAATTTTGAATTGCCAGGCTGGAGAATGCTTTCAAATTTTAGGGTCTATTCTACATGAATATCTTAGTTACATCTCAAATGCAACTCAACATATTTTTGATGCTGGGCAACCCACTGCAGAAACTCATCCGCAAGTGAAATTTAATGTTGTGAATCTTGGCATTGTTAATGTTATTACGTTTCCTCGCATTTCATATTTGTGAAAATGTTTCTTGGCACTATCTTATTCTTATTACAATGTTCTTTTTTGTGGGGCAGGAATTCAATCTTCATTGTCTTCATTGTGGGGGATAGTGAAGATTTCTCTGACAAATAGCAGGTCTTCTTAGTATCTTATAATAACATGCTAAACTGATAAAGGTGTTATGGGCATTTAATCTATGTACAATTACTAATAGACTAAGCATATTATTACTATGCTTAATGTTCAATTTAAATGCATTTAACACAAAAAACAAATTTACAAAACTTAATGAATGGCATGTTTACAACAAAGATGTGTTGAGGAGTTTGCTCCTTGTTTAATGTTAACTGTTCCTACATAATCCACTCATACAATAGTGAAATGCTATGTGGAAGGGATGGTTGATAGTGTTCCTTGAGGGATGGGGGATTGTGAGAGACTTTTTATCATTGTATTGTGTATTTCCAATATTTTTGGTTGTAGGGCAGACCAGGAGAATGAAGAATCACTCACCAATTGCATGATAACCCAGTTTTGAAGGGTCACTAGTTGAGGGGACAGTCAAGGTCTCGATGATTGGGGGACCCTATTTCTTTGTATTACTTTCTATTCAAATTGGATGCATGGATTTCTTGTGAATTATTAGCTACTATGTATCCTGCAACTACATCTATAAATCTGCATATACTTCTCTACGGTTGTAAGTCACTTAGAGATCAAAATAGAGAAACTAAATCAAAATCATTCTTTATCCTATTTCCTTTTAACAAAGTCTCAACTATCAATGATACAATATACATTTGATGCCCTAAGCTATCAAATATACAAATGGCACCTACCTAGAAGCTCACCAAGAGAATGAAGGATCACTCACTGATTGCATGATAACCCAGTTTTGAAGGGTCACTGGTTGAGGGGACAGTCAAGGTCCAGATGATTGGGCTATTGGAGGACCCTAGTTCTTTGTATTAATTTCTATTCAAATTGGATGCATGGATTTATTGTGAATTATCAGCTGCTATGTGTCCTGCAACTGCATCCGTAAATCTGCATATACTTCTCTAGGGTTGTAAGTCACTTAGGGATCAAAATAGAGAAACTAAATAAAAATCATTCTTTGTCCTATTTCCTTTTAACAAAGTATCAACTATCAATGATACAATACATTTGATGCCCTAAGCTATCAATACAAATGGTGCCTAGCTAGAAGCTCACAAGCTATCCATTTGATAACCACAGTCAACATTTCAAAAAAATAGATATCCTTGAGCACAAGCACCAATAACATCAAATAATGGAGTTAAAGCATGGGCTAGGGCATGACACCAGTAGAATGCAGTCATTTCAGTGACAGCAATTTAGAATGCGGTCCTTTGGCATGTATTAAATAGAATAGAATTTTCACCATATTATTATCATTCTATTTCTTTGTTGTAAACATGCCATCGGTTCAATTTTGTAACTTCACTATTGTATGAGTGGATTGTGCAAGAACAGTTAACATTAAACAAGGAGAAAACTCCTCAACACATCTTGGAAACTATTGAATTCAATAATAAATGAAACCTAACACCAAAACTATTCCTTCCATTCACTTCTACCAAGAATAAATCATTTAATCCATTCAACATTACATATAATCATTAGACAGTTACATTTCTTGACTGTGTAGAGGAATAGTCACGACCAAAATGATCAAAACTACTTTCACCCTTGCACAAGCTATTCCAAAATTTAAGTAAAATGAGAAATATGCTATATCAAATCATTCATATTCATAGTAACCATTTGAAGGATCATTTTGTCAATGAACCCTCTAACTGTACCCCTGCGGCAGAGAAAAGAAACCTCAAAATAGAGAAAGGAAACTTAGTAAAACCAATCTATGCCGATGTTTGTGAGGGTACAGTCATGATAAGTGCCTCTCAAACCTCTCCAAACATGTAAGATTGTCTTTAAATACTTTATTGATCTCTTCCAAATATTAACCAAATCAAACCTACATTTGAATCCACACACAATAACCCCAAAATGAAGGGTTTTGTATCCTTTAATGAATCTCAGTCACTGGTAGCGCATGGAAAATCAAACTAGTAGTCTCCAAAGCATTCAATAAGTGACTAGATTATATTTAATACACACTCTTCCTTCCATTCACTTCTACCAAGAATAAAGCATTTAATCCATTCAACATTACATAAAATTATTAGACAGTTACATTTCCTGACTATGTACTAGTAGAATAGTTAGGAAATGTAACTGTCTAAATGATCCAAACATTTGAAAATAGTGAATCGATATCCTTGAGCACAAGCACCAATAATATCAAATAATGGAGATAAAGCACAAGCTAGGGCATGACACCAGTAGAATGCGGTCATTTCAGAGAGCATTCGTGATCAAATAAAATGCAATGCATTTGAAATTTGCAGTCGAATATGATGCTAGATGCTCAAAAGATGAAAAAATCACATACCTTCTCTCGCACTCAGCTTTCACTCCTCTATCCAATCGAAATAAAAATGATGAGGCCATTTCACTTTTTTTTTTCATAGCCAAATCTTCCTTGTACTACACAAAGAACATGCCATTGGTTCAATTTTGTAATTTGTTTTTTGTGTAATTAGCAATTGGAAGATTAAATGCAGATAACACCTTTATTACTTTAATTAGCATGTTATTATCATATCAGATAAAGTATGTTTAAGCATTGTTGGGACTGGTCCTTTTGCATGTTTAAACATAATATAATTTTTAGCATATTATTATCAATCTATTTCTTTGTTCTAAACATGTCATTGGTTCTATTTTGTAGATTTGTTTAATCCATTAAATGCATTTTTTGTGAGGAGGGCTCTTGTTCTTAGGAGATTGATGAAGATTGTGCACCTCAAAAACCATTTCATAAGGTACCAATCATGTTTCCTATTCGCTTATATTTTTGGATTGGTAAATCTCCTTATAAGTTTCATGTCCTTTCTTTTGATTACTATGGATGAGATATATATCTTACATTTAACATTCAACTTCTTTACATTTTAGAACATGTAGTGTGTTTTTTGAGGATTTTACCAAATCAACTTTTAACATAAATCAAAAACACCAAACTGATATCTTGCCCTTTCAACTTGACAAAATATTTGCATTTGACCAATAACTGCAAGCAACTGAATGATAAATCCACATACCTGTATCTTTGTAAAATACCTAGAACATCAAAAAGATGGCTAAGTGGCTGCCACCATAATTTTTATCTACTGAATATGGGAAAAAAAAACACCAAAAAAAATCAAATAGAAAACATGATTGGTCATTTCAGAGAGCATTCATGATCAAATAAAATGCAATGCCTTCTCTCGCGCTCGATCAACTTTCACCCACTCATTTTCTTCCACTCCTTTTCTCTACAAATGAAATAAAAATGATTTGGCTATTTCAAAATAGTGAATCAATATCCTTGAGCACAAGCACCAATAACATCAACTATTTTGATCTATGGGTACCCTAATGTTGGCAAGAGTTCTTTTATTAATAAGATTACTCTGCAAGTTTGAAGAAGTGATATATTTTGGCAAATGAAGAGTAGAAAGACAATGATAGTCCTAAGATCATGGATG
The DNA here is from genome assembly GCA_027943335.1 of Chamaecyparis obtusa. Lineage (NCBI taxonomy): Eukaryota > Viridiplantae > Streptophyta > Pinopsida > Cupressales > Cupressaceae > Chamaecyparis > Chamaecyparis obtusa. Next base: position 120,531 of record BSBK01000484.1, read on the forward strand.
GACACAATGTTGTAGATAGAATGGGAAGACATCTTTCTGTATACACCTAAAAATGGTCACCTAGACTATTAGCCCCCATTTGCTAAATCATAAATTGCTTATTCTTGATCAAATCCTAGTTCTATCATTTATTCGATTATTTTCTATGGGTTAACCATCTTATCCTAAGTCTTTATTTATTAAAAGGAATATTTCCTCCCCTTTTAATAAATAAAAATCCCCCACTTTTCCTCTTATCCTAAGTTGCACAAATAAAGCATTATTCTTATTTTATAAAAAGGGAAAAAGCACTTTTTGTCTCATATGGACACAAAAGTCAACTCTTATTTTCCTATTGGAGGATACTTGTGCACATGGATTGCTCCTCTTTTAAGCTCCACCGTTGATTAAATCTTTTGCCTCTTAATCTCCATGGCCCATTCCTTTTTCATTCCCTATAAAAGGAGAGCTCTCTTCCTCATTTGCACACACAATTTTTATGCTATTGTTATGCTACAGGTTTTCTAGGTCATCTTGGAGCTTTTGGAGACATTCTTGCATCTAGGGTTTGAAGATTTGGAGCATTGTTGGCATTCATCTTAGATCTTCATCAACACTCTATCTTCTTGTCTTTATTCTTGCATCATCATGGCTTTCTTGCTTCATAGTTAGATTTCATTTCTTGCATAGTAGCTTCATTTTCATGGCATTCTTAGCTTAGATTTCCTTTATGCTTTAGATTAATTCATCTAGTTTAACTAGGAGGCTTTGTAATACTTGCATCTTTCATTTTCATAGTTTAGCTTGCATCTTCATTCTTAGCTAGCTTGCATTGCATTGCATTTCATTTGATTCTTGGGGATATTGGCATTCTTGCCCTTGTCTTCATTGAATCTCCCATTGCATGGTTTACTAGCAAGGTTATTGGCTAAATAGCTCTAGCTGAGAGCATTTTTAAAAACCCTTGCACTCCATGCCTAGGGAGCTATGGATCGATTTGTGAGGGCTCATTCTTGAGTTTCCTTGCATGTAATGATTCATAGAAGTGTGGTCACATTTATAGCAAACATTTTTGGCGCCCACCGTGGGGCAGAGTAGATAGACTTTGTCCTTTAAATTCTGCATTTTCGTCATTTTCCGTCAATTTTTCGGCAAGTTTTTAGCGTAATTTTTGTTCTCTGGTTTTTTGTCTCAGAATATCGCGCGATACTTCTCAGGTATATCGCGCGATATACCTTACTATACGCGTGCGATACTTCGCGCCAGAGAAGAATCGCACGGCAGTATTGAGGTATATCGCCTGGTCTCGGGCGAAGTATCGCCTGGTGTCGGGCGAAATATCGCACGGACTGAGAAGTATCGCCTGGTGTCGGGCGAAGTATCGCACGATACTGTGTCTGAATGTGGCAGTGAGCTATTTTTAGGCTATTTTATCTATCTTGCAAGTTTCGGGTTGCTAGCTATCTTTTTGAAATTTTTTGAAATTTCCAGGTGTTTTCAAATCCGTGCCACTCTGGAAAATGGGTGCCCATTTTTTTTTTGAAATTTTGCAAATGGTATCAAAATTTTAAGTGTGATATATCGTTGGAAAGGTCTTTCCAAGCCCAATCCAACCATGATGGTTTCATTTTCAGATTCTATCATTTGATTAGTTATTTTTGCACATTATCTGATTTTTTTCATGTACTAATCATTGTTAGATTTTGGATTTTGATTCTCCTAACTCTTGTTGGTCTAACAAGTTGTGGTTGTAGGTGCTTCTTGCTTGAAATTTGCTAAAATCGCATGTCAAAGAGGGCTACTAATGGTTTTTGCAGGGCTGCCCTAAGCATAAAAACCAAATCAAGTGCTTGTTTAATTTCTTTCTTTATTAAGTGCGGCATATACTAGTTGTTTCATTAGGCACTTAATACTTTGTGAAAGGAATCTTGGGGTGGTAGGAGAAGTATGCTCTTCACCTTTAGGTGAATCAGAAAATCTTGACCCATCTTGAGGTTTTGGAAGCAAAGGGGTAATTGGATCTTGTTTGGTGTGTTTGGGAGAAGTTTTTGAGATAGGGGAGTATGCTCTTCACCCTTGTGGTGAATCAAAAACCTTGAACCTCAAGAATTAATCCACTCTTTGTTTAGCTTAGGATCCTTTAGCGGGCCTGCTCTTGAGCAATCAAGAGGAACGACCCAAGTGGGGACAACCTTGTCATCATTTTCCTTGGTGGCAAGTGATTCCAACTCACTATAATCTCAAGGCTATCAAGGACACAAAACCTTGGTAGACATAGTACTTATCTTCGCTTGATGTGAGTAACTTGTGGGATTGTGACCATGAGGAAAGCATTAAGCAAGAATGCTTAAGGTACTCTTGAGGCTGCGAGGTCCTAGTCCTTTATGAGGAGCAAGAGGGGTGCTATGAACGGAATCCCTTACTACGAACCATTAGATAGAGGCCACCTTATTTTAACCGCTTAGCTTCTTGGTGCAAGGATTGATCCAAGTGGACTTACCCGGATCACCCCAAGACACTCACCATATGTGTTCCTTTGGTTGTGTTTTTGACACTTCCATGACAACGCCAATATCTCTTGTGGGCAACCACTTGGTGTGAGGCAAGGGAACATCAAGTTGTGGGCCAAGTTGTTAAGTAATGAGCCTTGTCCTTCTAGGTAGTAATTGCTTGAATTGTCTTCGATTGTGCTATGCCCGTGTAAACGTTCTCAACATTCAAACAAACGGTAGCATTCATAAGGTTCTTTATTTTGATATCACAAGTGCTTGTCTTGGCAAGGTTGCTTTTGCCCTTGTTTCAAGTGTTCTATGACATGTTTGATCCTACACTGTTTGCAAACTTGTCTTTTATCTGCTGTTACTGCTTGTCAAACTAAAAAATTGCACTATCCAATCTTTGAACTTGATCAAAACACTTCAAAACTGAGATTTTTATGTTCATTGGTCAAGAGTCACACTGTTTGCCTAGGAACTATCACACAAAGTTATTTTGCTATCTCACTACTGCTTGCAATCTGAAGTTGATTTGTGTCACTTCCAGTCATCCTTGGTCAGTCCAGGTCAGATCTTAGAGGTTATTACATGTTGCTCAATATTCAAATGGACTTCAATGGTATCAATTTGCACAAAATGACTCTTGGTCTTCTTTTTTCCACATCTCCCATATCTTCCTAGTCTTCCATTTCTCTTCTTCCTTCATGCTTCTTTCTCTTCTTCCTAACCTCTTCATGTCTTCTTGATCCTTTTCCTCTTATTATCTAGTCTGCCTTCTTCTATTTCATCTCTTCTATTCATTTCTTTCATGCTTGATTCCTCCTCTTCTAGAATCATGAATTTCAACTATCTTGCTATAGAACCTCTCTTGAGAAGGGATGATCTCGAACTCATTGCTCAATTCGAACAGTATTATTTTTCCAAGCATCCCGCAAGTCATCAACTTAAGACAAGAGTAAAAAAAAAGATGTTTGAGTCTAAAGCCTTTGCTAGGATTATAGACATGATTCTCTCACAATCTCCTTCTTCCAAACACTCTTTTTCTTCTAGGTCTTCTCATCATTCTTCATCTTCCACATCCTACCATGCCTTTTCCAAACATCATTATCCTTCTTCATCTTACCATGACTCTTCTCAACATCATTCAAATTCTTCCTTAGCTAAGTTTTCTTCTTCCACTATGTCTTCATTTTCTCCTTCTTTAAGATCTTGTTCTTCTTCTACTTCCCCCAAGAGTCTTGCTTTTCTTCATGAGCCATACCATAATGAGCAACATGACAATCCTTTTAATACCTTTGATGACTATGATGATGGACAATGTAGTGATACTTATGACACCTCATACTCCTCCATGCCATTCTTTCCGCCATCCCTTACACTTTGCCTTTGTCTCTGGTGACTTGTATAGGAAGGGTCTAGATGAAACTCTCCTTAAGTGTCTAGAAATAGAGGAGTCAGAAAAAGTGCTAGCTGAAATCCACGATGGCATATGTGGATCACATTCTAATGATCCTCCACTAACTCAGACATTGCTTAGGGCTGGTTATTATTGGTCAAACTGGTTGAGACCTCCTATCATCACAGTTGCAGCATTTGGGCCTGGGGCCTATCAGTTCTCTACATCAGAGGAAGCAGATTCTTGATGCCCATTTCTGTCTGGGGCATTCTTTGTACATACTTTATGATCCTGAAAAAATTTCAAAAAAAAAAAATCATATATGATGCTGAAAAAATCCTAAAAAGCATATAAAGTCCTGAAAAAATACAAAAAAATCAAAAAATTCAAAAAATTCAAAAAAAAATAGAAAAAGTGCCTCGGTGAAAACTTGGAAACAGGGGCCTTGGTAGCAAAAATACAAAAAAATTATAAAAAAGTCCTGAAAAAAATCTATCAAGTGGTGAAAACCTAGAAACAGGCGCTGCTTGAGACCCTCTGCACCTATGTCTATCAGTCTTGCGTGGCGCTCTTTCGCTCCACTTCTCGCTTTGCCTCTCCTAGCCTGGAATTGATTCTTGTCTTAGTCTAGGGGGCATATGTTGCTTTAAGCTTATCTTGGGTCTCTTTGTGCGTTTGGGTTTCTTGGGAAACTTGGTTCCAATGGTGTTTTTCAACGCCACCCTAACTGTGTTTTTCAACACTTCCCCTTGCGTCGAGTGTTTCTCAACACTTATCAGATGTCCTACCTGCAGTCTAGTATGATGCGATATTTCTCATCTGCAGATGCAATACTCAAAGTTTGACTCTATGACCTACACACACGCACTTGACTTGCTGAGATTTGTTTGAATTTATTTCTTTGCATGCTGTCTATGATGATTTCTTTGCTGAGTGGTCTCTCCCTGAGAAGTTTTCGATGATGCATAGCTAGAAGACTGAGGGTATGAGAACATGTTTTATTGCTTTTTCTGCTTGTGGGTATATTTTGTTGATCCTAACTGTCATGAGCATTTATGCTGGTCTTACTTGACACTGTGGATTGACAGGGTATTATCCTTGACTATTTTTGTGCAAGTGCATACTTGTAGCCATCTTGACTTTCCTTGTGTCTCGATGCGAGTATAATCTTGCTATATTAAACTTAGGTAATCTCACTGTGCTAGTCATCTTGACCTACATGTCTTTGATGCCTAGGTGAGATTTCCACATTTCTATCTGATATAGATCATATTCAGATCCACATAGTTATGCTACGTGTATTGTATGATCTTGCGACGCTACCAATAACGCTCAATGATGAATATTAGATGTCTATTGGCTTTGTGACCTTGCAAGTAAACCACTTTTCATGTAGCTTGCATTCTTTAAGTTCATGTTAGTTTAGTTTTGCATCTTGCATATGGAGAGAGCTCTCTTTTCATCTTACGTGGACTTGTTAATCAACTGCACTCACCTTTTGCTTCTTCTCGATCATGTCTTTCACTTTCTTGTCTTTCATCTCGCATCATTTTCCTTTCATTTCGGGATCAAAACCGAAATCCGAGTTCCCCTTGTTTATTCTTGTCGCCTTTCTCCTTCTTCCACGCAGTTGGCTAACCTTTTGAGGCCTGATCCTTTGATCTTCGCTGGGGCATCATAACCTCTTCATCCCCATCTCTTTCAAACTTCTAGTCTTTCATTCACTTTCAAATCCCAAGTTCAAATCCCCCTCCGTGGTGTTTCCAGGTTGAGGGACCGCTTGGTTCGTGCCCCGGGTCCCATGTGTGGGGCATATCTTCACTGCTTGATGGTTATTCTGTTCTCTTTCTTCGATTATGATTTCTAGTGATTTGATCATGCTGCTCTTGCTTCTGCCTTCCCTCTACCTGGATTTCGCTTTCGATCCCGAGGGGGCAGACACATCATATCTTATTGGTTATCTCTTTCCTAAGTGTTCAGTACTGTCGCTACCAGGCTGACCATGCAGGATTTGCTATCTCTTTGCACTTCATTCTTTGGAGTTAGATCACTATTTGCTTGCCTTCTTGGCTATCTCTTGCTTTCTTGGCTGATCTGAGTTGCTTTGTGATCCCAAATCGATCTCACATTTCAACTTCATTCTTTGACTACATGTGTTCCCAAATCGATCACACATTAGTCAAAGAGGGGCAAATGTATACACCTAAAAATGGTCACCTAGACTATTAGCCCCCATTTGCTAAATCATAAATTGCTTATTCTTGATCAAATCCTAGTTCTATCATTTATTCGATTATTTTCTATGGGTTAACCATCTTATCCTAAGTCTTTATTTATTAAAAAGAATATTTCCTCCCCTTTTAATAAATAAAAATCCCCCACTTTTCCTCTTATCCTAAGTTGCACAAATAAAGCATTATTCTTATTTTATAAAAAGGGAAAAAGCACTTTTTGTCTCATATGGACACAAAAGTCAACTCTTATTTTCCTATTGGAGGATACTTGTGCACATGGATTGCTCCTCTTTTAAGCTCCACCGTTGATTAAATCTTTTGCCTCTTAATCTCCATGGCCCATTCCTTTTTCATTCCCTATAAAAGGAGAGTTCTCTTCCTCATTTGCACACACAATTTTTATGCTATTGTTATGCTACAGGTTTTCTAGGTCATCTTGGAGCTTTTGGAGACATTCTTGCATCTAGGGTTTGAAGATTTGGAGCATTGTTGGCATTCATCTTAGATCTTCATCAACACTCTATCTTCTTGTCTTCATTCTTGCATCATCATGGCTTTCTTGCTTCATAGTTAGATTTCATTTCTTGCATAGTAGCTTCATTTTCATGGCATTCTTAGCTTAGATTTCCTTTATGCTTTAGATTAATTCATCTAGTTTAACTAGGAGGCTTTGTAATACTTGCATCTTTCATTTTCATAGTTTAGCTTGCATCTTCATTCTTAGCTAGCTTGCATTGCATTGCATTTCATTTGATTCTTGGGGATATTGGCATTCTTGCCCTTGTCTTCATTGAATCTCCCATTGCATGGTTTACTAGCAAGGTTATTGGCTAAATAGCTCTAGCTGAGAGCATTTTTAAAAACCCTTGCACTCCATGCCTAGGGAGCTATGGATCGATTTGTGAGGGCTCATTCTTGAGTTTCCTTGCATGTAATGATTCATAGAAGTGTGGTCACATTTATAGCACACACTTTCTAAACTAGCCCTGGATCCTTCAACAATTGTAGGATCCAGACCTAGGCTAAAAAGATGTCTTCCTTTTTGTTGTGGAATTATCCCTTCTTTGGCCTACACTCATTCCTCTTCTCAAAAATAGTTATCTAGAAACTTTGGATACTGTTTCTCATCCATGCATGAAATGTGCTAGTGATTGTATAAAATTACTTTAGGCCTCTAGTATTGATGAGATGTACAAGTGTAAAATGTTTTTGTGAGACTGAGATCAATTTGTGTAGTGTACATAAATGCAAGGTAGTGATTATTCTCGATGATCGATAGGTAGCTAGGACAGTAGCTAGGACTAAAGATAACACAGCTCAAGAGACCATCATAGGTTGTCTCTTTCTTCAGTCTATATTATTGACACAATGTTTTACCTTTCATTAGCTCATCAAATCTGGGGATTTGAAAGAATTTAATAAAATATTTTCATGACAATGTATATTATTTAAGTTGATGTTGCATGAATTTATCTACTTTGTGCACTTGTATACTATGAAGACGACGATAAAGAAGCATCTCCTCCCATGGCCATGCTTCTTTATCATCGTCCTCATAGTCTACAAGTGGGCGAAGTAGATAAATTCATGCAATGTCAACTTAAATAATATACGTTGTCATGAAAATATTCTATTAAATTCTTTCAAATCCTCGGATTTGATGAGCTAATGAAAGGTAAAACATTATGTCAATAATATAGACCGAAGAAAGAGAGAACCTATGATGGTCTCTTGACCTGTTTTATCTTTAATGTGCATATCCGTTAGTTTTTTGACACTTCATAATTAATTCCAACATAAGTGCTACGCATTCAACAAATAAAATGTCACAGAAAAATAATTTACGACAATACTTCTGAGAGTAATGCTATACATTCAACAGGGAAACCTGTCAGAGAAATGCTGAAGGACTGTCGCTCTTCTGACAGTTTAAGTGTTGAAAATAGAAAATTTTTGATAGAAACTTTGACATTAATGCCATATCACCGATAGGTATATCTATCGAAATTAGGTGGAAACTATCACTATTCCAACAGTTATAATGTCGGAAAGCATATGTTTTCAATAGTTAATTCTGATAGAGATTGTATATTTTTGATAGGTCGTTGTGTCAAAATTCTGATGGATGAATCATAGAAAATGTCATAATGAAGTTGTTTCCATGTGCAAGTTTCCAACATGATATGGTGTTGGTAAATTGACGAATACGTCTTTTGTCACAATTTCCTATGCAAAAATAGCAATGGACTCATCTATCAAAATGTTGACAAATTAGCATTGCAAATCAGACAAATGGCTATCAAAATTTGACCTCAAATGTAGTAGTGTCAATCGGGTCAACTGGCGATGACTTATGGTCTTTGAAAGTTGTGTCACCTAAAATGGAAGAAAATGATTTTCCTTCAAAATTTCTATTTGGGTTTCAAAAGTTATTTTGAGCTGACTTTGATGTAATAAATTGTAAAATAAAATAATTCTAAGTTTGGTCGGCCTTCTTGGCTAAAATTTTCAAACCTTCCCAAGCAGTGGAAAATTACCTATATAAGGAAGGTTGTAGTGTTGTCTTAGAAGTTTGGGATAGTTTTGGGTAGTAGATCTAGGTATTGATTCGAGGATTTCTCCTACAGAATATTGTAAGGGAATGCCCATGTGGCTTTGCATATTGTAATTCTGAAAGTTTATAATTACACATTTGTGGAGATAATAAGAAGCCCATTTTCTGTTCTTGCACATTGTTGTTGTTTCTCTATTTCTATTATTTGTTTGGGGTATTAAGGGGAGCACCCTTCATCAAATGGTATAAGACCAGGAGTTTCAGAGTGTGTAAACAGATCACCGATTGTGAGGTAGTTTGCACTAGGATTGTGGGTTATGGTTTCTATGTAAACAAATCACCAAATATGAGGCAATTTGCACCAAGACCGTGGTTAGGGTTTCAGCACGCATCATGAAAATGCCTCCATGAAGGGAACATGGTGGAAGATCTAGTGTTGTAACACCTGAAGCTAGAGCACTGTAGAGATAAGTGTGAGCATTGCAAGAGGAGATTCACAGAGGAATGAATCTTAATGTTAGAGACAAAAGCGAGGATGAAGCCAAAGAAGAAGATCAAGAAGGAGAAGTCAAAGTTGTGAACCAGGAGGAAGAAAGACTTTTCTGAGCCATTTCCAAGATCGAGAAAAGACCTAAGATTGAGGTTCTTGCATTTTCAGGAAATCTTAACCCAGAGGAGTTGATCGACTAGATCAATAAATGTGAAGAATATTTTGAGTATGAAGATATTGAGGATCCTAATAGGGTCAAATTTGCGAAGGCTAGACTAAAAGGTCATGCGAAGATTTGGTGGAAAGAGATTCAATTGGAGTGAAATAGAAGAGGGAAAGATAAAATCACAAGATGGGATCAGATGGTAGATAAATTAAAGAGACAGTTCATTCATGTTGATTATGATCTTGACCTACTAAAGAAAATGCAAACTTTGAATCAAGCGGGATGATCTGTTCAGGAGTATACAAAGGAGTTTTATCAAATCCTCATCAGAATAGGACATGTAGAAGTTGATAAGGAGAAAGTTGCCCGTTACCTTAATGGGTTGAGTCTGAGCATTCAGGAGGAGTTGAATCTGGTTCAAATGAACAGTATTGAGGAGGCATACCAATTTTCCCTAAAATTAGAGGAAAAGTTGAACAAGAAGTTTGAGAGCAGACAAAGTGGAAGAGGTCGTGATGGAAGATCTAGTGGACCTTCATATGGAGATCGAAATGAAGATCTAAAAAAGTAGGATGAGGCTAGTAACAGTTAGAATCAGAGAGAAGATAATTTCAATCATTTCCATGATTAGAATAATAGAGATCAGAGAGGAAGTAGAAGAGGACAAGGTTTAGGAAGAGGAGGCTTCCATGCAATATGTTTTCACTATGGAGAAGAAGGTCATAGGGTATTCGAATGTCCTCAAAACCAAGGAAGGATGGATAGAAGGAATGAAGGCTAGGCCAAGGTTTCACATATAGATGAAGATGCCAGATCATCAAATTCTAAAGATGTTGAAAGAGGAGAAACGTTGATTAATAGAAGAGTCTTGTTGAGGGGTGAGAATGAACCTGAACAAAGGAGGAGCCTGTTTCGCACCAGGTGCAAGTGTGAGGGTAAGTGTTGTGATGTGATTATTGATAGTGGTAGTACTAATAATTTGGTGTCAAAAGAGATGGTGACAAAGTTGAAGCTCAAGAGGCAGAAACATCCACATCAATATCGGGTTGCCTGGGTGCAGGATGACCACAAGGTCATTGTTAGTTAATAGTGCCTAGTAAAGTTTAAGATCGGCGGGTACCAAGATGAGGTACTATGTGATATCATATCTATGGATGCATGTCATATGTTGTTGGGTAGACTGTGGCAGTTTGATAGATGTGTTCTACATGATGGTCATGCAAATACCTATTCCCTTACAAAGGATGGAGTGTGACATATGCTAAAACCATTGAAGGAAATAGAAGAAAAGGTATGTGGTAATGCAAGAATAAATTTTGTTGATAGAGGAAATTTCTTAGATGGTATGTAGCATGAGCATATGTGTTTTACCTTAATTCCAAAGGCTGGGAAAGAGGAAGTAGAAGATGTACCTATAGAAGTTGTAGATTTGTTTCAGGATATTGAGTCTGATAATGTTCTTGATCGATTACCACCAGTAAGGAAGACTAGTCATCGGATGGACTTGATTCCAAGAGCTAGTTTTCCAAATAAGGTAGCACACAGAATGACACTAGTAGAAAGTGAAGAGTTGAAGACAAATTTGATGTTTGGTTCATCACATCATCCATGGATTGTATATGGAAGTAGTCCCAGAAATGCATCTGAGTTGAGGAAGATAGATAAAGGAGAAATAAGTAGTGCTGAAGCTAAGGATTTTGCAAAACATTTGAAGAACATCCATGAGGAGGTGAGGAAGCACATTTAAAAAATGAATGTGCAGTATAAGGCTAAGGCAGATGAGAAAATGAGGCATAAGGAATTTTGGGTTGGAGATGAAGTCATGGTTTATTTGTAGAAGGAGTGATTTCCAGTTGGTACATATAACAAGTTGAAAATGAAGAAGTTTGGGGCATGTAAGATCCTAAAGAAGCATGATTCAGGAAATGCATATGACGTCAAGTTTCTAACTGAGCTAAATATTTCACCAGTATTTAATATTTTAGATCTAATAGTGTATCATGAAGGAGGTGTTGAAGATGAGGTTACAGCAGCACAGTGGAGTATTCCAGCAACTAGTTCAGATGTCAAGGAGATTAAAGACATACTGGATAGTCATGTTGGCAGAAGCACAAAGAATAGGACATATGAAGAATATTTGTTCAAATGAAAAGAACAACCTGTTGAAGATTCATCATGGCTAACAAAGGAGGAGGTTAACCATCTTGATATTCCTCTACACACCTAAGTTGTAACCGGGTCACTTCTCAAATTACCCTGGGTGTCTGATGTAGGAGCATCCTAGCTGTAAGAGCAATCTTGCATCATCCAAAAATATTTCTATTTTTGTATTCAATAAGGGCTATCTTGTGCAGAGTTGTTATTTTTGGAAAATTTCTATTTTTAGTAAGTTGGTCATCTGATCTCAGAATGTTCTGATTTCTTCCCTGGAGGTTCATTTTGGTCATATCAGCTTACCAGTAAAGTTTCATTGACAGATCAAGTCTATCTTTGTAGATATTGAAGATTTTTGGTATTGGCAAAAAGTTACAAAAACTTTGAGCTCAGTTTCAAAGGCTTTAGAGGCCCCGGATGAGGTCAAAAGTTTGGGTGAAAGGCACTTGCGCTAGTTAGGCTTTAAGCGCGCTTCATGGCATTTTCAGAATGGGGTTATAGTCAATCGGGTCAACTGGCGATGACTTATGGTCTTCGGAAGTTGGGTCACCTGAAATGGAAGAAAATGATTTTCCTTCAAAATTTATGTTTGGGTTTCAAAATTTATTTTGAGCCCACTTTGAGGTAATAAATTGTAAAATAAAATAATTCTAAGTTTGGTCAGCCTTGTTGGCTAAAATTTTGGAACCTTCCCAAGTGGTGTGAAGTTGCCTATATAAGGAAGGTTGTAGTGTTGTCTTAGAAGTTTGGGACAGTTCTAGGTAGTAGATCTGCATATTGATTCGAGTCTTTGTCCTACAGAATATTGTAAGGGAATGCCCATGTGGATTTGCATATTGTAATTCTAAAAGTTTGTAATTCCACATTTGTGGATATAATAAGAAGCCCATTTTCCATTCTTGCACATTGTTGTTATTTCTCTATTTCTGTAATGTGTTTCTAGTATTACGGAGAGCACCCTTCATCAAGCGGTATTAGAGCAAGAGTTCTTGAGTGTGTAAACAAATCACCGATTGTGAGGTAGTTTGCAATAGGTCTATGGGTTAGGGTTTCTATGTAAACAGATCATCGATTGTGAGCCAGTTTGCACCAGGACCATGGTTAGGGTTTCAGCATGCATCATGAAAATGCCTCCACGAAGGGAACATGGTGGAAGAGATTGTGTTGTAAGACTTGAGGTTAGGGAATTGTAGAGACAAGTGTGAGCATTGCAAGAGGAGATTCATAGAGGAATGAATCTTAATGTTAGAGACGAAAGCAAGGATGAAGCCGAAGAAGAAGATCAAGAAGGAGAAGTCGAAGTTGTGAACCAAGAGGAAGAAAGACCTTTCCAAGCCATTTCCAAGATCGGGAAAAGACCTAAGATTGAGGTTCTTACATTTTTAGGAAATCTTAACCCAGAGGAGTTGATCAATTGGATCAATGAATGTGAAGAATATTTTGAGTATGAAGATATTGAGGATCCTGATAGGGTCAAATTTTCAAAGGCTAGAATAAAAGGTCATGCGAAGATCTAGTGGCAAGAGATTCAATTGGAGAAAAATAGAAGAGGAAAAGATAAAATTGTAAGATGGGATCAGATGGTGGATAAATTGAAGTGACAGTTCATTCTTGTTGATTATGAGCTTGACTTACTAAATAAAATGCAAAGTTTGAAGCAAGTGGGATGATCTGTTCAGGAGTATACAGAGGAGTTCTATCGAATCCTCATCAGAATAGGACATGCAGAAGCTAATAAGGATAAAGTTTCCCATTACCTTAATGGGTTGAGGCCAAGCATTTAGGAGGAGTTGAATCTGGTTTGAATTAACAGCATTGAAGAGGCATACCAATTTTTCCTAAAAGTAGAGGAAAAGTTGAACAAGTTTGAGAGAAGACAAAGTGAAAGAGTTCATGATGGAAGATCTGGTGGATGGTCATATGCAGATCAAAATGAAGATCTGAAAAAGTAGGATGAGGCTAGTAAAAGTTAGAATCAGAGAGAAGATAATTTCAATCATTTCCATAATCAGAATAATAGAGATCAGAGAGGAAGTGGAAGAGGAAAAGGTTCAAGAAGAGGAGGTTTCCATGGAACATCTTTTCACTATGGAGAAGAAGGTCATATGGCATTTGAATGTCCTCAATGCCAAGGAAGGATGGATAGGAGGAATGAAGGCTAGGCTAGAGTTGCACATATAGATGAAGATGACAGATCATCAAATTTTGAAGATGCTGAAAGAGGAGAAACGTTGATTAATAGAAGAGTCCTATTGAGTCATGAGAATGAACCTGAACAAAGGAGGAGCCCGTTTCGAACCAGGTGCAAGTGTGAGGGTAAGTGTTGTGATGTGATTATTGATAGTGGTAGTACTGATAATTTGGTGTCAGAAGAGATGGTGACAAAGTTGAAGTTTAAGAGGCAAAAACATCCACAGCCATATCGGGTTTCCTGGTGCGGGATGACCAAAAGGTCATGGTCAGTGAACAGTGCCTAGTAAAGTTCAAGATCAACGGGTACCAAGATGAGGTACTATGTGATATCATATCTATTGATGCATGTCATATGTTGTTGGGTAGATCGTGGTAGTTTGACAGATGTGTTGTACATGATGGTCATGCAAATACCTATTCCCTAACAAAGGATGGAGTGCGACATAAGCTAAAACCATTGAAGGAAATAGAAGCAAATGTATGTGGTAATGCAAGAATAACTTTTGTTGATAGAGGAAATTTTCTAGATGGTATGTGGCATGAGCATATGTGTTTTACCTTAATTCCAAAGGCTGGGAAAGAGGAAGTAGAAGATGTACATGTAGAAGTTGCAGATTTGTTTCAGGATATTATGTCTGATAATGTTCTTGATGGATTACCACTAGTAAGGAAGATCAGTCATCAAATGGACATGATTCTAGGAGCTAGTTTTCCAAATAAGGCAGCACATAGAATGACACTAGCAGAAAGTGAAGAGTTGAAGATAGATTTGAAGTTTAGTTCATCACATCATTTCCAAATTGTATATGGAAGTAGTCCCAGAAATGCATCTGAGTTGAGGAAGATAAATAAAGGAGAAATAAGTAGTGCTGAAGCTAAGGATTTTGCAAAACATTTGAAGAACATCCATGAGGAGGTGAGGAAGAACATTTCCAAAATGAATGTGGAGTATATGGATAAGGCAGATGAGAAAAGGAGGCATAAGGAATTTTAGGTTGGAGATGAAGTGATGGTTCATTTGTGAAAGGAGCGATTTCCATTTGGTACACATAATAGGTTGAAAATGAAGAAGATTGGGCCATTTAATATCCCAAAGAAGCATGATTCAAGAAATGCATATGAGGTCAAGTTGCCTACTGAGCTGAATATTTCACCAGTATTTAATGTTTTAGATCTGACAGAGTATCATGAAGGAGGTGTTGAAGATGAGGTTACAGTAGCATAGTGGAGTATTCCAGCAACTAGTTCAGATATCAAGGAGATTGAAGACATACTGGATAGTCATGTTGGCAGAAGCACAAGGAATAAGACATATGAAGAATATTTGGTCAAATGGAAAGAATGACCTATTGAAGATTCATCATGGCTAACAAAAGAGGAGGTTAACCATCTTGGTTTTCCTCTACACACCTGAGTCGTAACGAGGTCACTTCTCAAATTACCCTCGGTGTTTGATGCAGGAGCATCCTAGATGTAAGAGCAATCTTGCATCACCCAAAAATATTTCTCTTTTTGTATTCAATAAGGGCTATCTTGTGTAGAGCTACTATTTGTGGAAACTTGCTATTTTTAGTATGTTGGTCATCCGATCTTGAAATGTTCTGATTTCTTCCCTGGAGATTCATTTTGGTCATATCAGCCTGCCAGTAAAGTTTCATTGACAAATCAAGTCTAACCTTGTAGAGATTGAAGATTTTTGGTATTGGCAACAAGGTAAAGAAACTTTGAACTCAATTTCGAAGGCTTTAGAGGCCCCGGATGAGGTCAAAAATTTTGGTGATAGGCACTTAGATGAGTTAGGCCTATATAGCGCTTCGTGGCCTTTCCAAAATGGGGTTATAATAGTCAATCAGGTCAACTAGTGATGACTTATGGTCTTCGAAAGTTGGGTCACTGGAAATGGCAGAAAATGATTTTCCTTCAAAAATTTTGTTTGGGTTTCAAAAGTTATTTTGAGTGGACTTTGATGTAATAAATTGTAAAATAAAATAGTTCTAAGTTTGGTCGGCCTTGTTGGCTAAAATTCTGGAACCTTCCCAAGCGGTGGAAAATTGCCTATATAAGGAAGGCTGTAGTGTTGTCTTAGAAGTTCAGGATAGTTTTGAGTAGTAGATCTGAGTATTGATTCGAGACTTTTTCCTACAGAATATTGTAAGGGAATGCCCATGTGGCTTTACATATTGTAATTATGAAAGTTTGTAATTCCACATTTGTGGAGATAATAAGAAGCCCATTTTCTATTCTTGCACATTGTTGTTGTTTCTCTATTTCTATAATGTGTTTGTGATATGAAGGGGAGCACCCTTCATCAAGTGGTATCAGAGGAAGATTTTCTAAGTGTGTAAAGAGATCACTGATTGTGACGCAGTTTGCACCAGGACTGTGGGTTAGGGTTTTTGTGTAAATGGATCATCGACTCTGACATATTTTACACCAGGACCGTGGTTAGAGTTTCAAAATGCATCATGAAAATGCCTTCACAAAGGGAATGTGGCAAAAGAGCTAGTGTTGTAACACCTAAGGTTATGGCACTGCAGAGACAAGTGTGAGCATTACGAGAGGAGATTCGCAGAGGAATGAATCTTAATGTCAGAGACAAAAGCAAGGATGAAGCTAAAGAAGAAGATCAAGAAGGAGAAGTTGAAGTTGTGAACCAGGAGGAAGAAAGACTTTTCTGAGCCATTTCAAAGATCGGGGAAAGACCTAAGATTCAGGTTCATGCATTTTCAAGAAATCTTAACCCAGATGAGTTGATCGACTGGACCAATGAATGTGAAGAATATTTTGAGTATGAAGATATTGAGGATCATGATAGGGTCAAATTTGCGAAGGCCAGACTAAAAGGTCATGCAAAGATCTGGTGGCAAGAGATTCAATTGGAGCAAAATAGAAGAGGGAAAGATAAAATCACAAGATGGGATCGGATGGTGGATAAATTGAAGCAACAGTTCATTCTTGTTGATTATGAGCTTGACCTATTGAAGAAAATGCAAAGTTTGAAGCAAGCAATATGATCTCGTCAGGAGTA
Source organism: Chamaecyparis obtusa (assembly GCA_027943335.1). Lineage (NCBI taxonomy): Eukaryota > Viridiplantae > Streptophyta > Pinopsida > Cupressales > Cupressaceae > Chamaecyparis > Chamaecyparis obtusa. The sequence continues at coordinate 137,220 of BSBK01000484.1, forward strand.
TACAGAGGAGTTTTATCGAATCCTCATCAGAACAGGAAATGCAGAAGTTGATAAGGAGAAAGTTGCTCATTACCTTAATGGGTTTAGGCTAAGCATTTAGGAGGAGTTAAATCTGGTTCAAATAAATAGTATTGAAGAGGCATACCAATTTTCCCTAAAAGTAGAGGAAAAGCTAAACAAGAAGTTTGAGAGCAGACAAAGTGGAAGAGGTCATGATGGAAGATCTGGTGGATGGTCATATGGAGATCGAAATGAAGATCTGAAAAAGTAGGATGAGGCCAGTAACAGTCAAAATTAGAGAGAAGATAATTTTAGTCATTTTCATGATTAGAATAATAGAGATGAAAGATGAAGCGAAAGAGGGCAAGGTTAGGAAGAGGAGGCTTCTATGGAACATGTTTTCACTATGGAGAAGAAGGTCATAGGGCATTTGAATGTCATCAACACCAAGCAAGGATGGATAGGAGGAATGAAGGCCAGGCCAGAGTTGCACATATAGATGAAGATGTCAGATCATCAAATTCTGAAGATGCTGAAAGAGGAGAAGTGTTGATTAATAGAAGAGTCCTGGTGAGTGGTAAGAATGAACCTAAACAAAGGAGGAGCCTATTTCACACCAGGTGCAAGTGTGAGGGTAAGTGTTGTGATGTGATTATTGATAGTGGTAGTACTGATAATTTGGTGTCAAAAGAGATGGTGTCAAAAGAGATGGTGACAAAATTTAAGTTCAAGAGGTAGAAACATCCACATCCATATTGGGTTGCCTGGGTGCAGGATGACCACAAGGTCATTGTCAGTGAACAGTGCCTAGTAAAGGTCAAGATCAACGAGTACCAAGAAGAGGTACTATGTGATATCATATCTATGGATACATGTCATATGTTGTTGGGTAGATCATGGTAGTTTGATAAATGTGCTATACACGATGGTCATGCAAATACCTATTCCCTGACAAAGGATGGAGTGCGACATAAGCTAAACCCATTGAAGGAAACAGAAGAAAAGGTATGTGGTAATGCAAGAATAACTTTTGTTGATAGAGGAAATTTCTTAGATGGTATGCGGCATGAGCATATGTGTTTTACCTTAATTCCAAAGGCTGGGAAAGAGGAAGTAGATGTACCTATAGAAGTTGTAGATTTGTTTCAGGATATTGTGTTTGATAATGTTCCTGATGGATTACCACCAGTAAGGAAGATCAGTCATCAAATGGACCTGATTCCAGGAGCTAGTTTGCCAAATAAGGCAGCACATAGAATAACACTAGCAAAAAGTGAAGATTTGAAGATAGATTTGAAGTCTAGTTCATCACATCATCCACATATTATATATGGAAGCAGTCCTAGAAATCCATCTGAGTTGAGGAAGATAGATAAAGGAGCAATAAGTAGTGTTGAAGCTGAGGATTTTGCAAAATATTTGAAGAACATCCATGAGGAGGTGAGGATGCACATTTCCAAAATGAATTGATAGTATAAGTTTAAGATAGATGAGAAAAGGATGCATAAGGAATTTAAGGTTGGAGATGAAGTCATGATTCATTTGCGGAAGGAGTGATTTCTGGTTGGTACATATAACAAGTTGAAAATGAAGAAGTTTGGGCCATGTAAGATCTTGAAGAAGCATGATTCAGGAAATGCATATGAGGTCAAGTTGCCTACTGAGCTGAATATTTCACCAGTATTTAATGTTTCAGATCTAACAGAGTATCATGAAGGAGGTGTTGAAGATGAGGTTACAACAGCATAGTGGAGTATTTCAGCAACTAGTTCAGATATCAAAGAGATTGAAGACATATTTAATAGTCGTGTTGGTAGAAGCACAAGGAAGGGGACATATGGAGAATATTTGGTCAAATGGAAAGAACAACCTATTGAAGATTCATCATTGCTAACAAAGGAGGAGGTTAACCATCTTGGTTTTCCTCTGCACACTTGATTCGTGATGGGGTAACTTCTTAAATTACCCCAGGTGTCTGATGCAGGAGCATCTTGGGTGTAGGATAAATCTTGCATCACCCAAAAATATATCTATTTTTGTATTCAATAAGGTCTATCTTATGTAAAGCTACTATTTGTGGAAACTTGTTATTTTTAGTAAGTTGGTCATCTGATCTTAGAATGTTTTGATTTCTTCCCTGGAGGTTCATTTTGGTCATATCAGCCCACCAATAAAGTTTCACTGACAGATCAAGTCTAGCTTTGTAGATATTGAAGATTTTCTGTATTGGCAACAGGGTACAAAAACTTTGAACTCAGTTTTGAAGGCTTTAGAGGCCCCGAATGAGGTTGAAAATTTGGGTGATAGGTGCTTGCACAAGTTAGGGCTTGTAGAGCGCTTCGTGGCCTTTCTAGAATGGGGCTATAATAGTCAATCAGGTCAACTGGTGATGACTTATGGTCTTCAGAAGTTGGGTCACTTGACATGGTAGAAAATGATTTTTTTTCAAAATTTATGTTTGGGTAACAAAAGTTATTTTGAGTGGACTTTGATGTAATAAATTTTAAAATAAAATAATTCTAAGTTTGGTAGGCCTTGTTGGCTAAAATTTTGGAACCTTCCCGAGTGGTTGAAAATTTCCTATATAAGGAAGGTTGTAGTGTTGTCTTAGAAGTTTGGGACAATTCTAGGTAGTAGATCTAGGTATTGATTTGAGGCTTTGTCCTACAGAATATTGTAAGGGAATGCCCATGTGGCTTTGCATATTGTAATTCTGAAAGATTGTAATTCCACATTTGTGGAGATAATAAGAAGCCCATTTTTTTTTCTTGCACATTGTTGTTGTTTTTTTGTTTATGTTATGTGTTTTTTGTATTAAGGGGAGCACCCTTCATCAAGTGGTATCAGAGCAGGAGTTCCTAAGTGTGTAAACAGATTGCCAATTGTGAGGCAATTTGCAATAGGACTGTGGGTTAGGGTTTCTGTGTAAAGAGATTGTTGATTGTGAGGCAGTTTAAACCAAGACCATGGTTAGGGTTTCAACACACATCATGAAAATACGTCCATGAAGGGAACATGGCAGAAGAGTTGGTTTTGTAAAAACTAAGGTTAGGGCACTACAAAGACAAGTGCAAGCATTGCAAGATGAGATACATAAAGGAATGAATCTTAATGTCAGAGAAAAAAGTGAGGATGAAGTCGAAGAAGAAGATCAAGAAGGAGAAGTCAAAGTTGTGAACTAGGAGGAAGAAAGACTTTTCTGAGGCATTTCCAAGATCAGGAAAAGACCTAAGATTGAGGTTCCTATATTTTTAGGAAAACTTAACCCAGAGGACTTGATCGACTAGATGAATGAATGTGAAGAATATTTTGAGTATGAAGATATTGAGGATCCTGATAGGGTCAAATTTGCAAAGGCCAAACTAAAAGGTCATGCAAAGATCTAGTGGCAAGAGATTCAATTGGAGAGAAATAGAAGAGGGAAAGATAAAATCACAAGATGGGATCAGATGGTGGATAAATTGAAGCAATAGTTCATTCTTGTTGGTTATGAGCTTGACCTACTAAATAAAATGCAAAGTTGGAATCAAGTGGGATGATTTGTTCAGGAGTATACAGAGGAGTTCTATCGAATCCTCATCAGAATAGGACATGCAGAAGCTAATAAGGAGAAAGTTGCTCGTTACCTTAATGGGTTGAGGCTGAGCATTTAGGAGGAGTTGAATCTAGTTTGAATGAACAATATTGAAGAGGCATACCAATTTTCCCTAAAATTAGAGGAAAAACTAAACAAGAACTTTGAGAGCAGACAAAGCGAAAGAGGTCCTGATGGAAGATCTGGTGGATGGTCATATGCAGATCAAAATGAAGATTCAAAAAATCAAGATGAGGCCAGTAACAATCAAAATCAAAGAGAAGATAATTTCAATTATTTCCATGATCAGAATAATAGAGATCAAAGTGGAAGTGGAAGAGGACAAGGTTCAGGAAGAGGAGGCTTCCATGGAACATATTTTCACTATGGAGAAGAAGGTAATAGGGCATTTGAATGTCCTCAATTCCAAGGAAGGATAGATAGGAGGAATGAAGGCTAGGCCAGAGTTGCACATATAGATGAAGATGTCAGATCATTAGATTTTGAAGATGTTGAAAGAGGAGAAACACTGATTAACAGAAGAGTCCTGTTGAGTGGTTAGAATGAACCTCAACAAAGGAGGAGCCTATTTCACATGAGGTGCATGTGTGAGGTTAAGTGTTGTGATGTGATTATTGATAGTGGTAGTACTAATAATTTATTGTCAGAAGAGATGGTGACAAAGTTGAAGCTCAAGAGATAGAAACATACACATCCATATCAGGTTGCCTGGGTACAGGATGACCACAAGGTCATGGTCAGTGAACAGTGCCTAGTAAAGTTCAAAATTGGTGGGTACCAAGATGAGGTACTATCTAATATCATATTTATAGATGCATGTCATATGTTGTTGGGTAGACTGTGGTAGTTTGATAGATGTGTTTTACACGATGGTCATGCAAATACCTATTCCCTAACAAAGGATGGAGTGCGACATAAGCTAAAACCATTGAAGGAAATAGAAGAAAATGTATGTGGTAATGAAAGAATAACTTTTGTTGATAGAGGAAATTTCTTAGATGGTATGTGGCATGAGCATATGTGTTTTACCTTAATTCCAAAGGTTGGGAAAGAGGAAGTAGAAGATGTACCTGTAGAAGTTGCAAATTTGTTTCAGGATATTGTGTCTGATAATGTTCCTGATGGATTACCACCAGTAAGGAAGATCAGTCACTAGATGGACTTGATTTGAGGAGCTAGTTTTCCAAATAAGGCAGTACACAGAATGACACTAGCAAAAAGTGAAGAGTTGAAGATAGATTTGAACTTTAGTTCATCACATCATCCACAGATTGTATATGGAAGTAGTCCCAAAAATGCATCTAAGTTGAAGAAGATAGATAAAGGAGAAATAAGTAGTGCTGAAGCTGAGGATTTTGCAAAATATTTGAAGAACATCGATGAGGAGGTGAGGAAGCACATTTCTAAAATGAATGTGCAGTATAAGGCTAAGGCAGATGAGAAAAGGAGGCATAAGGAATTTCAAGTTGGAGATGGAGTCATGGTTCATTTGTAGAAGGAGTGATTTTTGGTTGGTACATATAACAAATTGAAAATGAAGAAGTTTGGGCCATGTAAGATCCTGAAGAAGCATGATTCAGGAAATACATATGAGGTCAAGTTGCCTACTGAGCTGAATATTTCACTAGTAGTTAATATTTTAGATTTGACAGTGTATCATGAAGGAGGTGTTGAAGATGAGGTTACAGCAACACAGTGGATTATTCCAGCAACCAGTTCAGATATCAAGGAGATTGAAGACATACTAGATAGTCGTGTTTGCAGAAGCACAAGGAACAAGACATATGAAGAATATTTGGTCAAATGGAAAGATTGACCTATTGAAGATTCATCATGGCTAACAAAGGAGGAGGTTAACCGTCTTGATTTTCCTCTGCACACCTAAGTCATGACGGGGTCACTTCTCAAATTACCCTGGGTGTCTGATGCAGGAGCATCCTAGGAGTAAGAGCAATCTTGCATCACCCAAAAATATATTTTTTTTGTATTCAATAAGGGCTATCTTGTGCTGAGCTGCTATTTGTGCAAACTTGCTATTTTTAGTAAGTTGGTCATTCGATCTTGGAATGTTCTGATTTCTTCCCTGGAGGTTCATTTTGGTCATATCAACCTGCCAGTAAAATTTCATTGACAGATCAAGTCTAGCTTTGTAGATATTGAAGATTTTTGGTATTGGCAATAGGGTACATAAACTTTGAACTTAGTTTTGAAGGCTTTAGAGGCCTTGTATGAGGTCAAAAATTTGGGTGACAAGCGCTTTCCCTAGTTAGACTTGTAGAGCACTTCGTGGCCTTTCTAGAATGGGGTTATAATAGTCAATCGGGTCAATTGGCGATGACTTATGGTCTTCGAAAGTTGGGTCACCTGAAATGGCGGAAAATGATTTTCCTTCAGAAATTTTGTTTGGGTTTCAAAAGTTATTTTGAGCTGACTTTGATGTAATAAATTGTAAAATAAAATAATTCTAAGTTTGGTCGGCCTTGTTGGCTAAAATTTTGGAACCTTCCCAAGCGGTGGAAAATTTCCTATATAAGGAAGGTTGTAGTGTTGTCTTAGAACTTTCAGACAGTTCTGGATAGTAGATCTGGGTATTGGTTTGAGGCTTTGTCCTACAGAATATTGTAAGGGAATGCCCATGTGTCTTTGCATATTGTAATTCTGAAAGTTTGTAATTCCACATTTGTGGAGATAATAAGAAGCCCATTTTCTGTTCTTGCACATTGTTGTTGTTTATCTTTTTCTGTTATGTGTTTATGTTATTAGGGGGAGCACCCTTCATCACAATTCCTATATTGAAATATTATTTTCAGTTTCATATTTCTCCATCTCTTTTTTTACCTCATCCCAAGACTCCATGTTTTTAAATTTTTCTATCAATTGAATAATCTCATGTTGACATTTGCTTACATAGTTCCCATTCTCTCTAAGCCTTATTCCAATTATGTTGAGTGGATCATACTACAAGTGACTGACAACATCAAAGAAAAAATTTGAAAAAAAGGCCTATGCCACTTTGAATCCTCTTCTCTCAAATGTGAAACCTCCAAATGGGAAAGGCAAGGAAGGAAATATCATTTTCTTTTGCTGACCATTAAAGAGTACATTTGTGCTCTCCATCTGCCATACATATTCCAATGCAAATACCCTCTTTGTCACATGTATAGGAAGTTTGTAGGGTTCTACCACTGAACTATAAAACCTTAACATGGTGTACTCTTCCATGAAGTACCAGTCAGCCAATTGTATTTGACTTCTGAGTTGAATGTAATCACTACAAGAAATAGGCAATATAAGCATTGGAGTGCCTATAATTTTATGGTACATTGGTTCCAAAAAGAAGTCTACAAAATATTTGTAGTTCCTTCTATGATCAATCATCCTTATCTAAGGTGTTGATTCATATATTGGATTCTAGACCTGACTACAAAGCTTGTTTGTCTGAAATATTGCACAGTGTTTTGCTAAGAGAAGATAGCACAAGTAGCTTGTGAATCTAAATGTCTTCTGTGAACCTCTTTTACTCATTAGTAATTGTTCTTGCATGCAATGAACAATGTGCTCAATAAAACAATATTTTATTGGTTCATTTTCAAAATGAATGTGAAAAAGTATTTCAATAATGCTAGCACCCACTTCTTTGTTACTATCCAATCCCAAACAAAATTCTAGCAAGGAAATACTGTCCTGAACCCATTGCACAAAAATATCATAATCATGAGGCATACGATCTAGATTCAGACTAGAACCACTTGTTATTCCTCTAATATACAAATCTCTCTATGTTGCATGTATTTTTTCATAATCCTTTGCCATCTTTCCCAGGTCAATGTGCATGTTTGAGTTTTGTTGTTCAAACCCTAGATCCAACAGACTAGCAAATTCACTCTCGGTTATGGAAAAAAATTTCTTCTGAGTATCTTTATTTACAATTTCTTTTTTATTTTCATCATAATTTTTGGCGTAGACCATGATAATTTTTGGGCAAGGGAATACTTGAGGTAATGCCATGTGTGCCGACCCAACAACCCACAATGCAATTTTATTTGTCGTTGCCTTTATCATGCTATTGAATGAATAAAATTTTGAACCCTTATTTGGATCATTCCACTTATTTTCAAGTGCAAATCTAATTTCCATTATTCCTTTATTTCCATAGATAACAGGATCATAAATATCATGGATTCATCCCTGGTGTTTGAAGAAGATTGTGGAAGTTTATTATCTGACTTGGCCTTTTACTCATAATGTTGGTATTTGTTTTGCCCATCATGGTAAGTTGGTAGCTGGGATCACTATTTACTCATAGGAAAATTCAAATATTTATACACAGCTACAATTTATAGGGGTGATTCAAAATTAAACCCTAATAGGCTAATTATTTTTCTACAATATAAATAGTAAAGTTGCACACCAGGATATTTGAAAAATTTAAAATGCAGGACGTAGGTGTTCAGGATTGTAGTAGTTACCCGTAATTTTAATTTGTGCAAACTATGAGTGGGAAGAGATCTGAGAGACTTTTTTTCTTTCCTCAGACCTCAATCCTCAACCTAGAATTCATAACCCCTTTCTAAATCTCTAATACTAGTTAGAACTGAAAAACTTAGATTAAAAACCTAAAGGGAAAAAAATGTACAATCTACAGTTGTCACACTTGTCATTGACCATGTGAGTGAACATGTGTCATAAATCTGGAATAGGTTTTCAAAAATGGGTTTTCTTTTCCCTTTTGGCATGAAATACAGGTTTGGTCATTGATCTATAATCATCCAATGGTCATTGTTAGTCACTATCTAGTGTCCTAGCCCCATGGGTCCCTTTAACTCACCTAGTCACCTCACGAGTCAGACGTCATCATTGAATGGCATTGTAGGTTGACTGTGTGAGTGGAACATGTTTAGTAACACATGTCATGATTCTGAAATGGGTTTGAAAAAATGGGGTTAATTTTCCCTTTCATCCTAAAATCCACCATACATCATCGATCTATGCTCATCCAATGGTAGTTATTTTCAATGGACATTTTTATAATGTTATTTTTTCCTTTTTAGATATTAATGGTTAATAACATTTAAAGTTAATTAATTGAATAGTAACATTGTTAGTTCTTGTCGTAGGCCTAGAACTATAGGCATCGACAGAGCTTAACTACTGATTAAATATTACAATTTTAGCCAATCAAAATGCACTATTTTTTTAATAATACTACATTCTAATATTTCATAAACTTAAGTCCCCTTTTCTGCACATGCTTGTTAATTTCCTTTATATCACCAAGTCTCATGAGGCTGGTAGTTAAATTTAATAAATCTAGAGATTGGATGACAAAGTAAGACTTGACAGGAAAAGGTTGTCTCCAAGTCTCCTTATAATCATCTTTTAGTTCTTAACATTCAGCAACTTGGCGAAATGGTTATCTCCTGATCTCACAAGGTAGCGATTAATTCTCTTAACATCTAGAGATCTAGAAAAAAGGTAGACTTAACAAGTGCAGGTTATCTCTGAATCTCGTAAAGTCATGGCTAAGTTTTATAACATTTGGAGACTAAGCGACAACCATAGATGAATCATGATGGTAAAGATCAATGGCTATCATTAAATCTCATGACGGAACCTAATTCAAGTCAAGCATCCAATGATTATGAAATTTGTGTTAGTCACTCAATCTCATAATCTAACCTTGGTCCAGACAATTATTCAATGATTGTGAGATATGTCTTTGTCGCTCAATCTTGAGATAAAGCCTGAGTTAAGTTGAATGTCCAACGATCAAGAAAATTCCTTGGTCGCTGATCTCATGATGGAACTATGGTTAAGACAAACATTCAATGACTATGAGTTTGTGGTATTAGGGGGAGCACCCTTCATCACAATTCCTATATTGAAATATTATTTTCAGTTGCATATTTCTCCATCTCTTTTTTGACCTCGTCCCAAGACTCCATGTTTTTAAATTTTTCTATCAATTGAATAATCTCATGTTGACATTTTCTTAGACATACTTGGAAAATTTCCTATATAAGGAAGGCTGTAGTGTTGTCTTAGAAGTTCAGGACAGTTCTGGGTATTGATTCGAGGCTTTGTCCTATAGAATATTGTAAGGTAATGTCCATGTGGCTTTGCATATTGTAATTCTAAAAGTTTGTAATTCCACATTTGTGGAGATAATAAGAAGCCCATTTTTTGTTCTTGCACATTGTTGTTGTTTCTCTTTTTCTGTTATGTGTTTGTGGTATTAGGGGGAGCACCCTTCATCATAATTCCTATATTGAAATATTATTTCCAGTTGCATATTTCTCCATCTTCTTTTTGACCTCGTCCCAGGACTCCATGTTTTTAAATTTTTCTATCAATTGAATAATCTCATGTTGACATTTGCTTACATAGTTCTCATTCTCTCTAAGCCTTATTCCAATTATGTTGAGTGGATCATATTGCCAGTGACTAACAACATCAAAGAAAAAAATTGAAAAAAAGGCTTATGCCACTTTGAATCCTCTTCTCTCAAATGTGAAACCTCCAAATGAGAAAGGCAAGGAAGGAAATATCATTTCTTTTGCTGACCATTAAAGAGTACATTTGTGCTCTCCATCTGCCATACATATTCCAATGCAAATACCCTCTCTGTCACATGTATAGGAAGTTTGTAGGGTTCTACCACTGAACTGTAAAACCTTAACACAGTGTACTCTTCCATGAAGTACCAGTTAGCCAATTGTATACTATTTTAATATAGGAATTGTGATGAAGGGTGCTCCCCCTAATACCACAAACACATAACAAAAATAGAGATTCAGCGACCAAGGATGATTAACTATGAGAGTTCTCTAGAGAGGATTAACTATGAGAATTCATCGAGTCAGTCATATTTCTCTGCCTGAGCCTCTACTTCATCAAGAAAAAACCACTTACAGAGAAAATCCCCATCAATCAGTGCCCATTTTCTATGGTGCTTCAACTGCATAGCATTTAGGCCCAACATAAAAGGTTACATGGCCACATTCTAGCCTGGGAGGAGAAGCTTGGGTATTTCACTTGCCCAAGGGATCCCCATCCCTATTTTTGCAAACACAAAAACATTAATGTTTTCCTCCAGGTATTCTTCTTTGAAAACCTTCCTCAGCAACATCAACATGTCCACCTTCTCTCCTTCGAGGTCGAGAAGAGATACCAAAAAATGGGATGTAATGTCTATGTTGACCCAGTGCCTATCTTCATTGTGCAGAAACTCTCAGCCCATAACCATTTTAACAACCTCTTTTACGAAAGGCCCATCCTCCCCACAAATTGATTCTAAAGTTTCATCTGAGAAGGAACCCAAAAAGGCCATGTGGGCCTCCTCAGATGTTCATCTAAGCCTAATTGGAGTGTCCATCTAAATCTTGATTCTTCATAAACCTAAAAATCAATTTTTTTTCAAACTAATGACCTAAACCAAAGGAATCTACAACAATTTATCTAGCAAAGATGAATTGAGGAAGACAGAAGATAGATCACCTATAAATAGCACTTGATCGATACTTAGCAATTAATTATTCTTTCTTTAATCATATTAAATCCATTGTCCTTAATCTTTCATATCTGCTTGAAAATATTTCCCATAAATTGCAAGTTGCATTATTTCTTACCAAGTTACGAGTTACCCTACAAGTGGCAACATCATACACCCTCCGCATGTGACGTTGTAATCAAAGATCATGATTATGGTGCAGATTAAGGTTTCATACATGTCATGCTTATTGATACCAATGTTGAGTGACAAGTCTGCAGATAAGTTGACAACCCTAATTTGATACATGTCAACATTCTGGTGACTTCCTAGAGAACTTTGTTTCCTTCAAGAAATTGGAGCTGAAATTAAACTTTATCCATTGATCTTGGATCATCAAACGGTCTCAAATAATACATTTAACATTATAAAATAGTGTATGTTAGGTTACCTGTAGATGTGACTATCCGTGTTATGTCCCATCTTTTGAAAATCACTAATAAAATATTTTTTCCCATAATTAACGAATGATTAGCCAATAAAATAAATAAATTTGCAAATGGTACATAAAATTTGCCAATACAATTATTTTTTTTCCTTTCAAAATAAAATCATTCGCCTCATATATTATAATTTTTTACTTCAAAAGAAAAAAATTTGCTTCATACAATATATATTTTCCCCCACATGACTATATAATTCGCCAGGAATTTATGGAATTTTCATTTGGGAGGGACAAAATCGCCAAAAGAAACTATGAAAATTCGCGGATTTGAAAAAAAATCACCTTCATTCAGAAAAATTTCCCCTAAAACAATATAGGATTCGCTAGGATTTTACACTTTTTCCTAGGAGGGGGTTTCTTAAAGTTATCCTTGGTGGGAGGGACAACCCAAAGTGTGATAAAACTATTTTTGTCATGGTAGTCCACCCAGGATAAAAAAAAATGCCTTCATCCTTAATGGGGTGAAGGACAAAGAGAATTGCATAATAGCCTTCCTCTAGTAGTTCTTCAGGATTGTACAAAATTGTATTTTTATGCGTATGAGAAGCTCTCGCAAGAGAGGTAAAAGCAAAGCTCTTTGAATGAAATTCTTAATAAATCATGGTTAAAATAGTAAGCATACATGTTGATGATTTATAGCTTTGATAAGATAAAATAATATGAGAATAGATCATATTGTATTATTTATGCATGTTAATATATATAATAATATATATTATTATTATATATATTAATATACATACATAAAAATTATATCTAAATTATTTGATTGAATAAACATCATCAAACAATATATATTAATGCTCAATGTTATTAGTATCGGTCATATTGATATCGGTTTACAAATTCATTGGTATCAGTTTGAATAACGATTGGGTGGTAATTTTAATGAACACTGATCAACCGATATTAAGTTAATGCAATACCAATTTGTATCAGTCAACCTAAAACATGTGTTACATTAACTATTAATTATAATACATAAAACATCGATAAGTATCGGGCTGTGGTTTATTAAATATATGAATCACCATAGTAGGAGGCATGTTAACAGATAGACATGTCTCCGCGTGGAGACATGTCTATCTATTAACATGTCTCTTATATATATCCATTATTGGATTGAATGATGACAAGTATATAAAGCAACCAATATAGGTCTCATTTTATCCAATTTGTATTTGACATAAATTTAGTCTATAGAAATAATTGATTAATTAATATATCTATATTGAGAGATTATATATATGATTGGATTTTGAAAAGAAAGTAAAAGATACAATTTGATCACAAAATTTAACACGGTATCAGAGCCAAGTTCCTTCTATAAAGTCTAACCGCTTGAAGGAAGATCTGATTAGATTAAAAGAAGATAAATATCATATTTTTTTTTGAAACCTCATACCTACAAAATGATGAATGGAATTAGACTTGAAGGTGCTTCAAATTTTGAATCTTGGAAACTACGAATGATGCTAATACTAAGAAAGAATGAATTAAAACAATCATAGAAAATCCCCCTAAATCTAATGAGAATGATGAGGAGAACAAATGGGAAAAGGACAATACCAGAGAAATGGAACTATTAGTTGATGGAGTAAAAGATCATCTACTACCTATTATCACAAAGATAGACTCCGCATATGAAATGTTCAGAGCTCTTGAAAACATGTATGAGATCAACAACACTAGCAGAATTCTTACTCTTAAAAATCAACTCTCTAATATTAAAATGAATAAAGGAGAGACCATCACCTCATACTTTATGAGGATAACAGAATTAAGAAACCAACTCTCAACAATTGGTCACATCTATGATAATAAAGAGTTGACTATGGTAACTCTAATTGGACTCCCGATATAATGGGAAAACTTCAGACAAGGAATAATTGCTCACTCCAAACTTCCCAAGTTTTATTGACTAAAAGCTGACTGCATTTAAGAAGAGTTTAATCTAATATCTAGAGGAATCAATATGGAATCCACAAAATGAAGACATTCAAATTCTCATTTCTAAATTGAAAAGGAAAAAGGGAAAGAACTAAAATGGTAAACAGTCATTCAAGAAATCTAAAGGCCTCTCTACAATACAATGTTATAGATGCGACAAATATGGTCACACTGCATTTAAATGTCTCGAAGGGCTTAAAATTAAAGCTTCCCTTGCTGAAGCCAATAATTCATTGATGAAGGTGGAACACTTCTGAGGTAAACTTGATATGATTGTAATAATTGATTATTGTATTAATGAAAATATTTATGTTAGTTTTGGGTCCTGTGTAAATCATGAGGAAGTGACGACTTCCAAATTAATTATCACTTGTATTTATTAAAGTTATTGAAAGGTGTTGATCTTATAATAACTTAATCTTCTGTCATGATAGACATCTTATGATGGCTGAAACAGATCATGAAAAATGATATGAATGTTCCCATGGTAAGTGCACATTACCTATGAACATATGTTGAGTACTTGGTGGACATCATGTGACTTGATGTCGGTAGGCCATTACTCAGAGCACTTGTTGAATATCATGTGACTTGATATTTTGTAGGCCAATGCTCCTAATATCATGAGATGATATCTTTATAATTTTTTTGAGTAATTGGTGGACATCATGTGACTTCATGTTGGTAGGCCATTACTCTGAGCACTTGGTCAATATCATGCGACTTGATATTCTGCAGGCCAATGCTCCCAATATCATGATATGATATCTTTGTAAAATTTTGAGTACTTGGTGGACATCATGTGACTTGATGTTGGTAGGCCATTACTTTGAGTACTTGGATAATATCTTGCAACTTGATTTTCTGTGACAAATACTCCCAATATCATGAGATGATATTTATAAATCTATGATTTATGGTGAATATCATGAGACTTGATATTCCTAGTTAGTCCATATCTCTAACATCCTAGTAATGTGATATCAAAATAAAATTTCACAATTAATGGTGTGTTGCTCTTTTGATTGATGGTTTTTATCTTCCCTAGCTAAGAGGGAGTGTTGATGATTTATAGCTTTGATAAGATAAAATAATATGAGAATAGACCATATTGTATTATTTTTGTATATTAATATATATAATAATATATATTATTATATATATTATTATATATATTATTATACATACATAAAAGTTATATCTAAATTATTTGATCGAATAAACATCATCAAATAATATATATTAATGATCATTTTTATTAGTATCAGTCATATTGATATCGGTTGACAAATTCATGGGTATCAGTTTGAATAATGATCAGGTGGTAATTTTAATGAACACCGATTGACCAATATTAAGTTAATGCAATACCAATTTGTATCGGTCAACCTAAAACATGTGTTACATTAACTATTAGTTATAATACATAAAACACCGATAAGTATCGGATTGTGGTTTATTAAATATATAAATCATCATAGTAGGAGGCATGTTAATAGATAGACATTTCTGTATTGGAAATTTGGCTGAGTTGATTACATAGATGTTGTCATTATGGAAACATATGATCCACATGAAGATCACACAGGTCAAAGAGCAAGTATGACAGAGCGCATTGCAAATTTGTCTAAGTGTGAGACAATGTTTTTACTAGTGAACCTGGACACAATTTTTGTTTGCGAGATTGACTAGAGTAAGTTCAGTGCTTACACACTTGAAAATAGACTCTATGATGTCTATTGATCACCCATTTCAGAGTGCAAGTCAGTATGACATGTACGGAAGAAGTTATGACAATTTTACCGAAGACAGTGTGAAGCCAACAGGATAGAATATGAAGACAGAACTAGTAAAGAGTTAAGGGATTATTTTGTTTATCAAAATAATGAATTAACAATATAAAGGGATGGCATCCTAGATGTTAACTCTTGGATAATTCTATTGGTATAAATGTAATTGTAATTGTAAAGTTAGAGGAAGTATCAAGTAGTAATGAAATGTAATGAAGCAGTGATATGATGCAAAGTATATGAAGCATATGTAATAGTGATAGTGAAAGAGCAACGAAGAGATATTGATGCAAGTAGTATAAGGTTATGTACCTTAACCTATTTTTTAATCAGTGTATATTGTACATTACTTGTTTGGGCAGTGGGCTCATCTGGTAATCACATTTTGTACAACTCCTAATAGGGTTGAGGCTTCTAACAAGGCCTATAGTCCCTTAATCAGGATTGATACACTATATGCTTGTAATAAACTCCTAATAGGGTCAACATCCTTAACAAGATACTTTTGATTAGTGGATCTTTGTGGGTACCATCCCCATCGAGGTTTCCCTTGGCCAGGGTTTCCTCAAGAACAAATAATGTGTTATGAGTTCTTTATTGTTATGCATGTTGTTTAGCTTCTTATGTTATGCATGTATAAAAATAATCTGTTATATCCATAATTGGGCAAAAGATAAAGTTTGTAGAATACTGATTCACCCCCCCCTCTCAGTATTCCCTATTTCTAACAATTGGTATCAGAGCTTAGTTACTCGGAAAGGAATCATTCAAGGAAAGCCTAGCAACTTGAGTAAGATCTCTATGGATATGGATCAACTATAGAAGAATCTTGAAGAAGCTCTTGAATAGATTGACTTACTTACTATTAAAAAAGATACTTTGAAAAGAAAGTATGATAATGCAAAGAACCTCATTGAGAAATTGAAAAACAAATTGGAAGATCTGAGATCTGAAAAGGAATCCAAAGTTTTTATTGAAGATTGTGATGACAATTTAGAAAAAGAAAATGAGATCCTTAAGCATGAACTGAAGATAGAAAATTTGAAGCTTAGTTTGAAAGATGGAAATGGAAAGAATGAAGAAAATCTGAAATCTGAGAATGAAAGTCTAAAGACTGAAAATGAAGGACTAAAATCTATACTTTGTAAAGTAACATCTGAACTTGAGAAAGTCAATTTGCAGTATAATGAACTTGAGAAATACAATAAGATTGTGAAAGGTGAACTGACTCAATCCAAACAACAACTTGAAAGGCTATATTCAACTAGTGAGAAGATTGATGAACAAATATCTTATCAAAAACCATTCTATGATAAGACTAGTCTTGGATTCAACACTTTTAAAGCAAATGATGAAGGAAAGGAACCAGATCTGAAGATATCTGAAAGCATAGATGAGAAGAATCCTGATGAGATCAACAAATCTGAAGATACACCTAAAGAAGAAGAATCACCAAAGCAAGAGGAATCACCCAAAGGTATGCAAAGAGAATTCAAAGGTAGATGTTTTGCTTGTAATACTATTGGTCATATGAAGAGAGATTTCACAAGTAAACAATTTAAACCTCTTAATGGTTATTGTTACAATTGCCATGGTTTTGGATTAATAAAAGGTTATGATTGGTATTATTTGATCATCAAAGCAAATTCAAGTGTCAAGGAGATCAAAGAGTAGTGATTGAAATCATTTTTCAAGGATTTGGAGAAGAATTGTGTGTCGAATCTACGCAAGCCCTAAAATCACAAAATTAAGGTATTTTAATTGAAAAATCTTTGAGTCGGTAAAGGAATTTGAAGAAATCATGGATGTTTCCTTAATACACAATGTCAGAGATAAGAATAGACCTAAATTGAAAAGGGAACCAGTAGAACCTTTGGAAGAAGACCCTAGGTTTGCATTATCATCTGTACCAAACAGAGTTTTACACTTAGAAAATATCAGAAGTTATCTTGGATGCAAACTAGAGATGGTGAGTGATAGTGATTTCACAGATGAATATCAGAAGATTTGCAATTAGGATATGACACTGAAACAAGGTTTTGAATATTTGGAACATAATTAAATTGTTAAGTATGGATTACAGTATGAATTTGATAATGAAGAATGCACTATGATTATCTTGAGCAGAATTCATAATGGAAAGTTTTGGCTAGAAGATAGAGTGATAGATATTACAGCTGATTTGATTCATGAAGTCACTAGATTATCTAAAACTAGAGCTATTCCTTTAAATGAGAAAAACATGAGGAAAATAGTCATTGACAACACAACCTCATCCTATAATGGTAGAGGAATTATGATTAGTAAGATCAAACAAGATGATGTGACATACTTATGCAAGATCCTAACTACTAAGTTTTGTGCAAATTCAAGAGAGGATGACATGGTAGCTAGAATGGTACATGCAACCTATCTAATGTGTGTTGAGAGGGCACAAGTTGATATTTGTGAAATTCTAAGAATTCAATTGTTTGAGAACTTGGAGAAGATCAAGAAAACTAAGTATACAGAGTTTAGGTTCTCATCCCTAATTACATATATGTTATTTCATCTTTTGAGGAGATTTCCTTACACCATAGGAAATGAATAGAATGATGGACAAAATACAATGGAAAGGATTAACCTAGTGTACAAAAGACATGTTATTGATAGTGTAAATGAGAGTGCAGTACTTGTTATTAAGACATTTCAGAATTTTGTGTCTAGCAGATCAAGGATCCCTAAGTCTCTTGTTGAAAAATATAAAGATGATATATGTTTTATGGTGGGTACTGACTTTACCTATCTTGAAGTAGTAGAGCCTAGAATAGAGTTCATAGACCCTCTTGGATATGAGATATCTAAGGTAGAGAATAAAGAGTATGTTAGCAGATTACTTAAGTGTAAGTTGGACACTCAGGGTAACAGGTTTGGAACCTTTGAGGAGAACTTCAACTCCGCAAAGATTCTAATTGAAGAGAAGCAGTCCAAGAAGAGAGTTGAGAGCACTATTAAGAAAATCCTAAAAGACACAGGAATGACAGAAAGAGATTTTTTGGTAGCTAAGTAGACAGTAGCAGCAATTAGAGAGAGTGGACAAAAAGAAGTTTTGTCTATCCCTCCTTTATCATTAATTGCAATACAACAGGAAGAACCACAAATAAAGGTGAAAGTGGAAGTAACTAAGAAGGAGATAGAAGCAAAGATGTCTACTAGATCCACTTCCTCTACACCTAGCAAAAGAGTTAAGGAAAGTGCTACTGGACTAGGAAAGAGACATAAAACTCTAGTGCAACCAGTTCCAAGAAAGATTGCAAAAGTAAAAGATGATGTCACTACTAAGAAGAAAGCTTGGAAACCAAAAGTTGAAAAGTGTAATGAGTAGATCATTGAGAATAGTGACTTTGCAAGAATGAACAAATATTATGATCTTTATGATTATACTGACAGACTTAATCTGGAGAATGTAGTTTTCAAGCATATGATTTTGACTGACAAGAAGTTTGATACTATTCAGGGATAGATACCTGATGATCTATATAACAAACTTGTAAATAGGAAGAAGAGAGCATCAAAGTGTTGGAAATATAGATGCAGTAACTGAGAGGGGGGGGTGAATTAGTTAACCACAAAAATATTACCACTAATCCCTTAAATATCTTAACAAATTATTTACTGTGCCACTCGGTAAATATACAGAGAAATGCTGAAAACTTGATCCTTGAAGTGTGTAATAATTAAACTGTTCTTAAGCATTCATCACTGATTAACTTACATGAATAAAGAAAATAACATGAACACAAGAGACACCAAATTTACTGTGGAAACCCAATATGGGAAAAACCACCAATGTAACTAGTTACTATTTTTCACTCTTCTGAAGTGATGCCCAGTTAGAAGCCAACCCAGTAAAAGGTTACAAAACACACTGTTAGGTGTGACCTTGTTAGAGGATTTAATCACCCTACTACGAGTGGCCTTGTAAGAGATCTTGAAACAATTCAATAGAACTGTTACCTTGTTAGAGGATTTAAAAAATGGTTGTTAAACCAACTCGGTTAAGAGATTTTGATATCACTGCTACAATTGCTAGAGAGTAACAATGAAATGACCTGCAACTGAATTGCTGAATATAGATCTCTATTCTATTTCACTAGATCCTTACTGATCAATTAAATCTTTACTTCTCCTCAAGGATATCTGACCATCCTTCAAAATTCGCACACACCTTTCTTCAAAATGATTTCTACATGTTGTATATCTTTTATTCACCACTTGACCTTCTATATATATATGCCATTTCATAATCATTTAGATTGTCAAGTCAGCACTAATAATTATTATAACAGTCAGCTGGGATAAACAAACTATAATAACAAAATTCTTTGAAAGGGCCGACCTTGCTCGGTAAACATTATTCCTGAAAAGATTTCCTTCGGTGACAAAATACAATGGAAAGGATTAACCTAGTGTACAAAAGACATGTTATTAATAGTGTAAATGAGAGTGCAGTACTTGTTATTAAGACATTTTAGAATTTTGTGTCTAGCAGATCAAGGATCCCTAAGTCTCGTGTTGAAAAATATAAAGATGATATATGTTTTATGGTTGGTACTGACTTTACCTATCTTGAAGTAGTAGAGCCTAGAATAGAGTTCATAGACCCTCTTGGCTATGAGATATCTAAGGTAGAGACTAAAGAGTATGTTAGCAGATTACTTAAGTGTAAGTTGGACACTCAGGGTAACAGGTTTGGAACCTTTGAGGAGAACTTCAACTCCGCAAAGATTCTAACTGAAGAGAAGCAGTCCAAGAAGAGAGTTGAGAGCACTATTAAGAAAATCCTAAAAGACACAGGAATGACAGAGAGAGAGTTTTTGGTAGCTAAGTAGACAGTAGCAGCAATTAGAGAGAGTGGACAAAAAGAAGTTTTGTCTATCCCTCCTTTATCATTAATTGCAGTACAACAGGAAGAACCACAAATAAAGGTGAAAGTGGAAGTAACTAAGAAGGACATAGAAGCAAAGATGTCTACTAGATCCACTTCCTCTACACCTAGCAAAAGAGTTAAGGAAAGTGCTACTGGACTAGGAAAGAGACATAAAACTCTAGTGCAACCAGTTCCAAGAAAGATTGCAAAAGTAAAAGATGATGTCACTACTAAGAAGAAAGCTTGGAAACCAAAAGTTGAAAAGTGTAATGAGTAGATCATTGAGAATGGTGACTTTGCAAGAATGAACAAATATTATGATCTTTATGATTATACTGATAGACTTAATCTGGAGAATGTAGTTTTCAAGCATATGATTTTGACTGACAAGAAGTTTGATACTATTCAGGGATAGATACCTGATGATCTATATAACAAACTTGTAAATAGGAAGAAGAGAGCATCAAAGTGTTGGAAATATAGATGCAGTAACTGAGAGGGGGGGGTGAATTAGTTAACCACAAAAATATTACCACTAATCCCTTAAATATCTTAACAAATTATTTACTGTGCCACTCGGTAAATATACAGAGAAATACTGAAAACTTGATCCTTGAAGTGTGTAATAATTAAACTGTTCTTAAGCATTCATCACTGATTAACTTACATGAATAAAGAAAATAACATGAACACAAGAGACACCAAATTTACTGTGGAAACCCAATATGGGAAAAACCACCAATGTAACTAGTTACTATTTTTCACTCTTCTGAAGTGATGCCCAGTTAGAAGCCAACCCAGTAAAAGGTTACAAAACACACTGTTAGGTGTGACCTTGTTAGAGGATTTGATCACCCTGCTACGAGTGGCCTTGTAAGAGGTCTTGAAACAATTCAATAGAACTGTTACCTTGTTAGAGGATTTAAAAAATGGTTGTTAAACCAACTCGGTTAAGAGATTTTGATATCACTGCTACAATTGCTAGAGAGTAATAATGAAATGACCTGCAACTGAATTGCTGAATATAGATCTCTGTTCTATTTCACTAGATCCTTACTGATCAATTAAATCTTTACTTCTCCTCAAGGATATCTGACCATCCTTCAAAATTCACACACACCTTTCTTCAAAATGATTTCTACATGTTGTATATCTTTTATTCACCACTTGACCTTCTATATATATATGCCATTTCATAATCATTTAGATTGTCAAGTCAGCACTAATAATTATTATAACAGTCAGCTGGGATAAACAAACTATAATAACAAAATTCTTTGAAAGGGCCGAACTTGCTCGGTAAACATTATTCCTGAAAAGATTTCCTTCAGTGACCGAGAGAACTCGGTAACCATAGCAAATTCTGCAACATCCTTTGGAGACCGAGAGAGCTCGGTAACCACTAATTTTCCTTCAATAACCGAGGAGGCTCGGTTAACACTGTTACCCTATCATGTTTCCTTTAGACACCCGAGAGAACTCGGTAGACACTAAAAATCACCTAGCTGACCGACTGAGTTCGGTAGATACTGAGAGCAATAATTGATATGACATTTCTGTGACATCAAATACAACACATAGCTAATCCAACAATGTCCTTCAGACAATTGTATCCAACAGTCTCCCTCTTTGGCATTGATGGCAACACAACATGTCATAGCACAATGAAATTTCACAGAGAAACCAAGTGTAAGAAACATATCCTTAGCTTCATTCTGATTCCCATCATCTTCAAACTTCTTTCTCTGACTAAGAACTCTCCCTCTTAACTTCTCAAATTATTCTTCTTAGAAATTTCTTGAAATGACAGCAAACTCTCCCTCTTTGACAACACATGCCAAAGACAACTTACACAGTTTAAGTAAATATCAATGTACCTTATGTACTGATTCATATGCAATGATTCCCTGACTATGCTGCATCAACTGATTGATCTTCAACATGTTCTGGTTGATGCATCACTAAAAATTTATTTAGTGAACCTCGGACAGGGGAGTGACCCCTAACTTGCCTCTTAGATACAAGAATGCATTCTTAGGTAGTGGCTTGGTGAAGATATCTACAATTTGTTCTTTTGTATTAATATATTCCAATCTGATTTCCTTGTCCTGCACCAATTCTCTGACAAAGTGATATTTAATTGCAATGTGCTTGGTTTTGGAATGCATTATTGGATTCTTTGAAATATTTATTGCACTTGTATTATCACAAAACATAACAATTGGTTCTTTGATCTCAACCTTCATGCCTTCCAAAAGCTATTTAAACCATATAATATTAGAGCAGTTTACTGCTGTAGCAACATATTCTGCTTCTGCTATGGATTGGGATGTGCAGTTTTACTTTTTACTAGTCCAAGATGTTGGCATTAAGCAGAATTGCCACTAGTGACAACACTTATTTGCATTCTGAATGTAAACCGAGCAGACAGTGCAAACCGAGCAGATAGTGCAAACCGAGCAGACAGTGCAAACCGAGCAGACTGTGCAAACCGAGCAGACAGTGCAAACCAAGCAGACAATGTAAACCGAGCAGACAGTGCAAACCGAGCAGACAGTGCAAACCGAGCAGACAGTACAAACCGAGCAGACAATGTAAACCGAGTAGACAGTGCAAACCGAGCAGATAGTGCAAACCGAGCAGACAGTGCAAACCGAGCAGACAGTGGAAACCGAGCAAGTTAGTACAAACCGATCAGGACAATGTAAACCGAGTAACATCTTGTCTACCGAGTCACCAATGCTTACCGAGTTCAATACCTACCGAGTGATCAGTATGAACCGTGCCTTCACTTCTACCGAGTGCATGACGATGCTGAGTAATGCAGTGGACGCCGAGTATCAGAAAGTCACCGAGTCAGTTTGAAGGAACCGAGTAACCATATTTGGGCCGACTTAGTAGCACTCATGTTTATTTGTCAAGCCGACTGTATAATTGTAATTGTAATTAATTGTTTGAGACCTGTATATAAACAATGTTGTAGAAATAAAAGAAAAACACACAAGTAATGAAATGTATAAAGTAGAATATATGTGTGAAAGAGTAAGAAAGGCAGAAATAAGCGAATTACAGAAGGCTTCAGAAGTTTAAGGTACAGCAAAGACAAATTCATCACAGAAGGTGATCAGTACATCAGCGAATCTCATTCAGCAATCCAGTTGCAAAGCAGAGATCTACTGTTTCATTCTAACAGGTGAATCAGTACTAAATCCTTTAACCGGGTAGACTTAACAGTCTTTGTATAAATCTCTTTACCGAGTGCATACTTCACTGTATGTTTGTAAATCCTTTAACAAGGTGGATTTAGCAATCCTTATTGCTCTTAACAGGGCAGATCATCAGAAGTGATCAAATTGTAAGCCTTAACCGGCCAACTTTATTCTGCAGTATTAAAGCTTTGTGGGTTTCATCCCCACCCCAGTTTTACTTTCTTTTGGAAGGTTTCTGGGTAACCAAATCTATGTGTCATTATTGTGAATGCTTTTAAGTTTCATGCTTTCTGTATGCAAAGGTTAAAAAGTAAAATACATGTTAAAATTGAAAGAAAATTTGGAGTTACTGATTCACCCCTCCCCTCTCAGTAACTTGGTTAATTCCTGAATATTTCCAACAATTGGTATCAGAGCAGCATTGGTTCTCAAGACAAAGCTTAACTAGCTTGAGCAAAGATCCAGGACAATGGAGGTATTCAAACTGAACAAGGTGATTGAAAATGAAAAGCTAGATCTGGAAATGGCCATAGCTAAACTCAAAGAAGCAAAAGAACATCTTTCCCAATCTCTAAGAAGAAGGAAGGAACTTGCAAATCAGATGAATGATCAGAATTACATTGAAGAAAAGATTGAAGATCTTCTTCCCTCAAACAACTCAGATGAAGAAAACAATGCTATCAAAGAACTCCTAGAAAAGAATGGGTCTCTGCAGAAAGAAGTGAGAAAATTGAAAAGAGAACAAGAACTACACTCTACAAGATTCTGTGAGATCTTGGAACAGAGAAACAAGTTGAAAGATAAATTAGATGGAAGAAACATTGAAGTCCAAAACAAAACCCTTCAGCTAGAAAATCTAATTGATCAGATCTCTCATACAAATGAAGAAATTCTAAATCTAAGATCAGAAATAGAAAACACAAGAGAAGAACTAAGATCTGAAAAGGAAATCAATCTAAGATTGATGGATGACCTAAACGCTGAAAAACAAATCAATGAAGGAATGCTGAAAAGTCAAGAAGACTTGAATCAGCTGTATGAACGAAATCTTCATAGGCAAAAAGGAAAAGCAGGACTTGGATACAAAGAAGAAGGCGAATCTTCTAAGCAAGGTACTAAAAGAAATCAAAAACCTACTTGTAATCATTGTGGTAAAATAGGACATACTTCAAATAAATGTTGGAACAATGAAAAAGCAGAATTCAATGGAAAATGTTATAGCTGCAATCAACCTGGTCATAAAGCAAATGAATGCAGGGAAAAACCCAGATTCAGAGGTAATTGTCACAAATGCAACAAACAAGGTCACAAGGCATCCGAGTGCAGATCCAAGACATTTAATCCAGCAGAACAAATTGTGAAAGCAATGTTTGGATGGGACTACAACACCTGGTGTAGATGTCATTACTGTGGAGAATATGGACACATTGGCATGAATTGCATAAAACATCATCTAAGGAAAAGAGATACTACCGTAAGATGTTTCAAATGCACTAAACTTGGTCACATAGCCAGAAACTGTATGAATGCTAGTGAAATTGAAGAAGGAAAGAAGAATGAAGCAACTAAGGTCAGAAAACAGGTAAGACAAAAATGGATTCCTAAAGCTACCGAGCAATCCAGTCCAAGTAATGGAATGGATGGCTCTACCAACTCCGATTAAATTTCCAAGGAAGCACTGGAACTGTACTCTCATAGATCAATCTCAAGCAGTTCCGGAACTGAAATTAAAAGAAAAGTCTAAATCAGCATGCAAGATGCAGTGAAATCACAGGGAGGTCGGTATAGTCTTCACCGAGCAAGGTCGATACCTGTCTTTACCGAGCGAGGTCGGAGCATTATGAATTCTCGAGTTCACCGAGTTGTGAAGTCTTTTCCGAGCAATTAATTCTTAGTGGGTGACAGTCTATCAGAATTCCTACCCTAATTTGAAATGAGCATTAATGACAGAATTGTAAACAAAAAGCAAGTAATCGAACTCATTCTTCACCGCGAATCTTTAAGCACTTTGAGAGCAGAAAATTTCAAGAGCATCCCGGCGATTTAATACTCTTGCGAAAGGAATTTTCTGTGAGCTACCATGGCATCATCTAGCACTTCAGCGAAGAAAGGATCTGATATGATAGTTCAAGGGGAGTGGAAAGCACCAGATTTTAAGATCGTGCCCGCAGTTGCAGCCGCCCTAGATCCGAACGGAGCTCAATCTCAGATTCCTCCTAAGGTACTGCTTATCAACGATATCCGTAATCATTTTAACTATTCTATTCAAGAAATGGGAAACCTAGAACTAGACATTGTGCGTGAGGAACTATGTGTGGATGGTACTTTGAAACCCGAGCACAAACATCTGGAAGATAAGGGTTTAGTCCACATTGCTCATCTTCCTCGAAACTTTCAAGATAAATGGGTTAGGTACATTTTCAGCCGAGTACATGATGGCAAGATTTGGCTTGAGCAACCTATTGAGATCACAAAGAAAATGATTCATCAAGTTACCGGTCTTCCCATGTTGAACAAAGCTAAAACTACCAAAACCCTAGGTCGGACGGAACTAGAGAAGAAAACCCTAGCCGAATGGGATGGTAGAGGCATGAAGGTTAGCAGCATTACCGACGCTGAACTGAAGTTTGGTACACATATCATTGCACACAAGATTTATAGTTCTAGTCGACAGAACAGTGTCTCATGCGAAGCTGTTGACCTAGCATACAAAGTGGTCAAAAACAACTTGACATTTGACCTAGCAGACTTATTGCTGAAACAGTTCAACAAGAACATGGAAAGCATCAAAACTTCCAAAAACAATCCATGTAAGTTTGGATCCTTGTTAGTCTGTTTATTCTTCTATGTTCAGAAATTCTTCCCTTCAAAAGGAAAACTTGTATGGAGAAAAGATGTGCCAGTACTTTATGAAATTAATGAATACATCGCAGAAATGGGTGAAAACTTTGAAAGCATCATGGATAATTATTTTGAGTCTTTCAAAGAGAAAATGAATGACAGATTCTGGATTCTACAGAAGTTGGTGGAAGATTACAAAGATGACATCTGTTTTATGGTAGATTGTGATAATGTGTATATTCAAGCAGTTAAACCGAGAACTGTGTATGTAAAACCTCTTCCTTATGAGGTAAACATTGATGAAACCAAGAACATTATTGAAGCACTTCTAAATCAGCCTGTCAATCCCAAAGCTACATATTTTGGAACATATGATGAAGCTAAGATGAGAATTGAACTAAGCATAAAGCTTCCACAGGCGGTAAACAAAGGAAAGAAAAGAATAGCTAAAATGCAAATGATAACCGAGGATAAAGAAGAAATAGGTGAAAAAGAAGAAGAAAAGGATGAGAAAACAGAGGAACCAGAACCTGCAAAGAAGAAAGGAAAAGTTTTTATCACTAAGGCATCTGTGCCTCCCACTGCTGTGTTTACAAGGAGAAATACAAAAGGCAAGGCAGACAAGGCAGAAAAGGCAGATAAAGACATAGTATTCAAAAGGCCTCCTCTAACCCTTCAAGAAAAGCTCAAACTCTTTAGAGATGGATCAGGATCTGGAGTAAGTAACATAAAATCCCTAAGATATGAAACCAGATCGGAAGCAGAACAGAAGGAAATAGAAGATGCTGTTGTGGAGAAGATGGGACAGTGGAAATACTCTCCTGAAGAAATTACCCCACAGGTTCCAGCAGTTCTGTTAAATCCAATAAGAATGAGATGGAGCAATGCAAGGCAAATTGTAATAGACATATTTGATCAAAACCTAAGACAGTTGATGCCGAGCTTGAACAATGATGAAGTAAAGAAGGCACTAAAAGAGAATGAAAATAAGATGACATTAAAGTTCAATACTTGTTTGATTTTGATCAACAATATTGAATCGATTGTGAAGGCTACAAAAGCCACATGGAAGAACATATACCACCTTCACCAACTGAGCATTGAAACTATAATAATAAAGGATATTGAAGATGACAGCGATGAGTAAGAAGTAGACACCGAGGTAGATGATACTGTAAGGATAGCAGCAGAAGTCATTGCATCCCTTCCTACCTCTCCAGTGAAAGTCTCTTCATCCAGCCCAGAGACACCTTCAAGCATGGTTGTGACAACTTCTACATTTGTCCAATCATCCCTAGCAACATCAGAGGCAGCTACCATTTCTTCTACCGAGCTGCAGTCTCCTGTACCAGTAAGTTTTCCAGCTTTTGAATCATCAAGTGTAAATATTTTAAGTTCTCCAGTAGAAAGTATACCAGTGTCAATAGCCAGCCCTACTTTATCTACTGTCACTACTACAAGAGCATTAAGTACAGATAAGCCTAAGGCTCTACCGAGTATAAAATTTTTGGGTAAAAATATAGTTGAGGATATAGACCTAGACGAAGAGATAGAGATTCCTACACTAGATTTTACAAATCTCTCAGCAGACCAGATGCAGAATATAGGTGAGATCCTCCAAAGGAAAGCAAAGCAAAAGAAGCTTAAGGAGGAGAGAGACAAAGAGTATCAAATCATCAAGGATGCTAAGGACATCTTGTCTGATGCATTAGGCATTAAAGTAGACTCCTCCCAGCATGTTTTGTTACAATTGGCAGAAGCAGTTGAGAAATACAATGAGGACTCATCCGGGACAGAAAAGTTAGTTGAAAGAGCCGAGAAGAGATTCAATAATAAAGTGCTTGAGCACATTGCTCAGCACATAGCTATTAACCAAGTGGAATTATCTTCAGTTTTGTCTAACATAGAGTCTATTTATTCGAATGCTACCTCTCTTTTGGCTAGACTATGCAATTTTGCCGAGTTCACAAAGGATGTCAAAGATAAAATGAATAAAATGGATGAGGATATGAAGATTAGCATACAGAAGCTGCAACTTGAACCAAGTTCAAGCTCTACTCATCACATGAAAATTTCACATCTATCCAATATGCAGTCTGATCTATTGAAAGAAGACTCAAGGATCCGGTCCACACTGCTAGACATCCAACACATGATCCTTCCCATCATGAATACAATGTATAAGCACATTGAACATTCCAGAACATTGATTCATGACAATCAGTTCTCCATAGCAGATCACATGATTGAACTCTCTGCAGAAGTCCAAATTGCTATACAAACATGTAAGATACTGCAAGAAAGTTGGGACAGAACCCTGGCACTAATAATGAAGGTACATTCTAATTTCTTATCAAATTTTGGATTCTCTCTGTAAATAACTTGTATATGCACCTTTGGCATTATCGTCAAAAAGGGGGAGATATGTATAGAAGGAGAGATATGTATACTGTATAGATTTGTATAAGAAACAGTTAGCACATTGAAAGGGGGAGACAATGTATAAAGCCCTATAACAAAGACAAATTTTGAAAAATCAAAATAAAACTCAGCATGATTCGTGTATATAAATTTTGGCCAATAAGTGTTTTTGTCACTAATGCCAAAGGGGGAGATTGTTGGCATTAAGCAGAATTGCCACTAGTGACAACACTTATTTGCATTCTAAATGTAAACCGAGCAAACAGTGCAAACCGAGCAGACAGTGCAAACCGAGCAGACAGTGCAAACCGAGCAGACAGTGCAAACCGAGCAGACAATGTAAACCGAGCAGACAGTGCAAACCGAGCAGACAGTGCAAACCGAGTAGACAATGGAAACCGAGCAGACAGTGCAAACCGAGCAGATAGTGCAAACCGAGCAGACAGTGCAAACTGAGCAGACAGTGGAAACCGAGCAAGTTAGTACAAACCGATCAGGACAATGTAAACCGAGTAACATCTTGTCTACCGAGTCACCAATGCTTACCGAGTTCAATACCTACCGAGTGATCAGTATGAACCGTGCCTTCACTTCTACCGAGTGCATGACGATGCCGAGTAATGCAGTGGACGCCGAGTATCAGAAAGTCACCGAGTCAGTTTGAAGGAACCGAGTAACCATATTTGGGCCGACTTAGTAGCACTCATGTTTATTTGTCAAGCCGACTGTATAATTGTAATTGTAATTAATTGTTTGAGACCTGTATATAAACAATGTTGTAGAAATAAAAGAAAAACACACAAGTAATGAAATGTATAAAGTAGAATATATGTGTGAAAGAGTAAGAAAGGCAGAAATAAGCGAATTACAGAAGGCTTCAGAAGTTTAAGGTACAGCAAAGACAAATTCATCACAGAAGGTGATCAGTACATCAGCGAATCTCATTCAGCAATCCAATTGCAAAGCAGAGATCTACTGTTTCATTCTAACAGGTGAATCAGTACTAAATCCTTTAACCGGGTAGACTTAACAGTCTTTGTATAAATCTCTTTACCGAGTGCATACTTCACTGTATGTTTGTAAATCCTTTAACAAGGTGGATTTAGCAATCCTTATTGCTCCTAACAGGGCAGATCATCAGAAGTGATCAAATTGTAAGCCTTAACCGGCCAACTTTATTCTGCAGTATTAAAGCTTTGTGGGTTTCATCCCCACCCCAGTTTTACTTTCTTTTGGAAGGTTTCTGGGTAACCAAATCTATGTGTCATTATTGTGAATGCTTTTAAGTTTCATGCTTTCTGTATGCAAAGGTTAAAAAGTAAAATACATGTTAAAATTGAAAGAAAATTTGGAGTTACTGATTCACCCCTCCCCTCTCAGTAACTTGGTTAATTCCTGAATATTTCCAACACAAGATACTAACCTCTTGCCAAGAAAGAATGCTCCACCACTTGTACTCTTTTTGTCATCAATGTTTCCTGCCCAATCAGCATCAGTAAACACTTTTAAATCCAGATTGCCTCCAAATTTATACCACAAGCCATAATCTTCAGTTCCCCTTAAATACCTCAAGATTCTTTTGATTACCATCATGTGATTTTCTTTGGGTTTAGCCGAGAATCTTGCTATTATTCCAACTGCTAAGGCAATATCAGGCCTTGTGTGTACTACATACTATAATTTTCCAATCATTGATCTGTAGAAGGTCTAATCTACTTCTTTTGAATCATCATCTTTGGTAAGCTTCAGTCCAGTACACATGGGTGTACCAACTAGTTTTGAATCTTCCATACCAAATTTCTTAAGTATTTCCCTGATATATTTAGACTGAGTAATGTAGATACCATTTTTGTTCTGTTGAATCTGAAGTCCAACAAAGAATTTTATCTGACCAAACATAGACATTTCAAATTCTTTGTTCATAAGCTCTGAAAATTCTTTGCACTGATCATCATTTCCTGTAAACACAGTATCATCCACAAATATTTCTGCCAAAACAATTTTGTTATCTGATCCTTCTTTGATGTATAAATTGTTGTTGTCATTAGCCCTTTTGAAATCAATCTGAGTAAGATAGTTATGTTATCTTTCATACCATGCTCTAGGAGCTTGTTTCAGACCATACAATGCTTTGTGTAATTTGCAGACCATATCCCTTATGTCTGGATCAATAAAACCTTTAGGTTGCTTAATGTAGGCTTCTTCCTCAAGAATACCATTGAGAAAAGCAGATTTGATATCCACCTGATATACCTTAAATCCTTTATGTGCTGCATATGCAAGTAAAGTCCTCACACCTTCTAATCTTGCAATAGGAGCAAAAGTCTATCCATAATCTATTCCTTCTTCTTGAGAATATCCTTTACATACTAATCTTGCTTTGTTTCTTGATACTTGACCATCTTCATTCAACTTATTTCTGAATACCCATTTTGTCCCAATTACATTTTTATCTTTAGGCCTAGGTACAAGAGTCCATGTCTTATTTTTCTCTATTTTCTCTATTTCTTCATTCATAGCCTCAATCCAACTTTCATTTTCTAATGCATCTTTGACATTTTTAGGTTCAAAATCAGCAAATAAACATGTACCTTTTAGTTTACTTCTTGTCATAGTACCATCTGATTTGTTTCCAATAATCTGATCTGGTTTATGATGCTTTCTGACGTACTTGGCTAATACAGGTTCCTTGCTTCCTGAATGAGTTACATTATCATCTTCTTCATCTTCAGGTTTAGATTTCTCAGGCTCGGTAGATACTTGCTCGGTAGCTTCAGACTGAGACTCGGTACTTTGTGACTCGGTCTGAACTTCTTCTTGTGACTCGGTTACTGTACTGGGCTCGATAGATGTAGTCTCCTTACATGTGTCTGGCAATGTATCAGGTTCGATGTAAACAAATTTTTTGTAGTCCTCTGGTTCCTTTTTTCTTTCTTCTTCAATCTTTTCTGCAAACTCATCAATTCTCACATGTGCACTTTCTATGATTTTGTGAGTAGACAAATTTAGACATCTATATGCCTTAATTTTGCAAGAATATCCCAAAAATATTCCTTCATCACTTTTTACATCAAATTTTTCTTTTCTAGATTCTTTTAAGATGTAACATTTACTACCAAATACTTTTAGGTAACTTACATTTGGTTTGTAGCCATACCATAGCTCATATGGAGTCTTGAATGTGTCTTTTCTTAGCTGTACTTGGTTCAAGGTATGAACTGCAGTGCTGATAGCTTCCTTCTAGTATTTTATAGCAATGTTCTTTTCAATCATTAGAGTCCTTGCACAGTCCATGATAGATCTGTTCCTTCTTTCAGCTATTCCATTTTGCTCAAGAGTTCTTGGGGCTGATACCTGTCTTTTCATTCCTCTTTCAATGCAGAAATTATTGAATTCATGGGAGATGAATTCACCACCTCTGTCTGATCTCAAGCATTTTATTCTTTTTCCTATTTCCTTTTCTACTCTTGCTAAATACCATTTGAACTTCTCAAATGCTTCAGACTTTTCTCTTAAATACATAACAGTCATCATTCTAGAATAATCATCAACAAAGAGAATAAAGAATTTTTCTCTGGTATAGCTTTCAATTCCAATAGGTCCACATAAATTAGTATGGACAATTTCCAAAATATCTTCAGACTGATAGTTTTTACTTTTGAAACTAGACTTTCCCATTTTACCAATTTGACAATTCTTGCATAGACCAACATCAGGTTTCTTCAAAGTAGGAATACCTCTTACTTTCTTGAATTTGCTTATTTTCATCATGTTGTCAAAATTTACATGACATAACCTTTTGTGCCATAACCAACTTTCTTCAATTTGAGCAATAAAACATGAGTAATCACCAAGATCAAGATAAAACGGGTTACCTTTGGTTTGTTTGCCTGATCCTATCAGTTTTCCTTTGTCATCCAACAGTCTTGCTTTGCCATTCATGAATTCAACCTTGAATCGAATGTTGATTAGCTGTGCTACACTTAGAAGATTATGCTTTAGTCCTTTGACCCAATATGCATTATCACATATAAGTTCTTTGGTTAATAAAATTCATCCCTTTCCTTTTATACAATAGGGTTCATTGTTTCCAAACCTTACATTACCACCATCAAAGTTTTCAAAGTGTTCAAACTTGGTCCTGTCACCAGTCATATGATGTGAACATCCACTGTCTATAATCCATGTATCATTCTTACTTATATGAGAGATAAGTGCCATCTCATCTTCATCATTATCAGATTCATCTTTTACAGCAATGAAAACAATTTCTTCTTCACTATCATCCGAATATTTAGCTAAAAAGCATGTTTTCTTACCTTTATCCTTGAATGATTTGAAATTTTTCTTGCCATTGTACTTGTAATTTTTCTTCTCATCTTTGCTTTTCTTGTTTGGACACCTAGCTGCAATATGACCAATTTCTTCACATGAAAAATAGATTAAGGGAGTTTTACCTTTGTATTTTCCTCTGCCTCTTGAATACTTCTTTGCAAGTAATGCTTCAATAACTTCAAGATCGCTATCAGAACTTTCCTCTGATTCTTCTTCACTTTCTGATTGGATTTTCTTCCCTTTCTTGAGTGAAAGTTTGGCCTCAAAAGCTGATTCAATATTTTTAGAAGTTGGAACATAGTTGTCATAGTTATCCAGTTCAAAGGCTGTCAATCTTCCAACTAAGGCATCCAAAGTTATATTGTGATTTTCTTCACATCTTCTTTCTTGAATAGCAGAAACTCTTATTGCATAAATAGGGAGTAATGTTCTAAGAACCTTACTTATAACCGTTTCATCATCAATTTTTCCTCCAGAAGCTCTGATTGCACTAACACTTGTCTTGATCCTTTCAACATATTTTGCAATGTTTTCTTCTTCTCTCATTTTCATTTGATCAAACTATCCTCTTACTCTCTGCTTTGGCTCTCTTCACATTGTCATCACCACAATAGATTTTCTTCAGCTTGTTCCACATTTCATGAGCAGTTGTGCAGTCTTTGATTTCATCAAATTCTTCATAACTAAGAGCTGATGCAATGTCTATCATCATAGTGTTATGGTTCTTCTTCTCTGCAATGTCTTCTACAGTTAATGTGCCAGTAGGAATTGTATATTCTTGATCAATATATTTGCTTCCTGAATCACCAATGGAAGCTAGATGTAGTCTCATGAGACCTTGCCATGCTGAAAATTTATTTATGTTAAGCCTTGGAATTTCTCTTTTGTAAGACATCCTGATCTTTAGCTTAGGTCCTTGAAACCCTTCCTACAAGCACCAAAAGCTCTGATACCAATTGTTGGAAATATAGATGCAGTAACTGAGAGGGGGGGGTGAATTAGTTAACCACAAAAATATTACCACTGATCCCTTAAATATCTTAACAAATTATTTACTGTGCCACTCAGTAAATATATAGAGAAATGCTGAAAACTTGATCCTTGAAGTGTGTAATAATTAAACTGTTCTTAAGCATTCATCACTGATTAACTTACATGAATAAAGAAAATAACATGAACACAAGAGACACCAGATTTATCATAGAAACCCAATATGGGAAAAACCACCAATGTAACTAGTTACTATTTTTCACTCTTCTGAAGTGATGCCCGGTTAGAAGCCAACCTGGTAAAAGGTTACAAAACACACTGTTAGGTGTGACCTTGTTAGAGGATTTAATCACCCTACTAGGAGTGGCCTTGTAAGAGGTCTTGAAACAATTCAATAGAACTGTTACCTTGTTAGAGGATTTACAAAATGGTTGTTAAACCAACTCGGTTAAGAGATTTTGATATCACTACTACAATTGCTAGAGAGTAACAATGAAATGACCTGCAACTAAATTGCTGAATGTAGATCTCTGTTCTATTTCACTAGATCCTTACTGATCAATTAAATCTTTGCTGCTCCTCAAGGATATCTGACCATCCTTCAAAATTCACACACACCTTTCTTCAAAATGATTTCTGCATGTTGTATATCTTTTATTCACCACTTGACCTTCTATATATATATGCCATTTCATAATCATTTAGATTGTCAAGTCGGCACTAATAATTATTATAACAGTCGGCTGGGATAAACAAACTGTAATAACAAAATTCTTTGAAAGGGCCAACCTTGCTCGGTAAACATTAATCCTGAAAAGATTTCCTTCGATGACCGAGAGAACTCGGTAACCATAGCAAATTTTGCAACATCCTTTGGAGACCGAGAGAGCTCAGTAACCACTAATTTTCTTTCGATAACCGAGGAGGCTCGGTTAACATTGTTACCCTATCATGTTTCCTTTAGACACCCGAGAGAACTCGGTAGACACTAAAAATTGCCTAGCTGACCGACTGAGCTCGGTAGATACTGAGAGCGATAATTGATATGACATTTGTGTGACATCAAAGACAACACATAGCTAATCCAACAATGTCCTTCAGACAATTGTATCCAACACAAAGGAGGACACAACTATCAGAGAAAAGCTTGTGAGGAAGCTTTGTGAAATAAGAGATGAAACTCATTTCAATCAGATCATGAAAGCGCTAAGCACCCATCTTAGAACCAAAAGGAGAACAATTCAGATTATGGGAGGTAGGTATGAAGAAATAAGCTATTATCAAGGTTATGGTAGAATATGTTGGAGAATCATTAGTTGCAGTAGAGAAAGTAGGTGAGAAAGTACAAGAGGACATTCCCTCTTCTCCAACTATTAATATTGAAGATGAAACAATGAATGTAGAAGGTACAAAAATCACCTTGGATACTGATGAAAATGTATTTAAGAATTTGGAGAACATTGTTGACAATTCAGCCTTTGAAGAATAGGAAGCTACAAAAGAAGCAGAGATGATAGAGACCACAGTTGTGGAACCACCAGTAACAAAGGAACAAGTTCCCACCAAAGAAGATATCAGTCTTACTCCTGAGACTGGAAAGAAGACTCAAATTGGATCTATGATTGAGAATTTGGGAAAAGAAGTAGATGATGATGATCAATTGGAATTGATCACATCCTTGAATAAAATCATTGGTAAGAATAAGAAAGTGAAGAGTCTTGAAGGGTTTCTGAAGGGTGTCTGAAGGAACTAACTGAGAAGTTACAAAGTACTATAACTATACAAATTGTAGAAGCAGACCCTATGGAGAAAGAAAAGAAGGTAATGAGCACCTTTGATAATGAATTCACAAACCTAGCTGATATTGCTAAAGTGAAAGCACAAGTAGCCTATGAGGCTAGAATGCTTTTGAACATCAGTCAAAACATCAGAAATGATATCAACACTCTTGATATCTATATCAAGGATTTGAGGAAGCATTTGGAAATAGGTAAATCTTTGTACATACAGTGTACAAAATTAGAGACCTTGATAGTAGAAGAAGATCAAAAGATAAAGTTGAAGGAATCAGAAATTCTAAATGAAACAAACCTTCTATCTAGCCCCAATGTGAAGGTATGTGATGTTGAGAAGAAAGTTCAAAAACTTTATGATGAAATCAAAGTTGTGCAAGATGAGAGAGACAAGAAATTGAGAAGATACACTCTTTTGAGAGAGCACACTTCTATGAAGTTAAGAATTATTGAAGAGCAGTTGGAAGAATGTCTATCAGCTAAGACATCTTTTCAGAAATTTGACTTTGAAAACCTCCTAGCATGTGAAATAGCTTCTTATGGACTGAGCGCACTACTTAATGTGGTAGATTCCATTAAGAAATCATGGGAGAAGGAGATAGAAGCCGTCAAGATAGATTTTGCAGATTGTGTTGCAAGCCTACTAGCTTTGCAATAAATGAATTGAGGTATAACTTTTTGTGATACAATTTTGTAACCCTCCCTACCTTATTTTGTCATTGTTGTCAAAGGGGGAGAGATATATAGAAGAAAATTGATAGTATATGATAAGGATTGTTACTCTTAGGGGGAGTACTATATTAGAGATAATAATTTTTTGAGGAGTTATAAGGATAGTATATATTTTATACTATGGCCACAATTTTGAACAATTTTGAGATTTTGAGTTGTACACTTAGCCAATTTTCTCATATGTTGCCACCAATGATAAAGGGGGAGATTGTTGGAAATTTGGCTGAGTTGATTACATAGATGTTGTCATTATGGAAACATATGATCCACATGAAGATCACACAGGTCAGAGAACAAGTATGACAGAGCGCATTGCAAATTTGTCTAAGTGTGAGACAGTGTTTTTACTAGTGAACCTGGACACAATTTTTGTTTGCAACATTGATTGGAGTAAGTTCAGTGCTTGCACAGTTGAACATAGACTCTATGATGTCTATTGATCACCCATCTTAGAGCACAAGTTATTACGGCATGTACGAAAGAAGTTATGATAGTTTTACCGAAGACAGTGTGAAGCCGACAGGACAGACTATGAAGACAGAACTAGTAAAGAGTTAAGGGATTATTTTGTTTATCAAAATAATGACTTAACACTATAAAGGGATGACATCCTAGATGTTAACTCTTGGATAAAGCTATTGTTATAAATTTAATTGTAATTTTAAAGTTAGAGGAAGTATCAAGTAGTAATGAAATGTAATGAAGTAGTGATATGATGCGAAGTATATGAAGCATATGTAATAGCAATAGTGAAAGAGTAGTGAAGAGATATTGATGCAAGAAGTATAAGGTTATGTACCTTAACCTATTTTGTAGTTAGTGTATATTGTACATTACTTATTTGAGTAGTGGGCTCATCTAGTAATCACATTTTGTACTACAACTCCTAACAAGGTTGAGGCTTCTAACAAGGCCTATAGTCCCTTAATCAGGATTGATACACTATATGCTTGTAATAGACTCCTAACAGGGTCAACATCCTTAACAGGATACTTTTGATTAGTGGATCTTTGTGGGTACCATCCCCACCGGGGTTTCCCTTGGCCAGGGTTTCCACGAGAACAAATAATGTGTTATGAGTTCTTTATTGTTATGCATGTTGTTTAGCTTCTTATGTTATGCATGTATAAAGATAATCTGTTATATCCATAATTGGGCAAAAGATAAAGTTTATAGAATACTGATTCACCCCCCCCTCTCAGTATTCCCCATTTCTAACAGTCTCCATGTGGAGACATGTCCATCTATTAGCATGTCTCTTATAATATATATATCCATTATTGGATTGAATGATGCCAAGTATATAAATAAATCAATACAAGTATCATTTTATCCAATTTGTATTTGACATAAATTCAGTCTATAGAAATAATTGATATCATATATCTATATTGAGAGATTATATATATGATTGGATTTTGAAAAGAAAGTAAAATATACAATCTAATCACAAAATTTAACAATACCTATTCAGCCATGTTGAGCCACGATTGACCTTAGGTAGATTTCTTGAAGTGTCTTCATGTGGAGGCCTTGTTAAAACATTCGATAGCATACACTAATTGTATAAGATTTTAGAGGTGAAAATATTTGTTCTTGTTCTTTTTGAGTTTAATGATCCAAAACATTACAAGAAAGAATCTATTAAAGATCAATATTCAAACTAAAATCATCAAAAATATTGAAGTTTTCAAACCTTTTTATTACATAAATAACTTCAATTTGAAACAAATATACATATGATTCTGAAGGGATTTTGAAGGGATTTTGAAATAAATACACATATGATTCAATTTCAATCATCTTCCAATAACATTGAAAGAAAAACAATTCAAGGAGAATCATAAGTTCCATTTCCAAATTTAATAGATTTTCAACAAGAACAAGAACAAGATCTTCCAATATACCTATATGGGAGATTGATTGGCCTGCAGGAATTGATGAGAATAGAACTAATAATCAAAATGAAGAGTAAATAACCAAGGAAAAGATGGAAGAAGCATTGAAAAATCCATATTTCACCAGAATTATGGAGAAATTGTTAAAAAGGGATTAAGAGAGATTTTTAAATCCTTAGCACAACAAGGTGCTAAATTTCCACATGACTATGAGGTATCTAACATAAAACAAAATCAAGAAGAGCCTAACCCTTTTGGAGATTTTGAACAACATGTTAAATCCCTTCAAAGACAAATTGATAGAATGCAAAAGGGAACCTCACAAAAAAAATTCACCCAAGAAGGGATATTCACTTTTCCTTTTGATAAGAATTTGATAATGATACCAATCATACCAAACATTCAGATTCCAAAATATGATAAATACTTGGGTGCTTCCAATCCTCAAGATCATGTGAAGGATTTTTTCACATTGAGCATGGAATTTATTCATCAAACTACCTATCTAATGTAGTTATTCCCTAGGAGTTTAGGGGGACAAGTTATGGAATGATTTTCTAAGTTTCCACCTGGCATTAAATCCTTTAAAGAATTGATTTCTGAGTTTGTTTTCCAATACTCCTACAATATTGAACATAAAGTAACCATGTTAGATTTATGAAATACAAAGAAAAGGAATGGGGAATCCTTTTTGAATTTCTTACATTGTTGGAGAAGGATCTTCGCCAAATATCCTATAATTTTACCTGAAAAAGAAAAAAATGTATATATTCATCAATAATTTGACCAATGAGATGAATTTTAGGATACAACTCCAATGTCTCCCAACCTTCGATAAAATGATTGAAAATAGGATCAAAATTGAATATGCTTTAGTGAAAAGGGGTGCACTAAATCTATACAAAGACAACAAGGGTTTTTCAAACAATAATACCTCTACTTTTAACAACTCATCAACTAATAACAATAATAATAAACCAAAACTTGTGTTGAATAATACCAACAACAACCTAGTGAATGATGAAGTGGTTGAAACTAACAACATCAAACCTAAACCATTAAATCTTACTAGTAGTTCTAATAATCAAGTTAACAATGTCAACTCTTCAAATAAAACACCTTTCAACAAAAATAATACTCAAGGTAACGATTGATTAAAACAATAAAAAATTTCTCAATCCAATTAATCAAGAAGGAAATTCACCTCATTGGGTGAATCTCTTGAGGAATCTTTGAAGACTCTCCTTGCAAATAAAATCATCACTTTGCTTGAGTCTAGATCATATGGACCTCAAGTTAAACCATCATGGTGGAATGATTCTCACAATTATGCTTATCATCAAAATAAGGGACACATAACTAACAATTGCCTGAAGTCGAAACATTACATTCAATACCTTATTGATGATGGTACCATAATTGAAGTGGATGGACCCAAGAAAAATGAATATCACACGGCTTTCAAAACACCATTTCTAAACCATGAAGAGGGTGAGTCTTACAATGTTAATCAAAAAAACAAGAGGGGTAATGACAACATGAATTTTGATCACACTTATGAAAACACCATAAATTCTATATCTGGTTTTGAGAATACCATTAATGTCATAGTGGTGAAAGAAAAACAAAGAAAAGAATCTGCCAATAACTAGGTGGAAAGCATCAAAGGTCACCCTACAAGGGGAAACAAACAAGATTAACTCAAACAATTTTTCCTTAACCCCCTCAAACCAATACAACTTAGTACATAAACTTCAAAATACTCCCACTCAAATTTCAACATTGGAGATGTTAAAAATTTCACCATCCCACAAAGAAATTCTAGAAAAGGCTTTAGTTGATACAATGGTACCTAAACATTTAGATGAGGAACAATTTCAAACTATGGTTGGTCACCTTATTTCCCCTCATTTCGTATCATTTTTTGAGAAAGATGATATGTCTTTGAATCATCCCCAAAATCTACCCTTGCATATTGAAGTCCTAATCCACAAGCAAAGGGTCAAAAGAGTCTTGATAGATGGAGGTGTCAATTTGAACATATGTACTCTAAACCTTGTTAAAGCATTGGGTTATTCTAAAAATGTCATGAATATTAAGAGGAAAATAAAAATAAAATCCTATGATGATGAATAGAGATCCTCCAAAGGCATGGTCATTCTACCATTCTAAGTTGGACCCATTGAAAAGGAGATAGTTTTCCAAGTACTAGACCTTAATTTGACCTACATTTTTTTGGCTAGGCCATGGATAAATGAAATGAAATTTGTGCCTTCTACTTATCATCAATGTGTACAGTTTATCTATCATGGACAAGAAATAAAAATCAGTGGAGATCTTAATCCGTTCTAGGGTAAAAGCACAAAGTTGTGTCACGTGTCAGGCTAACTTATCAGCACAACTGAATTTGAGTATTTCTAACTAAAAATTAATTTTTTTTCAAACATATGGTCTAGCTAGATTCATTAGATAAGTGTTTTAACTTTTCCAGTTGGAAATATCTATTAAATGCGTATTTTATATAAATTTGGGTCCAATTACCAAACAAATAAAACTATTTCAGAAAAGTGATGTTTCAATAACTCCTACTCTTTTTAATGATATTTTTTAACAAAATATAAAAATACCCTTTTGTAGAGCTCAGAGTCGAGATTATTGTCATATAAGTTTTATAGTATTTTGACTAGATCTAATATATTATAACTTGAAAATAGTGCAAGTAGGTATTTTAACTTTCGAGAAGATGTTGCTTCAAATAAAGAAAAAAATAGTAAATCATATCAAAAAAATTTAAAATTTCTATTTAACACTAGAGGAGAGAGTCATCTTCAAGAATATGTAATTTTTTTTCTGAATGGTGTAGCTTTGATAGGGGAATTTTGACAAGAGATGAAAACTGTCAATTTCAGATAAGTTTGACTTTGAGTAGTTATATTGGAGAAAATATACATCGAAAACCAATCTTTCTTCTTTTCTAGCACTAGTTGTACATGTCATCTATAATATATTTTGAAATCAAAGGAAAAAAATATTAGTTGTATATGCTTGTTTGGCGGGAACTAGACCCCAGATTTTTGCCATTTTTAAACAACTAAAAAATAGACTTCAAAAGTTAAAAAACTATGCCAATTCTTGTTTAATTTTTTTTAAAGAAATTATAGGCATAAATGTTATCCAATTTTATATATTTCATCATTTTACATCATCTTCAAATTATAAAGACAAATGCCACATTTATGTCGTTAAAATTGAGCAATTTGTGTGTTGTTGACCTTTTCCTTTATAAAAGTGACACAAGTTTTGTAATTTTACAACAATATTGTAATAATATCAAGCCAGTTAGGAATTCTTTGGTGTCCCATAATAGTGATGCTTCCACATCAAATTCATCTCAAGAACAACCTAGAGAGGAAATTCCTTGTGTAAGGTTGACCTCCCAAGATAAAGAAAAATAAGATCTTATTATTTCAAATAATGAAGAGGCTAGTTCATCTACATCAAGCAAAGGAAAAGATAAAGTGGGACTCCTAACTTCAAATGAGGAAAATTCAAAATCCTCTAGTGTAAGTGTTTCTAATCAAGGTTAAAAAGAACTAAAATATTCAAAATTCAAAAATGAAAAAGGAAAGGAAATACATGTTCAA
This sequence comes from Chamaecyparis obtusa, assembly GCA_027943335.1. Classification (NCBI taxonomy): domain Eukaryota; kingdom Viridiplantae; phylum Streptophyta; class Pinopsida; order Cupressales; family Cupressaceae; genus Chamaecyparis; species Chamaecyparis obtusa. Next base: position 179,321 of record BSBK01000484.1, read on the forward strand.
AAGATGGATACCTTCATGAAAGACTTCGAAAACAAATGCAAAATTCTTCACAAAGGGGTAGGAGAATATTCCCTATCTATGGTAGACTTACCTATTTCTCTTGGAAGTCACATGGAAAAGAATCTAATTCATTTCCTCAAAAGTACAATGACAATTTTATAAGGGCTATTACATCAATGAAGGAAGAAGATGATATCAACATTCTAAGCTAGTTATACAGAGATGAAGATGTGTCAAATAAAAGGGTTCAACACATTAATATTCCCACACATCAATATGGGAAAGGTTTTCAAATAATGAAAAAAATAGATTATCAAGGAAAAGGTCCTATTGGTAAGAGAAAAGAATGATTGTTATAACCCATACAAACCACTTGGAGGTCTAGCCAAGAGAAACTAGATTAGGGTATCATGAACAAGAACCTAATAAAAATAAAATTCCTCTTATATATGAGAAAATAAAAAAATGTATAATCCTATAGTGACGATGATTCAGTAAAGTGGGAATAGGATTTCCTATCTTAAGAGTCATGCCATGCCAAAGAAATTGATTTTATCCATTCTTATACATCTACATCAAGGAAATTCCAAGTACACATCAAGAATGTGTAGGAGAGTCTTATGTACCATCATTCTTAGGGGGATCTAGCTTTAGGTTTAACCTTCTAGATTTTTATCCACAATAAACTCAAGATAACTCTAGTGATGAGGGAATGGATCCAAACTCTATTGAGAATCTTGAGAAAGCACATGTCATTGACCTTGATGATATAATGTATGAACCAAGTTACAATGAAATTGGGACATTAACTCTCATAGGCCTAAATTTCCCAAATGACCCTTTACTTCATATATATCCTGAACTTATTGATTGGGATCAAAATGATCCAAATGAAATAGAGTCTTTTCCGAGTAACCATTCCCTTGCCATTTACCTAAATGTAGTTGAACCATATTCCATACAAGATTCATATCAAAGGATAGAAAAAGGGGGAATTATCAATCTTATTAGTAATAAAATAAAATAAATATAAAGAAAAATCAAGGATCTAGTGGTGAAAACCATTATGCGGTGGTACTAGATCAAGAAAAAGTAAAAATAAATGATGTATCTGAAGGTGAAAACCCAATTGAGGCACCTAAGGATGAGAAGCTTGAGACTTTTCCTGATCATTATGAAGAGAGATCAGCTATATTTATTGAGCCAATACAAAAAATTAACATTGGGTCCAAAGAAAAGCCTAAGATCATCAACCTAGGAGCATCATTATCTAAGGAAGAAAGATGAAAATTTATTGTCTTTTTCAAAGAAAGAGTTATTAATTTTGCATGGTCATATGCATACATGCCATGATTAGAACCAAAATTAATAATGTATCATTTGAACATAGTTCCAAGAGTTAAACCCATCAATAATAAATTTAGAAAAATGCATCCATGCATAGATTTGCTAGTTAAAGAAGAATTGAAGAAGTTGTTGGATACATGTTTCATTATATGTATTTTATATGAAGAATGGATCTCCAATATAGCACCAATTTAAAAAATATAAAAAATCATAAGAGTTTGCATAAATTTATGATATTTGAACAAGGCATGTCCCAAAGATGATTTTCCGCCTCCAAGTATTGATACAATAGTGGATCTCACAATAGGACATTTGATGTTTTCACTCATGGATAGTTTTTTCAATTATAATCAAATAAAGATAGCACTCAAGGACCAAGAAAACACTACTTTTACATGTGCATGGGGTATATTTTTCTGGAATTTATCACCTTTTGGTCTTAAAAATGTTGGAGCTACTTACCAATGAGCTATGACAACTATTTTCCATGACATGATGCATACATTTATGGAAGACTATGTGGATGATAGTTTGGAAAATTATTTTCAAGGGAGGAACATCTATCAATTCTTGATAAAATATTCACAAGATTAGAAAAATTCAAAGTAAGATTAAATCCAAAGAAGTGTTCCTTTGGAGTTCAATAAGGAAAATTTCTAGGGTATATTGTTTTGACCAAAGGGATAGAAGTAGACCCAGCAAAGGTTAAAGCCATCATGGAGATGGGGGCACCTAGAAATATTAGCCAATTGAGATCTCTACAAGAAATAGTCCAATCTATAAGTAGGTTCATTTCACAATACGTGGAAAAGTGTCATTCCTTAACTCAATTACTCCTTAAAGACATCAATTTTGGATGGAATAACAAATGTGAAGAAAATTTCAAACTTTTGAAGAAGTATTTGATGAATCCTCCTTTTCTAATGTCACCAATACAAGGGAATGATTTGATACTTTACATATAAGCCACATAAAAATCATTGGAATCTTTTTTAAAAAAGAAGATGAACAAGTAAAATGGTGAACCCACAATAGTGGGTTACACTTTTTTGCCTGAATGGACACTCAACTCTACATTTTAAAAAAAACTTTCAGATTCAGATGCATATTGTCATTAAACCATTTGAAATCAGAAGATGAAGTAAATTAGAGTCTTTCAGGATTTTTTGTCTAGATTCTAAATGTATTTTTTATTTTTATATTTGAATTTATTTGGATGGTTTTTTCTTTCTCCCACAAAAACTGGTATGTTGTTGAAAACATCATTTTCAAAGAGTTACATTGTTTTCATAGAGCATAACTTTTCTTTCTAAAATAGATATCAATGTTATTCTTTCAAATTTAGTTTTCTAACATCCATATGGAGGGAATGAAATTGGCTTGATGACATTATCACTATTATTGCATATTTTATTAATGTTTGAAGCTAACTAAACCATAATTTTGACATACCTTGACTACATAGCTTATAACTTGTCGTGTATTTGTCCATTTTCAGTTTTATTTTTTTAATAGAAAGAGAACTTCAATACTGAGGGCATGGATATTTTTAGAATTTTTTTTCTCTCATTTACTATTTTTCCATAAGCATCAAACATAGAGGTAGACATACGATGAATTATGTATGTTTAGTAAAACTAAAAATACAAACTCAATAAATTTTATATGTATTAACATTATAATCATTGGAAAAAAATTTCTCAATAGTAGCTTACTACATAGATAGGTTTGACAAATGGATTCATTTGATCTGCCAAAGGATAAAGTCAAAGTGATCTTTTGTTATCATTTTAATAGGTGCAAAGAAGACTCCATTGTAGGTATGAATGAGGAGTATAGATGTTATATCAAATTTTTTTAATTATCTAAGAGGATTTGAGATAACCATTTGTAATTAATTCCTTTAAATGGAACCTCTCAAGGCTTAAATAATCATATTTTATTAAAAATGTGTTATTTCAGCAAAAATCAGCATGTTTAAAAAAGTGTAACCCACTATTGTGGGGTCACCCAAAAGAAAAATTCATCTATTACATCAACAATAAATTGGTTGAGTATGAACTTAACTACACATCTATTGAAAGAGAATGTCTAACAATGGTTTTTGCTTCCCAAAAACTAAGACATTATATGCTAGCACACAAAATCAAGTTAGTGTTAGGATTTGGTAACACTAAGAGGGGGGGTGGGTGAATCAGTGTTACAGTAATTTACTAAATTCTTGAACTTCTTTATCTTCTCAAACAACATATAACGATATAGCATAAGATAAATAACCATGCAACATAAAAAATCATAGAAGAACTCATAACACCATATTTGTTTTCGAGGAAAACCCAGTTAAGGGAAAAACCCTATGGGGATGGTACCCAAAAATACGTACACTATAAGTATAATAACCATGTTAAGAGTTATGGCCCTCTTAGTTAGGAGCTAATTATTACAATAGGTAGGTCCTAGTTAAAGGACATAACTTGTTAGGAGTCTTTTACAATGTGATCCCAATTAAGGAATCGACCCTGTTAGGATTCCAACCCTGTTAAAGGTAATTACCATATTAGGGGTATACAATACATCAACCTAATCAAGAGATTTGAGAGTTAAATCCACCATCAAGTTCTCCAAACATTTCAACTTCAAGTCTAAGATAATTCTATTTTGAAAATTCTTCCAGCCTATAATCACTGCCAAGAAAGCTCCACCTTGTGCCAAAATGCACAACTATTGTTCTTCAAATAGTATCCAATGCAGCCTCAAGCTTTCATTCCATTCTGTAACTTTCATATGTAGTGCCACACCTATTTTCAAAAGAATTCAATCCTTAAATACAAGTTACAACTATTATATCCAAGTTAGCCTTAATAGGATAAATCCTATTTACAAAATACAAATTGACCCATGCGAAGATGCACATGACATCTCTTACAATGTTACAACATAGTAGTTACATAAATTAATCATATAGATCCATTGATTAAGATCGCATATCATATTACTTGAAACATGTTCCAAGTCGACCTTCAAATATGTCTTTGTTAATGCATATGCCATAGTTGGTGTTGCCTATACGATCATGGCACCATGTGATCTCAATAATCTCTCAAGCTAGTGTTCTACACAAACCTATGTTTGCATGTCATAACTCAAATGACCATGAGTGCTACCCATAAAGTTCTATAATCAATTATGTGAAAACAAAGTTTCTATCTTTTGAAAACTAGTCATTAGTAATACAATCATAACTCTATCAGATCAAGTCATAAGAATGTTTGATCAAATATGGTGACCCAAGACATCATTATAAGTCTTCCTCTAAGTGTGCACATTCTTATTCATTGTGGTGTATCCGTACAATTCTCTACAACCTCTTATGCGGGCTCCTAAATAATCCAATCAATAGCATATGTTACCATCAATGACAAACTTTGTCCTGAATGCAACACACAACCAATGTAGCATGCCTCTATCATTACTATGATACTCCCCCATAGGAATACCATCAGTATTCATGCTAATAATTAATGGTTAAGATAGATCCACTAAAATATCTTATTCATAAATTAGGTCTCATAGGAAGGTTGGAAAAGTGGGTCATGGTGCTAAGTGAATTTGATATTCAGTATGTAGATTGAAGAGAAATCAAAGGACAAGTTATATAAGATCAGTTAGAAGAAGCACCAATATCAAGTGAAGAGCCTATACATTTTGAATTCTTAGATGCACATATTCTCACACTTGAACCAAAAACATGGAAGCTCTACTTTGATGAGTCATATACTCAACATGGCTTGGGGGCAAGAATTTTGTTCATTACACCTCAAGGCTTCACAATACCAAAATCATACAATCTATTATTCCCATGCACCAAGTATATAGAAGAATATGAATCTCTTGTGATTGGAATCAAGATGGCCTTGGAATGGACAATTACAAAACTTCAAATCTATGGTGATTCCCAATTTATCATTAATCAAATTAATGATGAGCATCAAACTAAAGATGAAAAATTGATGTCTTACAAAAGGATGGTAGATGATCTTAAGAAATATTTTAGGATGATCACTTTTGATAAAATTGCAAGAAGTGAAAACAAAGCAGCATATGTCATGGCAACAATAGCTTCATTACTCAGAACCAAGCCCTCGGTGCTAAACTTATTTGGAGAATGTACAAAGAATCTAGCAGTAAATGGGCATCTATATTAATACACAAGTACATCCCTAATTCGGACCCCATTAACATTTTCAGGTCACGCTCTCATGTTAAAGGCTCACGAATATGGTATTTCATTAAAGATTGTAGAGGAATTATTAGCAAGTATCTTTCATGGGATGTAGGAGTAGGAGATCAGGCTCTATTCTAGGATGATTCATGGGTAGGCCTTACTCCCCTAAGAAAACTAGGCTTCTCTATAGAGTTTATGGAAGAATGCAAAAGGGGTATAGGCATCTATCTTAAGGATTATCTTTGTAAGAAGGAAACTACTCAATGGAGTGATCTAAAGGAAATTGATGATGTTTGGCAAGAGAAGCAAAATCTTTTGGCTATTATGAAAGACAAAGAAGTAACTCTTAAAAATAGATCAAATATTTTAATATGGGCAGGATCCAATAATGGTAATTATTCTGTCAAGGAGGGCTATAATTTGATCATTAGAGAGCAAAATATGGATAATATAGACATACCTCTGAATCTTTGTTGGAATAAATCCCGCCTCCCTAAAGCTGGCATGTTTTTATAGGCGGCTTTACAAAATAAAATTCTTATAGCAGATATATTAAATAAACTGGGTTTTGAAGGGCCATCTAGATGCCCTCTGTGTGAAAACCATTCCAAGGATGTTAATCATATCGTCCTCAACTTTCCCTTTTCCCAAAACTGCTAGAATTGGCTTCACCAAAGTTTAGGATAGAAATCTGCTCTTCATTATGATTTAATCATCAACCTTAAAGCATGGCCATCTCTTTATAAAGACAACTTATTTAAGGATATATGGACTATAGCTGCACCATCAATAGTAGTATGGGAAATCTGGAAAGAGAGAAATGGAAGAATTTTTACTGACCAAAAATTAACTTGGAATACGATCACAAACAAGATTGAAGCATCTATTGTAGAAATTATTAACAATAAGCTCAAGGACAAGCTAAGTTACGAAGAATCCTTCAAGAGCTGGGATAATAAAATCAGATGCAAATGATCAAAATTAGAAATCCCTCCTTTATATGGTAAAGGGGGGTCCAAAATGAAGGCTGACAGAGCAACCTATAAATGGATACCTCCGAAAGAAGGCTGGTATAAACTCAACTTTGATGGAGCATTGAGAGGTAACCCTGGGGTAGCCGGTATTGGGGGGATTATTCATAATTGGAAGTCTAAAGTTATTGCTAAATACTCTAGACCCATCAACCCTTCCACAAACAATATGGTTGAATGTATAGCAGCATTAGAAGGGCTTAAATTATGTAAGAATCTTAACATTTCAAAAGTAATTATTGAAGGAGACTCTCAAATTGTGGTCAACGCCATTCGCACCAAAAAAACCCCAACTTGGATTTTGAACTTGAGAATAGAAGAGATCAACCAAATTCTGGATAGTATAACAAAATATGAAATCAGACACACTTATAGAGAAGGCAATATAGAGGCATACATGTTAGCTAATCTAGGAGCTGATGGAGAGGTAAAAATGGATCATTATATCTAAAAAATCTTTAAGTTTCAAATTAATTACATGATAGTTCATTCAGTTTACTTTAATATAAACCTTAAGTAGAACGTTTAAAAACTGATCTACCTACCTATAGGATCATAGGAGCTTTATTAAGGGATATGTAGAATATAGTAACCAACACTATCAGTAAGCAAAATCTCAAAATATTAAGTTTATCAATATAGAAGGTATTAAATTATTAATCATCACTTACGAATAGACCAAGCATGTTCAATTACTAGCACTTTATATATGAAAGATCATAATACCTTGCAATGATGAGATACACTGCTCTGTTCAATGAAATAGTAGAGTAATAATACCGTATCATATTTCTTAACACCAATCCCAGCTTTGTACTAATTATAAGATTAAGCCTAAGTATCAGAGTAGGTTTATCAAATATCATCGACATTGGACAATCCCATTTTATCTTTATTACTTTGTCATCATATTATATATTAAAGGAGTCGTGGCAATGACTTTGCCATCATATTTTCATCCCATTTATTGAACAATCCCATTTTTTCTTTATTACTTTGAGATCTATTATATATTAAAGATCATAATACCCTGCAATGATTAGATACATTATTAACACTAAATCTTAGAGCCGAAATGATTATATGATAAAGCCTTATTAGCAGAATAGGTCAATCAGATATCTTAGACCTAAGCCAATCCTATTGGAGCTTTATCTCCTTGTGTTCTTTTGTGATGAACCGTGTGTATCATTATCAGCACAAGCAAAAAAGATGGTATGATGAAGAGTTAACATTACAGCCAGGCTCTCTTTTGTAGATATGGTCGTGAAGAAAAAGCATGATGATCTAGGATGTTTAGTCTTCCCTTCTCATTCATCCTAAATACTTAGCTTACACCCAAGCATTAATCTCCATGGCTTCTAGAATCCTCCATCATGTATTGATTTCTAGGAAATTGAATCATGACTTATCATGTCCGAGATATCCATATAGCTATTTTTATCTTGGTTAGCAGTTTGGAAGCCTTCTAAGTATTAGCAGAAGAAATTCTATAATACTTAGAAGGTAACTTCTAGGAGCTTCCAGTAAGTTTGACCATAGAGTGTATTTAAAGGATCCTAAGAATAGGATTTCAAAGAAGCAACCATGGAAACTAGATTGTGCACCTTCTACACAAAGAGTGATCATGCTATGGCTTTTCGAGGATGCATATACCCGGAGAGATGGAATCAAATCCTCAATCCCCTACCTGAGTCAACAAGAAGGGATATAGATAAATCCATTGGGGATCGACATTTAACAACCTATATTCATACAGGACTAATGGAGGGGTGATAGGCTTGTTTATAGCTCTCTCCTTTTTTGCAGGCAAGAGCAAGGCAGATATTATCAGGGTATCTAGAGAGATCTTTAACGAGGAGCATTTAGGAGGTTTGGATAAGATGGTATATTATGTGGATCATAATCTAACAATCCCCTACCCAGAAATTACAATGTAGACTGACATGGAGGAACTAGATAACATACCTCAATCACAGAGGATAGCCATGTTAGCCTTTAAGGATGAAGACAATTTCGATAGCCAATGGCCAGAAATGGCTAGGAACATAGATTTCCTTTACAAGGAAATTCTGGAAGAAGATTTGGACAACAGCTGGATGCTAAAATACTAGAGACTGGAAGGTTTTGATATACCTACAGAGATGGACAATATTGCTTCCCCTAACTTGCACATTATGGCTCCAGAAATACCTAGATGCACTAGGAAAAATAAGAAAGATCTGGAAGAGGTTGAATGCATTGTTGTGATGGTAAGAAGGGACAACGCCTGGAAGTGTTTGGTAGTTCAGAAAAATCCAGAACAATAGCTCAGCTGCCCAAAGGTTTGTGAGATTTTGGTATTTCAGTACTGTAGTCCATGTAAATAGGTATATGTTTATAGGTATAGGTGATCTTAGATGTCCTATCTGTAGGTAGCAATATGTGATTAGAATTAAGCCTTGATGTATTTTTTATCACTGTTAGTTTCTTTATAGTTCAGTAGTCCCAGGTTAGGGGATATACGAGACATTTTCTTGTATGTAGTCTCAACTTATTTATGGACCTATAAATCAGGTTTATTAAGGTTTATAATCTTAATACAAATTGTATATTCTCTACAGTATTCCAAAGCTAAAGAAGGATTTGTAGATAGTATCTTTTATGAACAAGTAATGGTACTGAGAAAATTATGGAATCTGAGGCCATATATATAAGCTTATAGTTTTGATACAACTAAGTAGGGACATTAGATGGCACTAGTAGGTACAAGGCTATGTTTGTTGCTGATTAATTGCTTTATTAGCTCGTCCTCTAGGTAATATTTCTGATATGGAGTTATCCATTTAGTTACAGTTTAGATTCAGAATTTTAGTAGAATAGAGGTACTGTTTTACCTTGTAACTTACCTTTTAATGGAAACTTATATATATTAGTGTGTTCAAAAATCATAATTATCTAAACACACTAATATATAGTTTATGTTATTCTGAATAGAATCAATTGCATTTATTCAAAATCTAACCTTAGCATGCAGAATAGACAGAGAAATCAATTTTGACCTTTATAGCTATAACTCTCCATGGAAATAATGATAATATAAGGATATGCAATAGAATAGAGTTCAATTTTAAATATCTATCCTAAAATGCAGCAGGCTTGGAAGATATGTTTTAACCTATTAAAAAGAACTATAAGAGGGAGCAGCAAGCAATTGAGTATACAGTGCAAAATCTAGCCGCATCTGTTACTCCTTTATTAAGTTTTAGGAATCTAAAGTCAAAGAATATACTAGATATATAGATATATATATACTAGTAATAGTATATATATATATATATATATATATATATATATATATAGTCTAATGCCTAAAGCTAAGATATATCGATTTGCAAAGAGTAGTATTAGGAGATCTTCAAGCTTGTTTCTTTATATAGCTTAATATATATAAATATAGATATAGTGATAAAAGTATATCTATATTTATATACATTTGATCATATTCAATGTATGAAACATGCATACAAGGATTAACTTCGACGGATCCCTCAGCACGGATAGAAGATCATACATATGGTTATATATAGGTGCAAACACACATAACCTTGTGTAGAGGTTAATTGGTCTATGGCTCATCACTTTGTAGAGGGTTAACCCCATAGCTAGAATTTTCTTGAATTAATCCTAGTAATCTGTAATATATCTTAGCTCACCACTTCGTATTGATCAAAAAAGATAACTTGCTAGGCATGACTTGTGACAAGGCAGAGCATTATCTTAGTATAGATGAGAAGGCTCAGTTTTACTGCAAACACTCTTTAATGCTATCAGTAATAGAAAATTACAACCTTAATTGGTATATGCTTCGAATCAGGAAGATAATTATGGTCTCTTTCATTAACTTACAGCAAGGTATGTGAGTAATTTAAGATAAGGAGTTGATTAATAGTACTGGATGTGCAGGGGCTTGGAAAAGGTAAATATTATGGTCATAATGAGACTTTAATATAATTCAAAGTATATCATATTTTCTAAATATATCCAATAATCTTAGACAGGTTATGAAATTAAGTAGAAGGATTTTTATATTGATGTTGGTTAAACCTTGGTTTTGGAAGATGTCTTATATTTCAAGTAATATCTACATCTGGATGAGAAAATCATTCTCGACATAAAGTGGATCAAATAAGGATCTTTAAGTGTACATATGACGTATTCCTGTCAAAACATCAGTCAATGTATATCATTTAAATTATGATCTTAATAGAAAAACATTTCTTGAATATATCGGGATGCGGGTATGCCCGTGAAATTATGTATAAATCTCGATAGTTATCGAGCCGTGGGTATGCCTACGGTAGTTATGTATATTTTCAAATCTCGACAATTGTCCAGTCATGGGTATGCCCATGTAAATTTTGTATAAGTACAGGACCTTTGTCCCGGGCAAGGCTAGAGGTTTTCTCAACCTCGCTCTTTCCTACCAACACCTGCAGTGAGCAGGGTCACATTGTAAAATAATTATTTAAATTGATAAAAATCTTTCAGGGCTTCAGCCTTTTACCGATCAAAAAAAAAAAATAGCTTCATTACTCCAAGTACCTGATCAGAATGAAAAATATGAATTCTTGGTGGAAGAATTGGAAAAACCTAGATATGACCAACCCGATACCCAAATAATATGCCTACTCCTTGGTCCCAATTCCCCTTGGTATGGTCCTATCTACACATACATCAAAGACAATATCCTACTGTAGACACCTAAAATTCCTTTGCCAAAATAAAAATATTTATTTTGCAAAAACCCCTGATGACATAATCATTTGTTAATTATTTATTTATTTAATTAATTAATTAATTATTATGCCATTAATCCCTCCTATATTAATTAAAAACATTTAATTAAGAAATCTCTTCCAAAAATGTTTAAATTCAATTTGAAGATCATTCCCTCCAAAATTTATTAATTATTTAATAAATTGTCCCAAAACCCTTTAAATAAATAAATTATTTATTTAAAACCCTCAAAACCCTAGAATCTTCTAGAGAACCCTAAACCCTTCTAAACTTTCCTAAACCCTTCCTAAACCTACTTAGAAGGTGATTCCTAACCTTCTTAGCCTAATCCACCCTCCTTTGACTTTTGGTCAAACCCCCTCATTAATGAGCCTTACAGAGTCATTAATGGCCTCTTACACCCTCATTAAGGCTCTTACAGCCTCATAATGAAGCCCATGTCTCCTCTTTCACCTTGGTTCCCTAGGCACACTTCCCTAGTGTTTCTCACACATGTGTGAGAAACCCTTAACCCTCATCCATCTAACCTTACCCGTAGCCATACCTCAGACTCTACCCCAAACCCTGACTCTAACCCTAACTCCAATTCCTAACCAAAGCCCTTCCCAAAATCCTATAAATACCCTCACTTCCAAGAAAATTTCACCAATTCACCTTTCATTTACATAATAGTGTTATAATGCTAAATCATTTCTAGATCATCATAGCTTAAATCTTAATTGTTAGTTTTAGTTCATTTCTAAGCTTTTTAACTCACATCCTAGCTTAGTATTAATGGATTAATCTAGTTTATTTCATTTTTTTTCATTGCATTTCATCATCTCACATCTCTCATTTGGCTTAAAATCAATCTAGCTTAATCATCTTTAGCTTAATCTACAATCTAGCTTCATTAGGCTCCTTGGGGCTCTAGGGGAAAATTAGGTGTTTTGTACCTGATTCTATGCCACTATGGGGTTCTCATGGTCCCTATTTGATCCTAAGACTTCCTAATCTGCATTAGGGACATACTCAATGTGTTTTGAGAGCACACCCACATCCCTAAATTGAGAGAAAATCGAATGGTGACAGGGTGCTCCCATTGAGCTCTATCTGAAGTGTCTTTGCCAATTGCTTTTACTATATGTTAAGAATATACTGCTAGGATAATGTTTGAGTTTATATGCTTGTTCCAAACAGGTTAGGCTTTCTCTAATCACACCTACCCTTTAACCAAACTCATGATGAGAAAAGGAACTTTATACACAAAACTTCTTGTTATGTCTTTATATCAGACACGTTGTATTGTAAGGGTCTTGACATAACATTGCTTAGATATTTAGAGGGGGGAGATATAGGACCTCTTTATAATATGTTCACAAAGGTATTTGTAGGTGACACTCTAGTGGGTTTACCTTAGCCAAGAAACTTATTATAATGGGATACTATTGCCCAAAAATGGAGAAAGATGCATGCCAGTTTGTAAAGATTTGTCAAAAACACCAATTCCATGGGAACCTAATACATGTACCTACACAAGAGTTACACCCTTTTACTATACCTTGTCCTTTCTATCAATGGGGTTTTGATTTTATTGGAACAATATATCATCCTTCTTCAAATGGTCATAAATACATTATAACTGCAATAGAGTACTTTACAAAATGGGTTGAAGTTAGCCCGTTTGGTAGCAGGAATTAGCCTAGAATTGGCATTTGTTATTTCTCATTTCATCGAATCCTCAGTTTGGGAGTGCAATATGAAAATAGAATAGGAATATGTAAATGCTCATTTTGCCAAAAATGAGCATTTACATCTTCCATCTAAAAAGGTGGAATTGGGATTTGAAATTGGAATTTGAATGGGGGAAAGCAAATTTTTAAATTTTTCATGTCTACACTTAATTTTTTAATTTTTTATTTGTGTGGGGAGGGATTTAATTTATTTTTTATTTGTCTGGGTGGTTTGTAACTTTGTTATTTATTCAAATTTATATTCAAATTTTTTCAAAAAAAATTAAAATTTTTTGCCAAAAAAAATTTCAAATTTTTTCATGAATTTTTTTGTCGAATTTTAATCAAATTTTTTTTTTAAAAAAAATTGATTTTTTATTTTTTTGAATTTTTTTTCAAATTTTTTTTCCAAATTTTTTGTCAATTTTTTTTTCAAATTTTGATTACAGTGTTTGTAACTTGGTTGCTTGCCACCAACTTTGGCTATCTAAAACGGTCTGCAATTCCATTTTAAATTCAATTCCATTAATAAAAATGAATTATTAAATTCAAAAACAATTAAACAATTAAAAAAAAAATTTTAAAAAATCATACTCAAATTCCAATTCACGTTTCAAAAAGTGGAACCAAACGGTCCAAAAATAATCCAGAATTGAAAAACTGGATTATCAAATCCATGATTTGACCATTTCCAGCATTTGATCAAATCCATCATTTCCTAATTCCCACTACCAAACGGGCCTTAGCAACTACAATAGGAAAAAAATCATCCATGTTCATATTAAATCACATCATTGGTAGATATGGTATTCCTCGCGCCATAATAACAAACAATGGAAAGCAATTTAAAAATAAGGACGTGAAAGAGTTATGTGAAAAGTTCCACATAATCCAACATTTCTCTTCCATTTAATATCCACAAGGAAATGGACAAGTCAAAGCTTCAAACAAAAACATTCTTAAGATTCTCAAGAAGACAAATGATGATTCAGGTAGGGATTGACATATTCAATTGAACCCTACATTGTGGGCCTACGGAACTAGCATTAAAACACCTACCAAAGCTACATCATTTTCACTAGTGTATGGAACTAAAGCAGTTTTCAGTTTTACCTCTGGAAGTTGAGATTCCATTGCTTATACTTTCTCTACATGGCTTATTAAATGATGAAGAATATAAAGTGTCCAAGTTACAAGAATTAGAAATCCTTGAAGACCATCAAAATCAAGCCTATGATCATCTCAAAGTCTACCAAAAGAGAATTTTAATAAATTACAATTAAAAGATAAAGCCTCAATAATTTCAAATGGGAGACTTAGTCCTAAGGTAAAATCTAAGAAACCAAAAAGATAGATAAAATAAAGGAAAATTTGAAGAAAATTGGTTGGGACTCTTTGTTATCACATCTTCCAATGGAACAGGAACATACAAGTTAGCCACAAGTGAGGGGGAAGAATTTGAAGAACCCATAAATAGTATTCATCTTAAGAGGTTCTACACATGAGCAGATGAAAAAGTATAAGTGTAAAGAGTATAAGTTGAAAGAGTGTTAGATAAGAGAGCATCATTTGTATAGCAGAAAGTGAACCTGAAAAAAATCTAAAAACATCAAAAAGTTAGAAATCCAAAAATATTAAAAAGGGGAAAGAATAAAAAATATTGAAAAATGGATCCCAAAGAAAGAAAAAACAATGGAAAAAGTCATGAAGAAATCCTAAAATTAACAAAAAGTACTAAAAAAATTGTTATCTTGGTGAAAACCTAGCAAATAGGTGCTTTGATAACACAAAAAATGAAAAATACAAAAAAAAAAGTAAAAAAGTAAAAAATTATACAAAAAAGAAAAAAAAAAAAGGAAAAAGAAAAAAAGTGCCTTAGTGAAAACCTAGCAAATAGGCGCCTTGGTAGCAAAAAAAGAAAATAAAAAAGAGAAAAATGCAATAAACTCAAAGTGGTGAAAACCTGGTAAATAGGTGCCACTACTTTCCCTAATTCAAGTCAAGCCTAGTTACATTCCCATCTACATTTTCCACCATCCTTGTATGTTTTCCAAATGCATTCCATCATTTGTACATAGCGATAATAAACCCTCAAAGTTGCATTTGTCTGACCAAAGATTTTGTCATAGTTTGAAAATTTATCTTAAATCTATCATCGTTGTCAAATCAAATTGGGGGCACAAATACAAATTCAATGAACTTATCAAAACAAATAGATTTGACACAAAACATTGATTCAAACCAAAGATCATAACATTCAAACTTTTCAATTGATTTGTATCGACAAAAACTTCAAAACTTCAAATGTCCAAAACAAAAATTTCTTAACCAAGAACATTTGACACGTTCAATTGACAACATCAAAATGTGACCAGCATAAAACAATATTAAGAATGAATAAAGATAAAAAAAAATGCAAAAAGTTTTCTAAAATATGGATGCACAAACAGAAGCAAAGATAGTTCAATATTGTTACTTGATTATTGAATCTTTTTTCCTAGCAAATCCATGATGTCTTTTGTTTAGATGAGCAACGATGGAGGCATGATATTTTCTTGATTTCTACTTGTAAGGTTGAATCATAGACATATGCAAGTTAGTCTAATGATATGATCATCAAAGAATCATTGAGGAAATTTTCATATTAAAGGGATCAAATCTTTGTTTTTTTACGCAAAAGGATACCTTGGCCATACAAGGAAACAATGTGTTCTATCGAGCTAGAAATGGTTTTCGGTAAGTAAAGATATTGGTTTGATACAGTTAACCAAGAAGTTGTTAACTGAGTAAATGATAACTGAAAAGGAAGACTTAAACGATAAGATGAAGTTGGTCGGTTAAACAAGAAATCAACTAAAAGATGACATTGAGTGAAGGTCTGGATTTCTCTAGAAGATTCTAAGGAAGGAACAAAGTCAGTTAATAAAATCAATGGATCAAAAATGTTAGGTACAGATAAATGGTGAAGATTTAATGATTGGTTTGAGATCCAAGAATGGTTCAAGTTCCAAGGTGAAGATACAACTAGCAAGATTCATAAAACATTTTACCAAACTTTGAGATTTAATTGAATGGATGGGATTAAGCGGTGAATAAGATTAGGTAGAAAAAATATCTATATAAAGGATGATCACGATGGTAATATTGTTGATAGCCAGAACAGATAGCTGAATAAGTATAGAAGGGTATATCGAGCATAATAAAGTTGAAGAAAAGTGTGAATCAAGAGAAGGAAGGTGATGAGATGAAGAGTAACTATTGATCTACCAGAAAAGAAGAGTTTGAAGAAGACAAATGAGCAGAAAGGAGATCTGAACAAGAAAAAGTAGTTGCATATTTTATCAGATCATTTGACTATTACTTTCTAACCATTATAGTATAAAATATCTTAACCGAGTGGATTTAACTTTCTTATTTCTAAATCCTTTGTAAGGTGGCATTCTAACAAATGTTCTAAGTCCTCTAATAATGAAACTCATGATAGGGTGACAGATCTAGTCGATCTTTAGTGAAAATCCCCTAACAAGTTCACATCTAGAAAATGTGTTTTGTAATCTTTAACAGGATTGGCTCTTAATCGATCTCACTTCAAAAGAGTGAATTATTTTGTGGGTGATAATTCCCATAGTGGTTTTTACCCAAATTGGGTTTCCATGTTAAATACTGGTGTTAATGTGTGATTGAATGTTTTTCATGTTATTTACTGATTTTCTGATGTATACTATTGTGATTGATTGAATGCTTAAATTTGATTATAAAGATTAGTTGTTGAGAAGATTTTAAGGTTGAAAAATATTAAGGGACCTAAGATAACTAATTTACATAACTGATTCACCCCCCTGTTAGTTATCCAACAACCATCCTTTGGAGGAATTTTATCAAACACCATGGAAACTCCAATTGCATATCTATTGGTTTCAAGCAATTTCAATGTTGGTATGCAACAAAGATCATTTTTTATCATTCATGCTTCTTCAATATTTCTATGAATTCATTTATCTGAATTCTTTATCATGGATCCCTTTCATAGAGATTCTTTCCATTTTCCTTGATATCATGAGAGTTCTCCCCTTTCACCCTTATTTTCTCCATCTCAATCAGAGTTTCAATCTAGTATAACCCCATGTTTCCCTACTCAATCTTCTAAAAAACCCTACAGAAATATTGCCAATCTAAAGGTTACGGAACTTTTTCATTGTGTAGATGATCTAGGATTTTATTTTGTAAGCCTAGGATTCACTTATAATTATGTTCATGATCATTATCCGGGTCCAAATAATTGGGGATATTAGTTTTTGAGATGGTGTATGAGGTATACCAAATTTGTATTAAGGCTAGGAAAAGATATTAGGAGGATATTATTCACCAGGCCTATCTCAAAGGACAATAAGAAAGAGAATTACAATAGAGATAGTTTGATGAGGATATTGCAAGAAGATTAGTTGTTGAGTTAGATAAAGAGGTGAAACTAAAGCTTTCCCAATTCCAAGCACTTGAGGCTCCTAGGAATATGTTTGCTAGCTTCAGACAAGAAAATCCTAATATCTTACAACAATATATTGTAGAGGCAACCCCTCCTCCCAAATTTGACATTCTAAGTTTTAGAGCTCCTTGTTCACTTGTTACAACCCCAAAGTCTACTCATTTCAAAGAGGAACTCCTAGGATATTGAGAAGGTTGTACAAGAAAAAGTCTCTCTAAAAATTGAAAGAAAAGAAGTAGAGGATATTTTCCTCTTATTTGAAGAGCTCCCCTCTTTTTTTGTAGGGGAAGAGTTAGATATTTCCAAGGATAGCCTTGTTCTTGAAGACATACACCTGGATATGCATGAGGTTTCTCCCGAACCTATGCATAATGTCACAATAGACCAATCGGTCCAAGAAGAAGAGTTCATGGCTTCTTTAGGCTATCATGAGGGCTATTGTGACATGAAACAATTTCATGACATGAGGGAGATTAACTGGTGTAATCTTGAAGCATCATTCATTGATATCAAGCAATCACCTCCTAGATATATTGAAGAGAAAAGAGAAGAGTTTCCTCTCCCTGAGGAACAAATTATAGACATTGGGCCCTTGATTAAAGATGGGGAGGAAATATCATACCTTCTGCAAGAAAAAGAGATGTTGAACCATTAGTTGCAATAGGAAGACAAGCATGAGAAGAAGGATGAAAAAAAGACAAATGTAAAGTGTGAGCTACAATATTTTTTTCTATTACCATAATGAGTTTTTGTTCAAAGCTTGACATCATACTAGTGTTGGAAATATGATATGGGAAAGTGAGATACTAAGAGGGGGGTGAATCAGATATCTCCTATTAATTCCACTTTGACATAAATTTCACTTGCATATCATAAGCATAAAATTCAATACTGAAATAGATCAAACAATCTAGCTCCATACATGAAATTGAAACACATAACACAATGATTTTGGTTACCCAGAAACCCCTGAAAGGTAAAACTAGGGTGGGGATGACACCCACAAATCTTTACTACTATGGTATTAAAGTTTTCCTATTAGGGCTACAAAAGTTGATCATAAATTGATGATCTAACCCGTGAGGGGTCTACCCTATTAAGAGATTAGAGACTTATACAATCTACCTTGGTTAAAGGATTTAAAAGTTACAAAAAAGTAAGCACTCAGTTAAGAGATTTATATAGGCCTATGAGGACCACTCTGTTAAGATATTTACCCTGATTAAGCTTCTAAAATGTATCACTACTTGATCCTTCAGTTTGTACTGTAATGTTGATAACATATCTTATCCTTCCAATAGTTGTTTGATCTCCTCAATTAAATATATGTATGTTCTACTCTTCACTGCTTAGCTCGGTCATTCTGATTGATCCCTACCTATATCAAAAATACTTCTTTATTCTGCATATATGAGATACCCTTTATTCCATTCATTCACATACTACATTTTAGGGTTAAGATCTCATCTTATATAGCTAACAAATCAACCTCCTAAATCAAGATCAATGATTTTAAGCATTCCCTTAATCTAATAGGCTACATAGCTTACATAGGGATTAATGATTACAAATATAAGGCATAATCACCTCCATGATTTCCTTAACAAACATTAAATATTGTATAGATGTCAGCCAAAATGGTTTACCTAGGTGTTTGTGCCATTACAAACACATATGTCAAAATTGGCTTGCTCAGCATATGAAGTCTATGACACTCGAGATTAATTGTTCTTCATATACTGGTGCTCGACACTGACACTTCCATACAACTCAACATAAAATTCTCAGCTATTATTGAAGTACTCGATGACCTCTATCTTTCTTTCCAGTAACTACTGCTCGGTAATTGTACAAGTTTATCCATGACTCAGCCTTTACAAGATGGCTCAGTCACAGTGATGACCAACAAACATTGCCTAGAAAATGACTAAGTGCTAGACACTAATGGACAACAAAACTTAGGGATCAACAATCTCCCCCCTTGACATTAGTGTCAAAAACACTTTTTCATGATGATTACATTACAAAAATATTACTTAGTAATATGAATACTCCCCCTAAGACTTTGACTCAGTCTTCAAAAGATTATACATATATATATACATAAGACTCTTTGACATACAACTAAATATAGACATTACAAAATAGTATGTCATACCTTGATATACATTCCTCATTGTATTTTCATTTCATTTCCCTTTATCTTACTTCATTTCCCCCATTCTTGTCATTCTCATGTCATTTCTTGTTATTCCTCTCATTGTCATGGCATGTCATGTCCCCCTTGTTTTTGTCACTTGAAGCTGCTAGGGTGTTCAGGTGAGAAAATATTTATCTAGAAATGGTTAATGGAGTTGTATTATCATACCTAATGCATTGTCTCATCCTAACCTGATAGACTCCAAAACCTGTATCTTTATTTCTAGCTAGCCAGGTAGATCAACTAAGCTCTTGGCAATAGAGAGATGAGGATCTCTCTATACTAACTCCTTTGTCATTGCTAATTGCTTCTGCATCACCTCTAGATGAGGTGTTAACATTTTTTGTATAGAAATTAGCTTAGCTCTTATTCACCCATCATTAGCCATAAACTCAACTAATCTCCCTTGTGCATGAAGTAATCTAGTGAAGTGAATGGAGATGGAGCTTGCATCCATTCTCAATGAATCACCGATAGTCTTTAAGTCAAGTTTTAGTTTTTCAATCAACTCTTGATTGTCCTTAGTGAAATATTCTACATTACATAATTTCTTGTACAAAGAATGAGCATTCTGCACAACTTCTTCTAAATTAGTCACTAAGGTAGAAAGTTCTACCTACTTTACTACTATTTTGGTGGAGACCTTTTCAAGTACCCTGGTCTCAAACTTTCTCTCTGACCACTGGATGAGTTTTTCATTTTCCTCACTGTCATCACTACTCACCTTCTTAAAAATTTGAATGAGTTGTTCCAAGATAGGTGAAGTTCCATTCACATCATCCATTTCAAAAGCTCCAATAAATATACCTTTAATTTCATGCAAGACTTTTTTCGCTAATGCTCTCTTCTTAACTTTTCTTGCTTTCTTTTCTTCTTCAAAATATCCTACAAGATTTGCATTTTCTCATAATTTAAGTTATCATTGTGTCACTTAGGAATCACTATAACTTCATCGAGCATAACCTATGTTCCTAAAGATTTCTCCTTTTTCTTCTATGATTTCTTCTTAGGTGTATTCCCACTTGGCATTTGTAGTAGAGCTTTAATAGCCTCCTATTCCTTAGGCTCTAGATTTTGCTCGGTTGCCTCCTCCTCTATTTTATTATTTTCCTCCATATGAGGACTTGTTATTACTAATGCAGATTTGTCTACTTGATCTTTTAGGCTCTCTTCACCTTGTTCTTTCTTACCTTCATTGGTAGATACACTATTTATTGTTATTGTCGGCTTGTCCCATTTCTTGGTACTGGTACTCCATGAGACCTATGGTTCAACTATGACCGTATGAGAGCTTATAGGTGTAGTGTCCATAGTTGATGTACTCTCAATCCTTGGATAGTCTTGTACCTAAATTAAAATGAGATTAGTGCTTGGTAGAAACTAATCTGAGGTTTCCTCGGCAAGTATTTGATTCTTAATTTCTTCCTCAGTTAATATATTGGTTTTGATTGGGGTGTCCTCAGTGATATCCATAATTTTGATCACATCCTATGATCCACTCACTTCTTTTTTGTCCTTCTTCTCCCTCTAGATTCTAAGGTTCATCAATGTCTTCCTTATTATCTAACTCCACTTGACTAGATGTACCTTCACCCGTTTGTGAACTCTTCTCAATGAGTAGTCCAAAAATAATCTTCCACAACCTACTGCTTTACTGAACAAAATATTCAACCTTATGTTGTAAAATGGAATAGGCCTAGAGCTTGGGTACAAACCTATTTTTATACTACTCCATATATGTCTTTATGTATTATGGGGATAGATCTAGCATGACCTAAGCTAGTGTACTCTCCCTTATATGTTTTTCTATCATCACATCATACTGCCATTTTTTATCAATTCTTTTATATATATCTCTAGGGATGAGATTCCCCATCTGTAGAGGTGTCATCTTGAATGTGTACAACATCTCTATCATTGCCTCTTCCACTTTCTCTTTTTCATCATTGTTTAACTTTTTAAATTTATTTTTCTTGAATCTTGCTAATCTAGCAATACTTTTGATATTGTGGCATATTTCATCGACAATCAATTAATGTGTTTGTGATGATAATTTTACCTATGTATTCTCATATGTATCTATCTCTTCATCATCATCATCTTTCTCCAAGACTAACTTCCTTCTTGGTTTCTCCTTGAAGTTACTCGGTACAACCATCGTTTGAACTGGTTTTCTTTTTCCTGAAGTTGGTTTCTTTTTTGGAGCTCGACAGCTATGATAGTAGAAGCTTCGCTATTTCTTGGTCTAATTACTATAAGAGGAGTGGGCTTTTTTTTCTACAATTTTCTTTTGCTAGGCTTGGCAACTGATGCCTTCCTTCCCTTCTTTGGAATTTCAATTTCCTCCTCATCACTTCCTTCAGACTCACTAGACTTATCTTCTCCTAGCCCTTGTGTTAGTTCAAGAGGTGCATTTTCCTCTTTTCATCCTCCTAGCATATTTTCTAGGTTATTAACTAGTTTCTTCCTCTTTTTCTATGGTTGTTGACTTTAACCCCATAGTTATCTTAGACTTATCTTATTCATAAGTCCTAAAAGGTTTATCCTTCCTATCAATTTCCTCAGCTAGTAAGGCAGTTATGATTTTTTTAATCTCATCTACATTAACTTCATAAGGTAATGGCCTAAGTCATGCTATTCTCACTATAACAACCTGAGCATAAGTATAGTTGGTATCCACTAGGAAGAATATGTCATTGTAGTGCTTCTCCACTAGGGATATAGGGATCCTACTCCTCTTTCTCAATTTATTTTTGAACTCTACAAAGTAACTATCCATAAAACTCTCAAAATTTTCTCCTAACTGATTAAAAAACTCATTTATCTATTGGGTGACTGGTCGGTCCTTATTCCATACAACATCTCTAATTGTAGGGAAACTATTCTAAATATAGAAGAATAAACAAGTGAGAAGAGAACCAAACTTACACATTGAATTCTTGGCTTTTATGATTGAATTGAGGTTCTTGGCAAGCTGGGTCAATTGCAACCCAGCAAGTTCATAAGTGTGATCTTTCTTCACCATCTTCCATGCTTGATCAACCGCAATGCAGAGAACATTGTCTAACCTTCTAGACTGATAGAATTTGTGAGAAATTACTCTCATTGCAAAATCTATTTCCGGATTAGTAATTGTGGATATAGTCATTCCTCTCTTATTCCACACTACTCGAGTGTTTGTTTGTATTATTTCTTTACTCTGGCATCTAATTGTTTTCTTCCTTGTTAGACTAGGATAATTGGTGACTCGGTGTATCATGTCCTTAGTATTCTTGACCGGTCCATCCTCTAGCCATATCTTCATGTCATGAACTCTTCTTAACACAATTTTGATTCATTCAACCTTAAAGTTTTGTGAGAAATTGAGGGTACACACTAACCCTTTCTCGGTAATTTGCTAATGTTCAACCTTCAACACTTTGTGGTTGCATAACTTGTTATATGCCTCCCTTAGCTCATAATCTCCTATTTCTCCAATTTTACACATGTAGCATGAGTGTACATCATTAATCATGAAGACCTTACATGAGATTAATGACAGGGCACCCATGATATCTCCCTTCACCACACTTTCTAGAACTGCTTGGAATATATGTGGTTTGCATGCATCACTCCTCACAAGTTGAACATTCAAAAATTCATTTCCTTGCTTCTTAGTTGTTGTAGATGAAGTA
Source organism: Chamaecyparis obtusa (assembly GCA_027943335.1). Lineage (NCBI taxonomy): Eukaryota > Viridiplantae > Streptophyta > Pinopsida > Cupressales > Cupressaceae > Chamaecyparis > Chamaecyparis obtusa. The sequence goes on from BSBK01000484.1 coordinate 202,772, forward strand.
GATGCCATATCTCTGAAATCTAGGGTTCAAATTATGAATTCAAGTTACTCAGTAATACCTTGTTCCAATAGTCCTTTTGATGTTTGCCGACGGCATGATGTAAAGATCTTCACAAATTTTACTTAGTACAAATAGCTCTTTGTTAATCACCTTGAAATCTCCCAGCAGGTTCTCAAATCACTGGGTGAAATGAGACTAAATGGTAATATTTGGCTTTATAGACCCCAAATAGTTAGATTAGGGCTTCATTTAATGATCCATACAATGAGTAGGTGTATACAGCTATCTCAACCTTCGCATTTCAACTTAGTTAACATGTACTTAGTCAATACTACTATTTTCAATTTTTCTCGATAGATGTGACATCTCGGCTATCACAGGAGCTTGACATACATTGAGTGACTTAGTCACTATGGACTTTAATACTGATGCTTGACATAAATGTGCAACATAACTTATTTCCCAGATCTATCCTAATGCATCTCAATTTATGCAAATATGGACTTTAGCATATCAAATGTCAGGAACTGATATAAAATAAATCATTAAAAAATTCAGCTCCTCACACACCTTCTTTTCTTAGTTTGATGTAGTTTGATCACCTAATCCATTGGATTGGGTGACCTTAGGTTCAGTGGTTCCACTACTACTTGCTTCTTCTTTCTTTTTCCATGTATTATTCATCTAGTTCCTTATCTATTCAATAGTCTATTCATTTCTGACTTGTTCATTACTTGGTGCATGTGCTCTGTAGTCTCTTTTTATGTGACCAATCTTGTTGCATTTGTAAAAGACCAAAATTCCACTCATCCAACTCTTGGATTTACCTCTATAATGTGTCTTCAAATAGTTTACTCCAATATGACCATATTCTCCACAATAATGACAACTATAACATGTGTTGTAGTCCCAATTGAATGTGTTACCTTTCCTAGGTGCTTTATTCTGCTTATTGGATGTCCACTTAGCTTTGGATCTACATTCTTGTACTCTATGGCCATATTTATGATAGTTAAAACAATGTCCTTGAAATCTAGGTGTGGTAGGTGGATTACTAACCTTTGACCTGCATTCATGTGTCTGGTGTCCATGTCTCTTATAATTAAAAAAATTTCCATTGAAATTTTGTTTAGGATTGGACTTACCATTCTTTCTTCTGTAGATGTTTACTATGTGTCCTAGCTTTCCACAATGATGGCATGTGGGTTTCTTGTTCTTTGTCTTTGCATTCCTTTGTTCTCCACTTTTTTATGATTCTCCTTCTTCAGTGGATAACAAGTTCTCATCATTTCCAAGTCCAAAAGTATCACTGGATCTTCTCGGTGACCTCAATAGTTCTTCAAATTATTTCACAATTTCATTTGGATTGTTCATCCTTTCATTGAGTTCCTTTTCAAATCTCAACTCATTCTTCAGTTGTCTATTCTTTGATCTTAGATTTGTGATTTTTGTATCTTTCCTACTCAGTTCTTGATTAGCAAGTAGTAGTTGATTCACCATGTCCAATTGGTTGTTTTTCAGCCTTTGCATGTCACATGTCCTTTCATCAAGTCTAATAGACATTTGTCTTTTTTCTTATTTAGCCATTGTCTTGTCTTCTTCAACTTTATTTTTATGTTCAATTACTTCACATAATCTTATTGATTGACTTTCATGTTCTCTCTTTAGAGTTTTTATATCTTCATTCGGTATGTTGTTTTTCTCTAACAAATTTTTTATAGTTGCATCACTTTTAGTGGGATTTCCATTGTCAAATAGACCTTTAGTATCCTCTTCTTCATGATATAGTGTATCATTTTGTTGAATTTTTAATTATTTCCTTCTTCTTATGGATTTCTTCAATTCACCTCTGACTACTTCAAGCTGGTGTAATGCAAGTTGAATGTCAAACTTCTAATTCTCTATGATCTTTTCCAACTTATAGACCTCCATCTCCAAGACCTTAACTCACAAGTGATTAGAATTATTTAAGAGACTTAGCTCTGATACCAATTATTGGAAATATAATATAGGAAATATAATAAACATCAAATTCAATACTGAAATAGATCTAATAATCTAACTTCATCCATGAAATTGAAACACATAACACAAAGATTTTGGTTACCTATAAACCCTTGAAAGGTAAAACTGGGGTGGGGATGACACCTAAAAATCTTCACTACTGTAGTATTAAAGTTTTCCTGTTAGGACTACAAAAGTTGATCATAAACTGATGATCTACCCTGTGAGGGGTCTTCCATATTAAGAGCTTACAGACTTATACAATCTACCTTAGTTAAAGGATTTAAAAATTACAAAAAAGTAAGCACTCAGTTAAGAGATTTACATAGGCCTGTGAGGACCACTCTGTTAAGATATTTACCTTGATTCACCTACTAAAATGTATCAGTACCTTATCCTTCGGTTTGCACTATAATAATGATAACAAATCTTCTCCTTCCAATACTTGTTTGATCTCCTCAATCAAATATATCTTTGTTCTTCTCTTCACTTCTTAGCTCGGTCACTCTAACTGATCTCTACCTATATCAAAAATACTTCTCTATTATGCATATATGAGATCCCCGTCATTCCAATCATTCACATACTATGTTTTAGGGTTAAGATCTCATCTTATATAGAAAACAAATCAACCTCCTAAATCAAGATCAATTATCTAAATTTTCTACTTATGCCACTTAAGCATTCCCTTAATCTGATAGGCTACATATATTACATAGGGATTAATGATTAAAAATATAAGGCATAATCACCTCCATGATTTCCTCAACAAACATTAAATATTGTATAGATGTCATCCAAAATGGTTTACCTAAGTGTTTGTGCCATTACAAACACATATATCAAAATTGGCTTGCTCGGAATATGAAGTCTCTAGCACTCGACATTAATTGTTCTTCATATACTGGTGCTCAGCACTGACACTTCCATACAACTCGGCATAAACTACTTAGCTATTATTGAAGTACTAGGTGACCTCTGTCTTGCTCGCCAATAACTACTACTCAGTAATTGTACAATTTTATCCATGACTCAGCCTTTACAAGATAGCTCAGTCATAGTGATGACCAACCAAAATTGCCTAGAAAATGACTAAGTGCTATACACTAATGGACAACAAAACTTAGGGATCAACGACTAGTATCTCCCAAGAAGGTGGCTCATGAGTAGCACAAAGAAAGGGCAGAGATCTTATCTTCACATAACGAGTAAAAGCCACTTTTAGACCAACATGATACAAATGTTGTAGAGCACAATAGTAGGGTCAAAGATGATATTTCAGAACCAATTCCATCAAGAGGGTGCCCCATAAGGCACCTATATTTGCAATAAATTAACAAGCTACCCCCAATCATGCTTATGTCAGAGAATGAGGATGAAGATCACAAGGAGTAAGTTTTTCTTGCTCAAACAGAGGTGTTTCTAGTGTTGGAGAACATTTTTGTTCTTAATATTAGAGGAACATTCCATATGATAGTAGTATGTTTGTCATACTTTCTGCCCTACCTAGTTTCCCAAGTGTATGAAAGGAACCAAAAATTAGTCAAAAAAGGAAGCTATTTCAAGAAGCCAGTGAATGGATTTTTTTGACATTTCATTTGTAAAATTTTGTCCATAGTAGGTTAGATGTTTTTTATCTTTTTAAGAAGTGCTTAGGCACAACTATTTTCCTTTGGAAGCAATAGCTTTTGAAGTTTTTCAGTTGTAGCAAGGTTGTAGGTTCAATTCTCTAAATTCACAATGACTCCATGCCCAATGGATTATAGGTCATCGGTCTTTTACATTTAGCAGGAAAATGCCCCTTGAGGTCACCAAAAATGTTGATCATTTTTCTCACTATAAAATTCTCAAATCATTTTTCCTCATAGGGGTGCAATTGAGTAGATGTGTAGAACTAAATCCTATGTAATACTTCAAATTAGGCATATCGATGTAACATCCCTCATGTTCCAGCAATATAATCTTGTAGTGCTTCAGCTGGGCCAAGGACTAGGTTTTGACAAGACAAATTTGTGGCCTCACCTATATCCCAAATAGATTGTTCATTAGACTAAAGGTGTCAATTTTGAGGTAGCTGGTCTCTTATCTTGCCGATGAGGTCTATTAGTATAGCTATAACTATCAGCAGGGAGGAAAATTTGGTGTTCAATAGTGTTAGTTACACCAATGAAGTTCATTGGTATAACTCTTGTTGATATGCATTAAGGAATTTGGGTGATCAATGAAGTGTTTCAGAAAGACATAATTGGCTCTTTCCAAAATGACCTTTTTGAAGTGTATCATCGAATATTATGATGATAGGATTGGCTACGGGGTGAATGAAAAGATTTTGTAGAAATTTCATCGATGTATGTTACACTAATGAGTCTTTTCATTGGTGTAACTTATACTATCAAAAGGGATAAAATCATGAGTTCAGATAGTGTATGTTATACTAATGAATCCCATCAAGGAGGCTCGCATATGGTCTCACCAATATCCTAAGAGGAAACAATAGATACATGATCTTCATTGGAGCATCTTCTTAGGGCTTTGTTGATGCTTGATGGTTCTTTTTATCATATCATTTCACTCATTTTGACGTGGTTGGTTATTTTTGTAACTCTTGTTGATGATCAATGAGAGAAATTTGGTACCAATAAATTAGGGATCTTACCAGAGGAGTGTTAGAAATAGGGAATACTGAGAGGGGGGGGTGAATCAATATTCTACAAACTGTTACTTTTTCCCAATTATGGATATAACAGATTATCTTAATGCATGCATAACATAGAAAACTAAACAACATGCATAGCAATAAAACAAATGAACTCATAACACATTATTTCTTCTCGAGGAAACCCTAGCCAAGGGAAAACCCCAATGGGGATGGTACCCACAAAGATCCACTAATCAAAAGTATCTTGTTAAGGATGTTGACCCTGTTAGGAGCCTATTACATGCATATAGTATCTCAGTCCTAATTAAGGGACTATAGGCCTTGTTAGAAGCCTAAACCCTCCTAGGAGTTGGTAGAACAAAATATGATTACCAGATGAGCCCACTACCCAAACAAGTAATATACAATATTTACTGATTAAAAAATAGGTCAAGTTACATAACCTTATACTACTTGTAACTTCATATCAATGTGTCTTCACTTTCTCTTTCACTATCGCTATTACAACTTCATCATCTCTTTACAATTACATCATTACATCTCTTTATACAAGTTATTAAGATTAATAACTCTTACAGTCGGCTTGTCATAAGCATTATACAAAATATATCTTTACCCAAGGTTTAAAATCTAGGATTTCATCCCTTTATATAGTTAAGACATTATTTTGATAAAAAAAATAATCCCTTAACTCTTTACCAATTCTATCTTCATATTCTGTCCTGTCGGCTTAACATTGTCTTCAGTAAAATTGTCATAACTTCCTCTGTACATGCCATAATGACTTGCGCTCTCAGGTGAGTCTTCTATAGTCACCATAGTATCTATGTTCAAGTGCACAAGCACTGAACTTACTCCAATCAACATCGCTAATCAAAACTATCTTCGGGTACACTGGCAAAAATAATGTCTCATACTTAGACAATTTTGCATTGCGCTCTATCATACTTGCACTCTGTCCTATATGATCTTCATGTAGGTCATATGTTTCCATAATGACAACATATATGTATCTAACTCAGCCAAATTTCCAACAATCTCCCCCTTTGTCATTGGTGGCAACATATGAGAAAATTGGCTAAGTCAAAAACTTCAAAAATCTCAAAATTGTGGCCATAACAAAAATATGTCTATACTGTCCTTATAACTCCATAAATATTATCTATACACTGTACTCCCCCTAGGAGTATACATCCTTATCATATTTAACAATTACTCATAACAATATTCTGCTATATATCTCTCCCCCTTTGACAACAATGACAAAAAAAAGGGTAAGGAGGGTGACAAAACTGTGTTCAGACAAAAGTTATACCTTGATTCAATATTGCAAAGATGGTAGGATTGAAACACAATCTACAAAGTTAATCTTCATGGCCTCTAACTCTTTCTCCCACGCCTTCTTAATCGAATCTGCAACACTGAGTAGTACGCACAATCCATAAGATGCAATTTTATAGGCTTGGAGATTCGCAAAACTGAACTTCTGAAAAGATGTCTTAAATGAAAGAAATTCTTCCATTTGTCCTTCAACAATGCTCAATTTGATAGAAACATGCTCTCTTAGAAGAGTGAATCTTTTCAGCTTCCTATCCTTGTCATCTTGTAGAATCCTTATCTCATCATAAATCTTGCAAATTTTCTTTTCAATATCAAGTATCTTCACATTGGGGCTTGAAAGGAGATTTGCCTCTACTTGAATTTCTACTTTTTTGATCTTAATCTTCTGCATTTCTTCTTCTATAAGGATCTTTGATTTTGTACACTGAATGTACAAAGTTTTACCTATGTCTAGATTCCTTCTCAAATCTTTTATATAGATATCAAGACTGTTGATATCATTCCTAATATTTTGGCTTATGTCCAAAAGTAGTTTGGCCTCATAGGCTTCTTGTGCCTTCACCTTAGATATATCAGATAAGTTGGTAAACTCATCATCAAATGTGTTCATCACTTTCTTTTCTCTTTCAAGTGGGTCTGCCTCTGCAATTTGTGTGGTCACACTACTTTGTAACTTCTCAGTTAATTCTTTTAGGCATCCTTCAAGGCTTTTCACTTTCTTTTTCTTCCCAATAATCTTATTCAAAGATGTGATCAATTCTGTCTGATCATCATCATCTACTTCTTTACCCAAAACTTTCAAATATAGATCTAATTTGCGTTTTCTTACTAGTAAGACTAATTTCTTCTTGACTAGGGGTTGCTTCTAGCTTTTTTGTCTCTTTAGGCTCTCCAATCCTTGTGTCTCTTTATTCTTCTCCTCTAGCATTGTCTTTCTCTTCAAAAGTCAAATTGTCAACAATGTTCTCAAGGTTCTTAAAAAGATTATCATCACTATCCAAAGTGATCTTGGTTCCTTCCACATTCATAGTTTCATCTTCAATGTTGATGGCTGGTGGAGAGGGAATATCCTATTATTCTGCTTCCTTTACTTGCTCTATTGGTTCTGCTACATCTGATTGTTTCTCAACACTTTCTGTCATCACTTTAACTATTGCTAGTTCTTTTTCCTTGTTGATTTCTTCATATTTACCTCCCATAATCTAAATTGTTCTTTTCTTGGTTCTCAAATGGGTGTTCAGATCCTTCATGATCTATTTGAAGTGTTCTTCATCTCTCACATCACATAGCTTCCTAACAATATTTTCTCTAATTCTGATATCTTCATATGATGCTCTTTTCTTCCTTTTTACTAACTTTTGATACAAATCATCAGGTATCTTACCTTGAATTGTATCAAACTTTTTGTCAGTCAATATCATGTGCTTTACCACTACATTTTCAAGGTTCAATCTTTTTGTATAATCATAGAGGTCATAGTATTTGTTCAACTTTGAAAAGTCTCCATCTTGTATGATCTGTTCATTAACTTTTTCAAGTCTAGGCTTCCAAGTTTTCTTCTTAACAAGGGTCTCTTCATCATCTTTAATTTCTGCAATCTCTCTTTGAACTGGTGGTACTAAAGTCTTCTGCCTTTTACCCGATCTAGTAGCAATCTCTTTCACTCTTTTACCAGGTGTAGAAGAGGATGATCTAGTGGACTTTCTAACTTCTTGATCTTTCTTTGTTTCTTCCACTTTCACTTGTATGTCTTCTTGCTATACTGCAACTGATGATAAAGGTGGAACAGACAAAACTTCCTTTTGTCCTATGTCTCTAATTGTTACTGTTGTTTGTTTAGCTATCAAAAATTCTTGTTCAGACATTCCTGTGTCCTTTAATATCTTCTTGATTGTACTTTCAACTCTTTTCTTTGATTGTTTCTCTTCTAAGATAGTCTTTGCGGAGTTGAAGTTCTCCTCAAAGGTTCCAAACTTGTTGCTATGAATTTCCATCATGCATTTAAGCAGTCTACTCACATATTCTTCTATTCCAATCTCAAATAGATCTGACATTGCATTCAATTCCTTTTCCGCCTCTTTCCAAAAAGTTGTTTCTACTAACCTGCAAAACCTAAAACTTCTTGCGATCTTGCAAAACATAATATTTTTCTATGCTCTCTTACCCATAGCATCAATACATCATATACTACCTTGCATTAACTACACAAGACTCAATTTATCATATATCAACTTCTACACTAATCTAAGTTCCTATTCTACTGTAATTTTCATGAATTAAGTACTTTGAGATGGGTTAGGTAGAGGTTCATTCTTACCACTTGATACTTCACCCTTTTGGTTAACTTCAGTGCTGAATGTGTCTCCTTGATCTGTGCTTTTAACAAACTTCACTTCTTCTAAATTACTACAACATCCTTTCTGACTATTACTTGCATCTTCATTTCTCCTTGCATGACTTATAGGGTTAGGATTAGGATGAAAAACTCTATTGTTCATTCTGCAAAACCTTGTTGTATGTCCAATCTTGTTAAATATCTGACAAATTATTCCATTGTTTCCATATCTTGGTTCAAGCTCATTGACCTATGATCTGCAGTTTCTAACAATGTGTCTGACTTTGTTGCATCTATAACATACTACTCCATTTCTCCTGTTCATATCTTTAGTAGGTCTCTTATCTACATGGTTAGTATTCCTAAACATTCTACTACTATTATTATTCTCAAAAAAATTAAGTTTTATACATTCAATAGCTCTATGTCCAAAGCCATGACAATTGTAACAATAACCATTAAGAGGTTTAAATTGCTTACCTATGCAATCTTTCTTCACATGACCAAAAGTATTACAAGTAAAGCATCTACCTTTAAATTCTCTTTGCATACCTTTAGGTGACTCCTCTTGCTTAGGTGGTTCTTCTTCTTTAGGTATATCTTCATATTTGTCAATTTCATCAGATTTCTTTTCATCTATGCTTTCAAACATTTTTAGATCTGGTTCCTTGCTTTCTTTATTTTATTTAGATGTGTTGAATCCAAGACTAGTTTTATCATAGAATGGTTTTTGATAAGACATATGTTCATCAATCTTCTCACTAGTTGAATATTGTATTTCAAGTTGCTGCTTAGATCGAGTCAGTTCACCTTTCACAATTGTATTGTATTTCTCAAGTTCAGCACACTACAAATTGAATTTCTCAAGTTTAGATGTTACTTTACCAAGTTTAGATTTTAGCCCTTCATTTTCAAGCTTCAGATTTTCATTCTCAGATTTCAAATTTGCTTCATTCTTTCCATTTCCATAATTTAGACTTAGCTTCAAATTTGCTATCTTCAATTCATGTTTAAGGATCTCATTTTCTTTTTCTAAGTTGTCATCACAATCTTCAATTTGAATTTCGGATTCCTTTTCTGATTTTAGATCTTCCAGCTTGTTTTTTAGTTTCTCAATGAGGTTATTTGCATCATCATATTTTCCTTTCAGAGTGTCTCTTTCTTCAGTAAGCATATCAATCTATTCAAGAGCTTCTTCAAGATTCTTCTGTAGCTGATCCATATCCATAGAGATCTTACTCAAGCTGCTAGGATTTCCTTCGATGATTCTTTTCTGAGTAACTAAGCTCTGAGACCAATTGTTAGAAATAAGGAATACTGAGAGGGGGGGGTGAATCAGTATTCTAAAAAGTTTTACTTTTTCCCAATTATGGATATAACATATTATCTTAATGCATGTTGTTAGCACGTAGAAAAAATTTCATGGCTCTAGCCCTTTTCCCCTGGTCTCTATAGTTATTTTTAGGTCTCTGCCTTTAACCCTTGCAAAATATTCAAAAACTAGCCGTTACCCTTTGTCTTTACCTTGGCCTTATTTTTTTTTTAAGTTACCTTTTTTGGGTCACTTAAAGGTCCTAATTTGCATGTGCTTTATATTTTATCACTTTGCAAGGTCGATTGTTAATCTTTCCAAAGTTTTTTCCCCTGGTGGCATTTAATTTTCCTGTAGTCCCCTGTGCCTAATATTTTTCCCGAAAGCCTAGGTCTCAGCATTTAATTTTTCCTATGTTTTGGCTTTAGTTTTTTCCTGGGCCCCTCTCTGATAGTATTTCCATCTGATGGTCAGCGTAAGTTCTCATAGGATGTGTCAAAAGCTTAAGATTTTACACCGATTGTTGATCTTTCCTCATGACGTAGCTTTTCTTTTTGAGAGGGTCCCTACCAGGTGTGTAGATTTGGTTGTCTCTCATTGGTCCACCTATTATGATTTAGAATGCTATCAGTGGGACCATTTTTCTTTGTGTTCAAGAAGATTAAAGTTCATTTTAATCTTGTGGTTGTCATTATACCATTGATATAACATGCTCAATTTTTAATGCAACGGTATAGCGACAGCCGTTGATTCTCTTTAAGATGGTAGGTGGGTCCATTGACACATATGCATAGTTGGAAACTTCTGGTTGGTCCATGTACTAACACATTGGCATGCTGTCAGTGGGACCTAGTTTCTGGATGTGTCTGTGGGTCCTGATCTTGTCAGAGAATTGATGAATGGCGTTTAATCTCATCGAGTGTGTCAAAGGCTTAAGATCTTCAGACAGTCGTTGATTTTTCCTGGTGTGGGCCCATTATATTTCTCTATCTTTTTAGTAGATTCTGATAAATGTTTTCTTGGTTCACTGATTCGTGTGATGATTTGGCAGAAGCTCTTAAGATTTAGGGATTTGGTGTATAGTGTTCGCAGAATCACTAACTTTTCTAGCAGTGCCCTCAAAGTTCTCATGAATGGGTGAGGATCCCTTTGGTCACATGTTCACCAAATAGAAATAAGGGTAAAGCTTTGCCAGGAAGTGGGACCGTCTAGTGATTCATTGCTGAGGTGTCAATATTTTACTAAACGAGCTTTATGGTGACAGGAATGCTATTAGTGGGACCTGTAGAGAAGGATTTTTGATTAACAGTCAATGCATGATCTCAAGGAATATTCCTACCCTATGAGATCATGTGCCATGCATTGATCTCACATCTTACTTGGACATGTCAGTGGGTCTTGTGTTAGTGGTGAATGGGCAGAAATAGCAAATGATATAATGACATGTGGCAGTTTGCAGGTAGACCTAGGTGGGGTCGAAGGCTCTTGGCGGTTCTGACAAAGTGGTTAGCGGCCTGAAAAATTTTCAAAGGGATTCACTCATTTGCATGAAATAGTGGTGGTTCTCTAATTTTTTTATTAATTTTGCATATAGTGTTTGCGGAATCACTAAACTTTCTGGTGGATAGATAAAGTGTTTCGCAAACTAGTGGTGTCCTTTTGTCGCTAGTTCGCTAAATGTGGGACCAAGGTTAATGTTTTCCTATGGTCGCCAGGTCACAGAGTTAAAAGGTGGGTTAAGTTTTCTTTTCATGAATTGAAATGCATTGTCACATGGTTGCTAGAGGGTAAACCCAGGGTGGCAGTTGAGTTAAGATCATAAAAGACAGCGAAAGGGAAAGATTTGATAGTTGCAACTTAAATTTGATCTAATTTCAAATGTTGAATGCCAATTTGTTGTTAAAGCCATAAAATGACCGTTGAAGTTCAAATTTGAATTTGCAGAGGGTTTCAAGTGATAGAAGGTACCAAAATTTATGGTTTTAATGGCCGGTTTTGGTTGATTTGGTGGCACTGGTTGTTGCAGAGTGGTCCGAGGGTCCCTGTGGTAGGTGGCATGATGTTTTTGTACCAGGAGAAGTATGGTTTTGTGCTTGAGATATGTTTGCAGGTGGCTGATTTGACTAGTTCTCATGGCAATTCCTTGTTGTTTTGTACTATCCTCGTGGATTTTGATGATTGCAGATCCGTCTGAAATTTTTTTTCTCTGGGTTGCTTATGTTTCTTCCCCTGCAATAAATTTTGATGTAGTTTTTGGTTGGTTGAGTTGTTGAAACCCTAACCCTAGTCACCCAAAGCTTGATGCATCCTTTTTGAGGATTCCAAGGTGACTAGGGGTATAAGAACATAAATGTTTTATTTTGAAAGGGTTCTGATCTTGATTAGTTCCAAGGAGTTGTAGCAAGCAGTATCTTATTGTATTACATTGAATAGAATTTCCTTGTAGTCTTTTGCAGGTTATGGAAGTGGTTTTCTCTCTTCTCTGCTTTGAACATGTACATGATTCATTATACTTAATATAATTATTTCAAGCTTTCAAGTCTCTCCTTGGTGTCAATCTTGTGAATTCTAGATTTTTTGATCTATTGCATAGGGTTACCTTTGTATATGTTCTAGTCTCCAATTCTTGATCTAGGATCAAGTGAAATATACTTTGGATAGGACATAGATTCACTTTGATTTGTCTACAAAAGGATATTATAAGTAGTAAATGGGTTGAAATACTTGTGTTTATGGCTATGAGTCTTTGACAATAGTTGGTTCATGTTTCAATGTCTATATTTGAGATTTTCCCAATGGATAATGGCATTGATCAAAGATTAGTATATTCAGTCGAGTTCAATGCTAGATTGGTCCTTTCTTACTTCTTTCCATCTCTAGATATCAACACTTTCCAGGTTTTAATTGTATTTGGTTGATAGTAGTAATACCCTATAGTAATGGAGAGTTAATGAATGTGAGGTTAGCATTTAGTACTTTCTTACTATTCAATATGTTGTTTAGACCCAGTCTTTGGTGTGTGAAGTATAGTTTTCACTGGGTTAGGTGCACCCGCCTTGGTTTTGCAGAGCCAGAAGTGAAGAGGGCAGTCTTGTCCCTATAGTTGGTCTATTTACCTTAAGATCCTTATACATTTTGGAACTAACCAATCCTAAAATCAACCTAAGGGTATATTGGCAACCTAAGAGCATAAGCATCCATTTTGAACACCAATAAGATGGTGACTCTACTGGGGAAGTGTTACACAAGTTTATAGTAACGAGTAGGTCATCATTGAAAAATAGGGTTATTCTTGTCCCTTGTCTTATAGTCTCATTTGGATATTTTTTAAGTGGTATTGTAATATTCCTAATATACTTGGGTGGTGACTCAAACATCTCTGTAGTAGTGCTAGTCAGTAGATTTTTATCAAATGAGTTATAGGGGTACTAGGTCCTGGAGAAAGGAGCATCCTTAAAGCTTAATGGAAGAAGGTATTCCAAGCACTTCTAGGCCTAGTCAGACAAGGGGAAGAAAGAAGAAAGGAAATCTTTCTCATACTTGGAGAAATAAAAAGGATAGAAGACAAGAAACTCAAACCAAGCCTAGTCAAGAAGAAAATATTTCAAAATATAAAGAGGTTGTTGATTTGGGATTGAACCAGTATGAGGATGAATTTTAAGTGGGAAATGATGAGTCTGAGACTACTCTCCCTAAATCAGAAGAGATCTTTGAGGAGGTCTATGAATTGTAAAGAAGAGTCCAAGAACAAGTTGCTATCAGGCAATTAAGAGAAAAGGACAAAGAGGATAGAGTAAGACAAGTAATGATAAGGGCTGATCAGCTAAAGAGGTAGTTGTTAGATTTGGAGGCAATTAATTTTGTCCCAGAGCTTGAAAGAGCAGAGGAACAGCCTATTGTGTATAAAACACATGAGATAACCTGGCCTAGAGATAAGGGCAAATAAAAAACTATTGGAGTGTAGACTAGTGAACAGATTCATGTGGAAAACCCATTAGATCAAGGGTTGAGATTAGATACAGACCTTGAGAAGGCTAGAAAAGAGAAAGAAATGTGGCCTAAAGAACTAGAGAAGGCAGAGTTGGAGGCTACTACTGTAGAAATGAGGAAGAAGATTGATTTTCTCAAGCATACCTTAGGACCTTCAAATGTTGTTGCTTCTTTCTTGGGGCAAGGTGGAAATCATGGTAGCCTTGTAGCTCAAACAAATGGCATTCTGGGTGCTGCTAAAATTCCTGATGGTTCAAAGACAAAGACATCTACATCTCAAGGAATGGATCTACCACATGGAGTTCCTGTTCATGAAAGGTACAAATAACTTATCTTTTTTGGTATTCCTAGTTATCCTAATGTTATTCCTAATGAAATTAGAAAGAAACTCCCTAAGTTTACTAGAAACAATGTCATTACATGTGAAGAACATCTAAAAAAATTTATGGATGTAATAGATGACTATAATGTCAAGCCTGATGATGTTGTAATGAAGTTATTTGTACAATCTCTGATCGAGGATGCTAGGGATTGGTTTAGAGGATTGCCCCATGCTCGTATAGGATCTTGGAATGAATTTAAGAATTGTTTCAAAGAGCATTATGGAGATAAAACAAATGAGGGTTTTATTTTGAATGAATTCAATAATATAAAGAAAAATCATAATGAAGAAGTCCTTGAATTTAATATAAGATTCCAAAAGGCTATGCATAGGCTACTACAAGTTATCAGATTAGATGATAGGGTGTGTCTTGTGACATACTTAAATGCTTTTGATGCAAAGATGGGTTACCTCTTAAGGGATAAGAACCCTAGAAATCTTGGGGAGCATACAAGTTGGCTATCAACATAGAAAGTAATAGAAGAATATCAAGAAAAATAGGGAGAAGAGATGATTATAGGCCTCAAGTGCAAAACAAGAAAGAAATGGGAAGGTTTGCTAATTTTAAGCCTAAGGAGGAGGACAATCTAAAGCAGATTCTAAGTGCTTGAGAGAGTCTAAAGCCTGATGAAAAAAGAAACAATAAGGTTGCAACAAATGACAGGCCAGCTTTAAGTAATTTTAGCAGGCAACCAAGAATGCAGAATTACCCATACAATACTCAATGGAAGGATGGCAAGCCCATTTTTCCAGCTAAAAGGGATAGACCTAATGATAGGATTCCTGATCCTTTGCAAAGAAATTTAGTTAACATGAATGATGATATCCCATGGTGTACTATTTTTCAATCTCCTCATAGTCCAGAGCATTGTGTTATTGCTTTGAATTTACTTGATAACCAAGAACAAGATGAGTAGTATGATAAGAGTGGTTGTGGAATGACTTCTTCACATGCATGGGATGAGGTTGACTCTACTGATGATGAGGAGGAAGAATTTGATGATGTTGGATGTGGTGCAGTGAAGTGTGAGGAACATGTTTATTTAAGGAGACCCTCTGATGAGGAAATTGCACAAATCATTGCAGACATGGTCACTCAAGCTAGGAGTAATTAAAATTTGAGAAGCGGGATAGTTGGAGGCACAAGTGGTAAACTAGGTAGCATGTTTATCAAGAATTATAAAAGGAACACATAACAACATGAGGAAAAGGAAAAGGGTGCTGGTGTTGTCAATCAGGTTAAAATAAAAAAGAAGAGTGGGCCTACTGCAATACCTAAGGGTAAAGTAAAGACATCAGAAGTAGTTGTCCCCATACCTCAAAAGGAAGATGAATTTGTACAAAAGATTAACTCTAACTTGATTGTCCAAAAAGAGGATAAAGATATCTCTGAGATTAAGGAAGATATGGGCAACCATTCTTATGTTCCCTTTGATATGACTAAATTGCTTTCACAAATAACTATCAAGGTTCCATTGTTAGAAATGATGAGAATAGAAGAGCACAAGGTCAAGGCCTTGGATTGGGTAAATGGTGCCTCTTCCATAAAGGTCCAAGAAATGAACAAACGTGACAAGCATGTGGCTACTTTAGATGACACACCTGACAGTAAAAATGAAGAAATTGTCTCTGAGATTCCTCAGAGGTATTTGGATGCAAGCATTGTAAATACTGCATCAAGGATAGTTGATCCTTTTTTCTTGTCCCTTATGATAAGTGGAAAATTATTGAAGAATTGCATGATTGATTCTGGAGCATCAAACACTGTCATGCCTATAGAGATCATGAAGTCACTGGGACTAAAGGTTGATACACCTCATGGGAGATGCCAAGCTATGGACTCAAGAGAAGTGCCAATTATTGGTACCATTAAGGCTTTGCCTTATAAATTAGCAGCATTTCCCAACAAACAATTAACTATGAGTGTTCTTGTAGTCGACATTCCCCCTCAATATGGAATGTTGTTATCTAGAAAGTGGAGTGCCTCCATGGGAGGAAGTATTCAATGCGACTTGTCCTTTTCCACTTTTAGCATTGAAGGAGATAATGTGAAAGTCTCAAGGGAAGCTAGAACTCCACATATGATTGAGGAGGATGAAGAGGACAATATGAATTATTTTGTGGACATTGACATTGGTTCTTTCCAAGTTCAGGAGAGAGAGATGCAAGAAAGGGTCAAGCCTGTCTTTCTGGCTGATGATAAAAGTAACATGGAAGAAGGTAATGTATTATGGATCTTGTATTTTGATGGAGCAAGTTCAAAGGAAGGTGTTGGAGCAGGAGTGCTATTGATATCCCCAAGTGGTAAGACTTTTAAGTTTTCTTTCACTCTCTTGTTCCCTTGCACAAATAATGTTGCTGAATATGAGGCCCTACTGAATGGTTTGAGACAAGCATCAAAACATGGGATCAAACATCTTAGGGTGATTGGTGACTCTGAGTTAATAGTTTCTTAGATTAGATCAAAGTATGCATCAAAGAATCAAAGGTTGAAACAATATAGAAATGTTGTTTGGGATGAAATTGAAGGTTTTAGTGCCTTTGGTATTGATTGGGTGGATAGAAGCCAAAATAGGATGGATGACTTACTAGCAAGCATAGCATTAAGGCCAGAGGATATTACCTTTGTAGGGATATCCAGGATTGAGTGCAAGTCTCGACCTTCTATCCCAGACAATGTTGACAATTGGCAGGTATTTTTTGATGATTAGGATATACTAAGGTTTTTGCAATGTGAATCTCATTTTGATGGTCAGGAGATGGATTTCAGCACTTTTGTTGACATCAGTAATGGAAAAGAGAGTGTTCTTGGGAAGGAAGTTTTGCAATTAAAATCAAATAGGATCCCAAGGGGACTGGTTGCTCTTGAGAGGGCATTTGATGATAAAGAAAGGACTTGTTTTCCTAAATTTGTTGATAAGATAAATGATTTGGAGGAAATAAATTTAGGAACAAGTCAAATACCCAAAAATGTTTACATAGGTAAATGTTTGTCCCAAAGAACTAGGAATAATCTGATTGATCTTCTCAAAATATTTAGACATGTCTTTGCATGGTCTTATGATCATTTGAAAGCCTATAGAGAAGATTTATTCCAGCATGAAATACCATTGAAGGAAGGAACCAAAGCTTTTAGGCAAAAGCTAAGGCCTATGAACCCTACTTTGGCACCAAAAATGCAAGATGAACTCAAAAAGATGATGGATGCTGGCATTATCAAGCCTGTCAGACATTCTACTTGGGTGTCAAACTTGGTTCCGGTCAGGAAGAAGAATGGTGACATTAGGTTATGTGTTGATTTTAGGAATTTGAATGTCAATTCTTTGAAGGACAATTATGGTTTGCCTAATATGGAGAATATGATGCAAAGGGTTACTGGTTCAGAGTTAATGTCCATGATGGATCGTTTCTCTGGATATAATCAGGTTATGGTCAAGGAATCAGAACAATTTAAGACTACATTCACTACCCCTTGGGGAACATATGTTTATGTTAGAATGCCTTTTGGTCTAACAAATGTAGGGGCTACTTTTCAGAGAACTATGGATGTAGCCTTTGCAGACTTTATAAACAAATTTCTAGTGGTGTATCAAGATGATCTCACAACATATTCAGATAAGGAAAGTCAACATTGTGAACATCTTGAGAAAATTTTTATTAGGGCCTTGGAGTATGGGATCTCTTTGAATCCAAAGAAGTGTTCTTTTGGTATTGTGGAAGGAAAGCTCTTAGGACATATTGTGTCCAAGGATGGAGTGAGAATTGACCTTGAAAGGGTTATGGCTATAGATAAACTTTCACCACCTAGAAATGTTAAAGGAATATAGTCTTTCTTTGGGCCGGTAAATTTCCTAAGGAGATTTGTTACAAATTTTGCAGAAATCAGTATCCCTATCTCTAGGATGTTGAAAAAAGAGGCAAAGATTGAGTGGAATGAAGAAGCAGATGAATCTTTCAAAAGTATCAAAAAGGCCATCAAGGATGCTTCAATTTTAAGGACACCTAATTATGGTAAGCCCATGCAGATATTTTCTTTTGCTTCTTATCATACAGTTGCAGCAGTTTTATTACAAAAGAATTCAGATGGATATGAACAACCCATATCATTTTTTAGTAAATCCTTACAAGCTACAAAATTGAAATATGATATTACTGAGAAATAGGCTTATGCCTTAGTTAAAGCAGTCAAGGCCTTTAGATGTTATCTTGTAGGAGCTAAGATAGTTTCTTATGTTCCTAGTGCTGCAGTTAAGGATATATTGGTGCAACAAGAAGTTTTAGGAAAAAGATGTAGATGGATCAATAGGATCCAAGAATTTAATATTGATATCCAAATTACAAAATTGGTAAGAGGCTTAGGTCTTGCAAAGTTGATGGCACAAAGCAATTTAGTTGCAAATCATGTGAATGTGTTAGAAGAAGAACAAAGGCCATACATTTGTGATATGGATTATTGTGATTGGTACAAAGATGTTATTGGCTATTTGAAAAAATTGGTCCTTCCCCCCGAGATGGATGAAAATAGAAGGAGAACTATCAAGTTATGATCTGCAAGGTATTCCATTATACGTGGTAAGTTGTGGTGGAGAAGCAATGAAGGAGTATTGCTAAAATGCATAGACCATGAGGGGTCTGAGGCTTTGTTAAAGGAAATGCACCAAGGTGTGTGTGGAGGACATTATATGGAAAATACCACAGCTCACAAGATCCTTAGGTCTAGATTTTGGTGGCCTATAGTTTTTAAGGATACACATCATTTTGTAAGAAAATGTGATGCATGTCAGAGATTTGCTGTAAAGTTGAAGTTTAATGGGAATTTACCACTCAGACCTGTTGTAGTTCAGGCTCCATTCTAGAAGTGGGGTATTGACTTCATTGGTGAAATTCAAAATAAGTCTAGTGGTGGACATTCTTACATACTAGTGGCAATAGACTATTTTACTAAGTGGGTTGAAGCTATCTCCACTAGAAAGGCTACTAGCAGAGTGGTGACAGATTTTATGATGCAAAACATCCTTACTAGGTTTGGTTGCCCAGAGGTAATTATGGTTGATAATGCAATGTGTTTTAGATCACAAGAATTTAGTGATTTTTGTCAGCAGTATGGGATACAAATTTCATTTTCTTCTCCATATCATCCACAAGGAAATGGCTAGGCTGAGTCTAGTAATAAAAGTCTGATTAAGATTCTCAAGAGAGTGTTGGACAAAAATAAGAAAGCCTAGGACTCAAAGTTATGGTGGGCACTGTGGGCTGACAGGGTAACTATAAAGAAGGCCATAGGTTGTGCTCCATTTGATTTGGTATATGGAATAGGTGCTAGATTGCCTCAAAACAATCTATTGCAGATGTACAGGTTTATCCAAGCATATGATGAGGACTTGAATGATGAAATGAGAGTAAGAATGGATGAACTAATCCAATTGGAAGAGGTAAGGAGGGATGCACATGAAAGAAATGAGGCATTGCAGAGACAATGTAAGAATTTGTTTGATAGGAGGGCCACCCAAAGAAGTTTTGAAATTGATGACCTCATCTTAATGTGGAATGCAAGGTTGGAAGATAAGGGGAAGCATGGAAAGTTTGATCTAATTTGGTTGGGCCCTTATCTTATTGAAAGAAAATGGGGGACAAATTCATATGTTCTGAAGGATTTAACAAGTGGTACTTTAGAATTGCTTGTTCATGGACAACTCATAAAGTTTTACTTCTCCTGAAGTATCTTTTCCATGAGTAGTAGTTTAGGTTTTCCCTTGTACAATCGTTTGTTTTTGCTTCTTGTGTGTCAAAGTTTTGAGTTGGTCTGCTCTTCCAGGAGATTCTAGCTTGCTCATTGTATCTGTAGGAGATACACCTCCCTGAGTATGAGACACTGTTAGCACCTAGAAAAAATTTCATGGCTCTAGCCCTTTTCCCCTGGTCTCTACAGTTATTTTTAGGTCTCTGCCTTTAACCCTTGCAAAATATTCAAAAACTAGCCGTTACCCTTTGTCTTTACCTTGGCCTTGTTATTTTTTTTTTAAGTTACCTTTTTCGGGTCACTTAAAGGTCCTAATTTGCATGTGCTTTATATTTTATCACTTTGCAGGGTCAGTTGTTAATCTTTCCTAAGTTTTTTCCCCTGGCGGCATTTAATTTTCCTATAGTCCCTTGTGCCTAATATTTTTCCCGAAAGCCTAGGTCTCAGCGTTTAATTTTTCGTATGTTTTGGCTTTAGTTTTTTCCTTGGCCCCTCTCTGATAGTATTTCCATCTGACGGTTAGTGTAAGTTCTCATAGGATGTGTCAGAAGCTTGAGATTTTACGCTGATCATTGATCTTTCCTGATGACGTAGCTTTTCTTTTCGAGCGGGTCCACTGCCAAGTGTGCAGATTTAGCTGTCTCTCATTGGTCCACCTATTATGATTCAAAATGTTGTTAGTGGGACTGGTTTTCTTGGCGTTCAAGCAGATTAAAGCTCATTTTAATCTTGTGGCTGCCATTATACCATTGATATAACATGCTCAATTTTTAATGCAATGGTATAGTGACAGTTGTTGATTCTCTTTAAGATGGCAGGTGGGTCCATTGACATGTATGCACAATTGGTGGCTTTTGGTTGGTCCATGTAGTAACACGTTGGCATGCTGTCAGTGGGACCTAGTTTTCGGATGTGTCAGTGGGTCCTGATCTTGTCTGAGAATCGATGAACAGTGTATAATCTCATCAAGTGTGTCAGAGGCTTAAGATCTTCAAACAGCCATTGATTTTTCCTGGTGTGGGCCCATTAGATTTATCAATCTTTTTAGAGGATTCTAATAAATGTTTTCTTGGTTCGCTGATTCACGTGATGATTTGGCAGAAGCTCTTAAGATTTAGTGATTTGGCGTATAGTGTTCATGAAATCGCTAACTTTTCTAGCGGTGCCCTCAAAGTTCTCGTGAATGGGTGAGGATCCCTTTGGTCACATGTTCACCAAATAGAAATAAGGGTAAAGGTTTGCCAAGAAGTGGGACCATCTGGTGATTCATTACTGAGGTGTCAATTTTTGATTGGCCGAGCTTTATGGTGATAGGAATGCTATTAGTGGAACCTGCAAAGAAGGATTTTTAATCAACGGTCAGCACATGATCTTAAGGAATATTCCTACCCTATGAGATCATGTGCCATCCATTGATCTCGCATCTTACTTGGACATGTTAGTGGGTCCTGTGTCAGTGGTGACTGGGTGGAAATACCAAATGATATAATGATATGTGGCAGTTTGCAGGTGGGCCCAAGTGGGGTCGAAGGCTCTTGGTGGTTCTGACAAAGTGGTTAGTAGCCCAAAAAAATTTCAAAGGGCTTCGCTCATTCGCATGAAATAGTGGTAGTTCTCTAAGTGTTTTAGCGATTTGGCATATAGTGTTCACAGAATCGCTAAACTTTCTAGCGGATAGATAAAGTGTTTCATGAACTGGCGATGTCCTTTTGTCACTAGTTCGCTAAATGTGGGACCAAGGTTAATGTTTTCCTGTGGTCTCTAGGTCACGGAGTTAAAAGGTGGGTTAAGTTTTCTTTTTGTGAATTGAAATGCATTGTCGCATGGTCACTAGAGGGTAAACCCAAGGTGGTAGTTGAGTTAAGATCATAAAAGACTGCAAAAGGGAGAGATCTGACGGTTGCGACTTAAAGTTGATCTGATTTCAAATGTTGACCACCGATTTGCTGTTAAAGCCATAAAATGACCATTGAAGTTCAAATTTGAATTTGCAGAGGGTTTCAAGTGATAGAAGGTACCAAAATTTATGGTTTTAATGGCTAGTTGGTTGTTGCAGACTGGTCTGAGGGTCCCTATGGTAGTTGGCATCATGTTTTTGTACTAGGAGAAGTATGGTTTTGTGCTCGAGATATGTTTGCAGGTGGCCAGTTTGACTGGTTCTCATGGCAATTCCTTGTTGTTTTGTACTGTCCTCATGGATTTTGATGATTGCAGATCTGTCTAAGATTCTTTTTCTTTAGGTTGCTTATGTTTCTTCCCCTACAATAAATTATGGTGTAGTTTTTGGTTGGTTGAGTTTTTGAAACCCTAACCCTAGTCACTCGAAGCTTGATGCATCCTTTTTGAGGATTCCAAGGTGACTAGGGGTATAAGAAGAAAAATTCTTTATTTTGAAAGGGTTCTAATCTTGATTAGTTCTAGGGAGTTGTAGCAAGTGGTATCTTATTGTATTAGATTGAATAAAATTTCCTTGTAGTCTTTTGCAGGTTATGGAAGTGGTTTTCTCTGTTCTCTACTTTGAACATGTACATGATTCATTATACTTAATACAATTATATCAAGCTTTCAAGTCTCTCTTTGGTGTCAATCTTGTGAATTCTAGATTTTCTGATCTATTGCATAGGGTTACCTTTGTATATGTTCTAGTCTTCAGTTCTTGATCTAGGATCAAGTGAAATATACTTTGGATAGGACATAGATTCACTTTAATTTGTCTACAAAAGGATATTATAAGTAGTAAATGGGTTGAAATACTTGTGTTTATGGCTATGAGTCTTTGACAATAGTTGGTTCATGTTTCAATGTCTGTATTTGAGATTTTCCCAATGGATAATGGCACTGATCAGAGATTAGTATATTCAGTTGAGTTCAATGCTGGATTGGCCCTTGCTTACTTCTTTCCATCTCTAGATATCAACACTTTCCAGGTTTTAATTGTATTTGGTTGATAGTAGTAATACCCTATAGTAATGGAGAGTCAATGAATTTGAGGTTAGCATTTAGCACTTTCTTACTTTTCAATCTGTTGTTTAGACCTAGTCTTTGGTGTGTGAAGTATAGTTTTCACTAGGTTAGGTGCACTTGCCTTGGTTTTGCAGAGCCAAAAGTGAAGAGGGCAGTCTTGTCCCTATAGTTGGTCCAGTTACCTTAAGATCCTTATACATTTTGGAACTAACCAATCCTAAAATCAACCTGAGGGTATATTGGCAGCCTAAGAGCATAAGCATCCATTTTGAACACCAACACATGCGTAACATAGAAAACTAAACAACATGCATAGTAATAAAATAAATGAACTCTTAACACATTATCTGTTCTCGAGGAAACCATGGCCAAGGGAAAATCCCAGTGGGGATGGTACCCACAAAGATCCACTAATCAAAAGTATACTCTTAAGGATGTTGACCCTATTAGGATCCTATTACATGAATATAGTGTCTCAGTCTTGATTAAGAGACTATAGGCCTTGTTAGAAGCCTCAACCCTGCTAGGACTTCGTAGAACAAAATATGATTACCAAATGAGCCCACTGCCCAAACAAGTAATATACAATATTTATTGATTACAAAATATGTCAAGGTACATAACCTTATACTACTTGTAACTTCACATCAATGTCTCTTCACTTTCTCTTTCACTATCGCTATTACAACTTCATCATCTCTTTACAATTACATCATTACATCTCTTTATACAAGCTATTAAGATTAATAACTCTTACAGTCGGTTTTTCATAAGCATTATAAAAAATATATCTTTAACCAAGGGTTAACATCTAGGATGTCATCCCTTTATATTGTTAAGACATCATTTTGATAAACAAAATAATCCCTTAACTCTTTACCAATTATGTCTTCATATTCTATCCTGTCGGCTTAACACTGTCTTCAGTAAAACTATCATAACTTCTTACGTACATGTCGTACTGACTTGCATTCTTATGTGAGTCTTCTATAGTCACCATAGTATCTATGTTCAAGTGCACAAGTACTGAACTTACTCCAATCAACATCATTAATCAAAACTATCTTCGGGTACACTGGCAAAAACATTGTCTTATACTTAGACAATTTCGCATTATGCTCTGTCATACTTGCTCATTGTCCTATGTGACCTTCATTAAGGTCATATGTTTCCATAATGACAACATCTATGTATCTAACTCATCCAAATTGCCAACAAGGAGATTTGACAATAGGAAATAAGGGTAGAGGCAGTTGCATTAACTCCTTCAGCTATATTCGACAACTTGTCTTCCCTTGTCGACAAGATACTCAGGAAGTACCATTACTACAATGTGGTCTCAAGAAGATTCATCCAATCTATCCATGCTCTTTTAATTCTATAGGTGGCTCAAGGATGAATTATACACACCATCAAAGTTTTGATCTGATCCACCATAAAAAGGGATGAGGCTTTCATTTATGTGGCCTCTTTCTGTCACTTCTTGTGCTCAACTTTCTTGCATACCAAATTTCCTTATGATCTAATCTTTTTGTAACTCGACCCATTTGGGTTTGGACTTCATTATAAACTCTAGGTTATGCCTAAACCCTATAAAGGAAGTGATGTACATTTTGTGAAGGGTTCTTCTCTAGTTTATTTTTGTAGTATTTATACTCTACAACTCTTTTCCTTTTTCCTTTTTCCTTATTCACAATAAAATTGTTGCTTTATCTATCTTAAGTGTAAATATTTTGTGTAAATTTCATCTCTTACCTGTATATTTGCATGTATTTCATTATCTCAAATCTTTTGTGTTGTGTAATCCTTTGATTGATATGTCGTAGTTAGTAAATGTATGCATTCCTAGTAAGACCAAATTCAATTTCTTACCTTCATGTTAGGTTGAGGTTGATAGATACCTAGATAGTGTAGTAATATAGTTTTATTGAGTTTAAAGGTAGACAAAGGTAGAGAGAGTAAGCATAATAAATTTAGTGCATCGCCTCATTTTATTTCATGTAATGCTTCTTTCTCTTTTCCCGTCAAGTAAGTAGTTTTTTATATGCATCTTGATTGTAAAAGAAATCATCCTTTTTCTAGAGATTCAATCTCATTGATTAAGTCCCACATTGAGATATTTATTATTGGAGATTTTCCAGCAAGCCAGTGCTGACTGTATGTTTGTCATTGATGACAATATATGGTAAGTAGCATGCATGAAAGACTTATGTAGTAAGCTTTTAGTATATATAGCATGGACATGTTATCAACATGATATCATGGGTGTAGAGGTTAACTGTTAGTACAAACAGTTATATAGCAGCTTGTATTAGTAGTGTTCCTGACAGAGTAACAGGCAGTGTTCTGTGAATGGTTGTTCGTATAGTTATCATAGATCCTTGCACATTTGGATATGTGATGAAGACATATTAGTGATGTTACATTCATGGATGTAGAGTCTAATGATTAGTAGAAGTTAAGCTATGCAGTCGCTATTCACCAGTAGCAGTTTCCTATGTTTGTTTAGAAAAGCCGACAGAGATTATATTGGTTTTGGAGTTGCACCTATCATTTAGGTATACGCCCATGGATTAGAGCTTGGAGAAGAGTTAGTGATGTTTGGTTAAGAGTGCATGAGTTAATTTATCTTGAGGAGGAAGATCCAGCTATTTTGGTAGAGCTGTGTGTCTACAATTATCTTATTGGACAGGTCCTAGAATGTGTTGCGTGCTTAGTAAAGTTGACTGAATTATTATTGGAGATTGTTGTGGTTTCTCTAATATGATTTCAAGATGGTTCTAATAGGCTGAATTGATTATATCATTTAGAGGAAATATATTTATAGGCAGTGATTTGTGATTGCTAGAGAGTGGTTCAGAGTTGATCGTGAAGAGTAGAGTAGAGTGTACAAAGTGTTGAGCCATCAGAAGAAGGTCTATGTGACCAAGTAAAGTATTTTTTCTATACATTGGAACTAATCTAGATAGAAGATCAAAGCATAGTTCACCAAGATCCAGATATAGTGTGTATGTGTTAAACAGAAGGTTGTAGCCTTCACCCCTTTGAGCAGTGTGCTCTTGGACAGTGCATCCTCACCCCTAATAGGGTTAATTGTAAAAGACTCCTAACAAGGTCTGACCCTTGACCAAGTCTAATATACTAAATATATTGTAAAGAAACTCCTAATAGGGTTAAGGATCTTCTAACAAGGATCATTATACACTAGTGCAGAATATTAGTGGGTGTCAATTCCCACCAGGGTTTTTACCTATTTGGGTTTCCCCGTAACCAAAATATTGGTGTTGTGTTCAAGTGTTCTTTCATTGTGTTTATGCTTTATGTTTAAGTATACTTAATTGGATAAATAATTGAAACTTGCAGATAACTGATTCACCCCCCCCCCCTCTCAGTTATCTCTTGGGACTATTCCTTACAATTGGTATCATCACCAAGTGCCTCAAAGAGAAATTTTAACAGCTTGAGGTTGATCAAATGGCATTCTTCAGAAAAGAAAGTCCTAAGTTTGATGGAGATAATTATCTTGATTGGAAGAACAAGATGGTGACTCATTTGCAATGCATTGCTTTTGAAGTTTTTGATGTAACTATCAAAGCAATCAAGATCCCTACTTTAGAAGACCTTGCAAAGGATGATGCTACTAAAAAGAAAAAGGAATTGTTTCATCAGAATGCAATAGCCAAAGAAGCCCTTATCAGCGCCCTATTTGATAGTAAGTTTTCAGAAATAAAGAAAGTAGATACAACCCACAAAATATGGAAGTACCTAGAAGACATATTTGAAGGAGACAAACATGAAAAGGATGCGTGCAGAAAAACATGGAAGAAAAGATACAATGCATTAGAGATGCTACTTGAAGAAAACATTAGAGCTTGCAATCAAAGGATCAATGAAGCAGTTGTTGGAATCAGGAACAATGGTGGAGAGATCTCAAAGGAAGACATTATGGACAAATTGATGACTAATCTCACTCTAGAATATGAAAACAAGATTAACATCCTTGATGAGACCATGCAACTTACATCAAATTTCAAGAGAGAGACCTCAATCAGCAAAATCTTAGAATTTGAGATTTCAAGATTGAAGATAGAACCTAAAAGTGAGACAGCCTTCAAAGCAACAGTCCATGGTAAGAAATTTGCAAACACTTCTAGTAATTTTGATGATGTTGATGAAGAGAAAAAACTAGATGATTTCATTGCTATGATTGCCAAAAGAGAAAAGAAAGGAAAAGGAAAATATGAAGGTCAATTTCCATTTAAATGTTTTTCATGTAACAAGATCGGTCACTTTGCATCCAAGTGTCCTACAAGACCTAGAAAGTTCAAAAATGACTATAAGCCCAAATACTCTAAGGAATATTACTATGTTGGAGATGGAGTTTTAGATGATGACTTAGCTGAAGAAGAAATTGGATTCATTGCCATTATAGAGAAAATGAATAATAAGACACACCATGAAGATGAGAAAGAGGAACAAGAGCTAGCATTGATTTCACAAGCTGATATAAGGACATACTGGATTATGGATAGTGGCTGTTCACATCACATGAGAGGTGATAAAGATAGATTTGTTCATCTGGACAAATATAAAGGTGGCATGGTTAGATTTGGAGATAAAACTCCTAAACCCATCGTTGGTAGAGGAGCCATCACTTTGGATGGAAAGAATAGTACTGATGATGTTCTTTATGTCGATGGTTTGAAACATAACCTACTAAGTGTTGGGCAGTTACTTGACAAAGGTTATAGATTGGAATTCAATGGAAATAAGTGCATCATTAACAACAAATAAGGAGAAATAATTGCATCAGGATCAAAGACTAAAGGTAATTTTTTCTAGCTTAATCCAGAAGCAACTTATTTTTTTGCTAAAGTAGATGACAATTGGTTGTGGCATAAAAGACTATGTCATATCAATTTTGATAACATAGTAAAGATAAGCAATGTAAAGGCAATAAGAGATCTACCTAGCATAGCAAAGCCAATTAATACTATATGCAGGGAATGTGTGATAGGAAAGCATGTGGAAAACTCATTCAGGAGCAAGCACAATTCAGCAGAGAACAAGTTGGATCTGATTCATATAGACCTATGTCATCTAACTCAAACAAGATCATACTATGGTGAAATGTATTTAATTTTTTTTGTTGATGACTATACTAGAATGATGTGGGTTGCATTCTTGAAAGACAAGTTAGAAGCATTTGAGAAGTTCAAAATTTTCAAAGCTGAGGTTGAGAATGAATCTGGACTAAAGATAAAATGTTTGAGATTGGATAAAGGAGGAGAATTCACCTCAACAGATTCTATGAGTACTACAAAGAACATGGCATCAAGAGGCATTTGAGTGCACCTAGAACCCCTTAGTAGAATGGAATTGCAGAGAGAAGGAATAGGATCATCCTTGATACAGTGCACACCATCATGATTGAAGGAAAAGTTACACACACCTATTGGAGAGATGCAGTCAATACAATAGTCTATACCATCAATAGAATTCAATTAATGCCTGGCATGGAAAAAACACCATATGAGCTATGGTTTGGTAATGTTCCCATAGTAAAATACTTCAGAATCTTTGGAAGCAAATTCTACATCAAGAGAGATGAAGCAGTCGGAAAGTTTGATGCATGAAGTGATGAAGGTATTTTCCTTGGTTACTCTACTAAAAGCAAAGCTTATAGATGTTTCAATTTAAGATTGAAAAATATCATTGAAAGTGCTCATGTTAAGATTGATGAAAAGTTTATGGTTCAAGAAAGATATCATGACTACTCACCCATGATTGAAGAAGAACCCAGACCCTCCACTAGTGAGACATTTATTGAAGAAATGTTTGACAGTATTGATCTGTTATTCAATGACCCAAAGACAAGTGAAGAGGAAACTCCTAAGGAAGATGAGATACTATCACCTAAAGTTCCAAAGTTTACATCTAGAAACCATTCCAAGAAAGACATCATTGGAGATTAGAGCGGCAAATTCTTAACAAGATCACAAGCAAAGAACTCAGCTAGCAATGAGGTGATATGTTTACTATCTCAGATTGAACCTTTAAGTGTTGAAGATGTGTGTAATGATTCATATTGGCATGATGTTATGAAAGAAGAACTTGATCAGATTATTAAGAATGACACTTGGGAACTGGTTCCAAGACCTAATGATAAGAATGTGATTGGAACAAAGTGGATTTTCAGAAACAAAATGAATGAAGATGGTATAGTAGTAAGAAATAAAGCAAGGTTAGTATGTAAGGGATATGTGCAAAGAGAAGGCATTGATTATTCAGACACATTTGCACCTGTGAGTAGATTAGAAGCTATTAAGTCATTTCTAGCCTATGTAATAGTCAAAAACTTCAAAGTTTATCAAATGGATGTCAAGTCAGCATTCTTGAATGGAGATTTGAAATAAGAAGTATACATTGAGTAGCCAGAAGGATTCTCCTTATCAGATAGACCTGTTAGCGTATGCAAATTAAAGAAAGCACTCTATGGACTTAAGCAAGCCCCTAGAGCCTGGTATGAGAGACTTGGTGGATATCTAACAAAGATTGGCTTCAAGAAAGGAGAAAAATATTGTAACCTATTCATAAGAGAGACATCTGAAGGACTAATACTTGTAGCTATATTTGTTGATGACATTATCTTTTGAGGTAATGAAAAACTTAGTGTTGAATTTGATAAGGAGATGTAGAGTGAATTTGAGATGAGCATGATTGGACCTATCAAGTACTTTTTGGGATTGAATGTGCAGCAGACAAAGAAAGCTATTTCCATT
Organism: Chamaecyparis obtusa; assembly: GCA_027943335.1. Classification (NCBI taxonomy): domain Eukaryota; kingdom Viridiplantae; phylum Streptophyta; class Pinopsida; order Cupressales; family Cupressaceae; genus Chamaecyparis; species Chamaecyparis obtusa. Next base: position 232,281 of record BSBK01000484.1, read on the forward strand.
AATCAATCCAAGTATGTGAAAGAGATATTGAAGAAATTCAAGATGGATTATTGCAAGCTAGTAGGGAAACCTATGATAATTGGATGCAAGCTTACAAAAGAAGATGACTCACCAGCAATAGATATAACATTGTACAAGTCTATGATTGGAAAACTCATTTATCTTACTCAAACTAGACCTAATATTTCCAATGCAGTTGGCATAGTTGAAGATATGCAATAGAGCCTAAACAAAGTCACCTCATGGCAGGCAAAAGGATATTCAAATACTTGCAAGGCACTATTGAATATGGTCTATGGTATCCTAATTTAGAAAATGTTGACCTTAATGTGTATACTGATGTAGATAGGGCAGGATGCATTGATGACAGAAAGAGTACATTAGGTGGAGCAGTGTTTCTTGGTGATAGACTTGTCACTTGGACAAGAAAGAAACAAAATTGCATTTCTCAGTCAACAACAAAAGCTGAATATGTTGCAGCAGCCTTGAATTGTTCTACAATTGTTTGGATCAAGCAGATGATAAAGGATTTTGGAATTTAGATTGATTATCCTATTTTTATTCACTGTAATAACACTAGCACTATCAACATGTCGAAGAACCCTATGATGCATGAAAAGACAAAGCACATTGAGATCAAGTATCACTTCCTAAGAGAGAAAGTGGTAGAGAAAGAAGTTAAGTTGGACTATGTGAGTACTAAAGATCAGTTGGCATACATATTCATAAAGCCCTTGCCAAAGGATACTTTTGAGTATCTCAGGGAGAAGTTGGGAGTAATTCCCTTCCCCGATTTTTCTTTGAAGAAAGAAGAGCATCAATCCTCAGGGACTGATGGATGGTTGACTACTCTACCTCAGGAGTAGTACCAGTGCTAAAACTATTTGGCATCCTTTTCCATTGATGTCAAATGGGGAGTAATATATAGTCATGAAAAAAAAAGTAAAAGAAGGAATAATATACTAAGGGGGAGTTGTACTTAGTTATGGAAGCAGTTCAATTGAGGAAATGAGAATATTGAAGAATATTGCAGCAGATGGAAGATTCATCTTTGGAGGAGTTTTGAAGAGGAAATGGAGAATGTTATAAAAGAAATTTTCATTTGGATTGGTGGAGTTTTTCATTCCATATGTTTCCATCAATGACAAAGGGGGAGATTGTTGGAGATTTACCAGCAAGCCAGTGCTGACTGTATATTTGTCATTGATGACAACATATGGTAAGTAGCATGCGTGGAAGACTTATGCAGTAAGCTTTTAGTATATGTAGCATGGACATGTTATCAGCATGATATCATGGGCACAGAGGTTAATTGTTAGTACAGACAGTTATATAGCAACTTGTATCAGCAGTCTTCCTGATAGAGTAATAGGCAATGTTCTCTGAATCGTTGTCCATACAGTTATCATAGAGACTTGTACATTTGGATATGTGATGAAGACATATTAGTGATGTTACATTCATGGACACAAAGTCTGATGATTAGTAGAAGTTAATTTATGCAGTCGCTATTCACCAGTAGTAGTTTCTTGTGTTTGTTCAGAAAAGATGACAGAGATTATATTGGTTCTAGAGTTGCATCTATCATTTAGGTATGCGCCCTTGGATTAGAGCTTGGAGAAGAGTTGGTGATGTTCAGTTAAGAGTGCATGAGTTAATTTAGCTTGAGGAGGAATATCCAGTTATTTTGTTAGAGCCAACAGTGTGTAGCACACGTCTACAATTATCTTATTGGACAGGTCCTAGAATGTGTTGCATGCTTAGTAGAGCCGACTGAATTATTATTGGATTTTTTTATGGTTTCTCTAATATTATTTCAAGGTGGTTCTAAAAGGCTGACTTGATTATATCATTTAGAGGAAATATATTTATAGGCAATCATTTGTGATTGCTAGAGAGTGGTTCAAAGTTGATTGTGAAGAGAAGAGTAGAGTGTGTGAAGTGTTAAGCCATCATAAGAAGGTCTATGTGACCAAGTAAATTATTTTTGCTATACATTGGAACTAATCCAAATAGTAGGTCAAAGCACACTTCACCAAGATCCAAATATAGTGTGTATGTCTTAAACAGAAGGTTGTAGCCTTCACCCCTTTGAGCAGTGTGCTATCAGATAGTGCGGCCGCACCCCTAGTAGGGTTAATTGTAAAAGACTCCTAACAGTGTCTGACCCTTAACCAGGTCTACTGTACTAAATGTATTTTTAAGCAACTCCTAACAGGATTAAGGATCTTCTAACAAGGATCATTATACACTAGTGCAAAATACTAGTGGGTGTCAATTCCCACCCGGGTTTTTACCTATTTGGGTTTCCCCATAACCAAAATATTTGTGTTGTGTTCAAGTTTTCTTTCATTGTGTTTATGCTTTATGTTTAAGTATACTTAATTGGATAAAGAATTGAAACTTGTAGATAACTAATTCAGCCCCCCCCCCCCCCCCCCCCTTCCCTCTTAGTTATCTCTTGGGACTATTCCTAACATTTATTCCATGTTTCACAAGGTCTCTCAGGTTACTAACCACCACCTAAGACCAGGTGTATACTTTTGTGATTACATGTGCCTTTGAGCATTAGGTTTTCTACCAAGAGGTTTTCTTGCTGAGTTCTTATGATTCCAAAGTTTTTTTCCTTTGGTTGAATCATCATTATTTTTATTAGTTTTGGTATTCTCTACTTTTACTTTGTCTTCTACATTTCTATTTGAAGTTTCAACTACTTCAAAGCCTAATCCTCCTTTATCTTTTTGTTTCTTTTGTAGAACCACTATTTTATCAAGTTTAAAGGAGCTCTCTTTGATTTTTCCTTCTGATTTAAATCTTGATATCTCTTTTTGTATTCCTCCACATTGCTTGATTTTATGTTTAACTAATTTGTTTATACATTTTTTAGTTTTCTTGATTACTTTAACTCGCAGTTTTAGAACAAAAATGGTTTCATTTTCTTGCTTCAATTATTTGTCGACTTCTCTATATCTTTTCTTGAACTTCTTTATTTGTTCCTCAAATTTTTAATACATTCATTATCTTCTTTGTCATTTTCCTTCATATCCTTGTTTCCACTTTCCACATTCTAAAGATATTCAAGAGAATTTTTTAGTTCTCCATCAAAGTGAATTTCCTTCTTATTTTCTTAAGATTCCATCTATTCAACCTTCAATATCTCCCTCAAGTGATTAAGATAAAATGAGGGCTGAAGCTTGATGTCAATTGTTGAATAGTCAGATACTAAGAAGGGGGGTGAATCTATATTCCCTAAAACTTTAAATCTAATTTTGTTAATGCATCACACAATATTATTATCATTCACAAGAAAATCATTAAATGAAGAAAAAATATCAAAATTATAAGTGATCAACAATTTTTATCATGGAAACCCAAATAGGAAAAAACTACAGAGAGGGTTAACTCTTAATATTGTATAACTAGGTATAGAGTATTACAAATACTCACTACATGAATCGATGTCGGAGGGCTCACTTCCTCATAAGTAAAGACTCATTGGAAAAGGGCTTACTACCTAGAGAAGGAAAAATTAAGAAAATGAACTCATATAATTGCATGTGATGTATTCACAAAATAATTCCTTTGAGATTTAGAATACCGACTTGACGCAATTCATTTGTTTTACTACAACTTACATGTATTCCTGCTACATATCAATGTATGTGCTTTGCACAATCTCTTTTCTATATTTACATCTCATCTATAATGATCCATACAGATGAACTCTCATATAACTCATATATATATATATGTGGGGCTCAACTATATTCCATGTCGATTGGACATGCTACACTAAGTAATTGTCTAAGGCAATATATCCCACATTACACCCAAAATTCAACATACTACATGCTTCACTTCCACAAATTGTCCAAAACATAACTAATGTAGATACCATTTTTAGATAAATGTTTTATTCCTTCCTCAACCTTGTCCCAAAATTATAGAACTAAAATTATCCATGCAAACAGGTGTAGACCCACAAATGATTTTTTTATTCCAGATGAACAGAGCATTGGTAAGCCGTGTTTCCAAACCAAAAATGCAATCCAACTGAAGTTCCAAAACTTGTGAACTCTGGGACATAGAATCAATAGGTATGTACCAAAACATGCTATCAAAATATTATCTTCTGATCTATTCATGCAAAGATATGCAGACCAAAATAATGTCAATTGTATCACTGAATATATTTGAGATCCATAACTAAATAAGTAGATGAAACATAAGTGTGTTGACATCAATGACAACTACTTTGGAATGACAACAACATTATCCTTCATAAATGATAATTTTTCAAGATTATATTCTTCTTTTTCAAGTTATTTCATTACAAGTGGCATCAAAGGATGATCTTGGCATCACGAAGACAAGGTTTAATCATAAATTTTGGAGGTCATTTTGTAATTCGTGTTCCTTTGGAATTGGAGCATTTTTTATTTTTTAAGTACCTTTAGTCCAATTTTTGTGTGAATTCCAATAGAATTGATTTGAGTTATTTCATAATTAGGGGTTTCTACCCTAAACTTTGGTGAAGTATAAATATCACACATCTGAGGGAATTTGTCCCAAATTTTTAAAGGGTTTTCTAGGATATCCTTAGAGATCCTACAAGACAAATTATAGATAAATTGAAGGATAAATAAGTGGGTTATTGCATAATTATTTTGTCATAACTTTTTCACAATAAGTAGAAAAAGAAGAGGAAAAAATAAAAATAAAATGTATGAGAAGTAGAAGAACAAGAAAAAGAAAAGAAAGTATTAGAAAAAGAGAAAGAGACTAGAAATAGTAGAACAATAGTAAGAGAAAGAAAAAGAGAAAGTTCTAGAGAAAAATAAAGAGAAAGAACATGAGAAAGAACAAGAGAAAGACCAATAGGAAGATCAAAGAGAAAGATCAAGAGAAAGAAAAAGAACATGAGAAAGAGAAAGAGAAAGTGAAAGAGAAAGTGCAAGAAAAAGAACAAGAAGAACAAGAAGAAAAATAAGAAAAAGTAGAATAAAAAAAGTGATTTTGAAGCAGTAAAATAAAAAATTTAGAATTTAAGACAATTCTTTTCTAAACAAGTAGGTAGTATTATACCCCTAAACCTATAGTGTGTATCGTGTTATGAGCAGTTGACTTATGGCTATATGAAATTTTCATTAAGTTACATAATTATTGTTATAATTATATATATATACACACATATATATACATATATATGCATATATATATATGTATGTATGTATGTACATATATATGCATATATATATGTATGTATGTATGTATGCATATATATATGTATGTATGTATGTATGTATATATATATGTATGTATGTATGTATATATATATATGTATGTATATATATATACATATAGATATATATATACATACATACATACATATATATATAATATATACACATATATATATAGATATATATATACATATATATAGATATATACATACATATATATATACATATATACATACATATACATATATATATATATATATATATATGTATGTATGTATGTATATATGTATGTATATATATATATATATATATATATATGTATATATATGTATGTATGTATATATATATATGTATGTATATATATATATATATATATGTATATATATATATGTATGTATATGTGTATATATATATATATATGTATATATATATATATATATGTATATATATATATATATATGTATATATATATATATATATGTATATATATATATATATATATGTACTATATATATATGTATGTATATATATATATGTATGTATATATATATATGTATGTATATATATATATATGTATGTATATATATGTATGTATATATATATGTATATGTATATTTATTATGCGTATATGTATATATATATATATGTATATGTATATATATATATATATGTATATATGTATATATATTTGTGTGTGTATATACACACACATATATATATACATATACATACATATATATATATATACATTTATATATACATATACATATACATACATATACATATACATATACATATATATATGTGTGTGTGTGTGTGTGTGTGTGTATGTATATGTATTTATATAAACATGTATATATAATCTATGTGTATATATATATGTATGTGTGTGTGTGTGTGTGTGTGTGTGTGTGTATAGGAGTCATATTTAAGTATCTAAGTCAGCCTAGGCAATATCTAAGGCATAATATGGTGTATATAGGAGGTAGAGGTTAGTTAGTATCATCATGTTGAGTATTGAGTTGTTATTAAAGACTACTCGAGGTATCTCCCTAAAAGTGGCATATTATTATAAACCATTTGTAGAGTGCTTACTATCATATTCATCTTTTGCAATTTATTTCATTACACTCACCTTATCTTAATTTTTGTCAATCATTGATCTTTAAATTTAATCCCTACTATTGATCAAATGTTATGTGAGGCATATAAATAAGAACTTCATCCCCTTAATTTACTATCTAACACTTTTGATTATCTAAACTATCATCAATTTATCAAGAATTTTTATTATCAAGAGCTAGTACTATTATTATCAAGCATATATATTAAGAATTATCATTATCAAGACTTAGTATGATAATTATCTATTGGGATTAAGGTGTCTCAACCTTTTCAAGTCCTAGCATTAGTATTTTGTTTTATCTATTTAGTATTTATTTAATTTATGAGCCTACAAGGACAATTTTATTTTCATGTGTTATTTCATCATCTAGTGGGAGTTGGCATATTGACTTGTCATGGACTACTAGGAAGGAAACATGGCTTATTTTGTCATCGCATGGAGTTATTCATCCCTTTTAGAGAACCCTATGATTTTTTAGGTGTGGGAGACAAGTGTCAAGTAATGACAAATTAATGACACACCTACCTAGGACAACTTAAGAAAACTATATGAAACACCAACCTATGATAGTTTATGAAAAATTAAATGACATAATGGACACGTGTTAGAGGTACCCTTGCATGGAGAAGGTGGCTACCAAAATTATCTAGTGACAAGTTATAAGATAATCTTCTAGTGCTAGATAGTTATGATTGATTATCTATAGTTGTAAGTGATGTCACTAATAATTATTTTATAATCTTTGTAAGAGGTGTAAGAGTTTCATTCAATGAGTGCTAAGTGTTCCATTCATTCTCATGGGAGATGAGTTTTTTTGAACCACTACTCATGAAACATGGGTAAATGAGTTTGACTCAAAAACTACATAGTTGAATCTTGGTATAAATATCACAACAAGGTGTAAGAGTGTTCTTCATACCTAAAGATAGTAATTTTTGGGTGCCTAAATAAGGATGTTGGACTGGGGAGTCATTTGGAGATGTATATGTGTTATTTTCATTCTTTTAGGTGCATGGAATATTGGGCAAGTATATTGCATGACCCCATATTTTTTCTTCATCTAGAAGCTTCCCCCTTTCTTGTATTTCTATATATATAAGGTGGTCTTGGAGAGGATTACATATATTATGTTTTTTAAGTGAAGTGTTATATTATCAGAATTAATCCAAATTGTGGGTTGTCAGCTGTAAATTCCTATTGAAGAAGCTAAGTATTGATATTGTATTGTAACCATTAGTTTACCAAAATACAATGCACTGTACTTTTGGAGTATGGTGTTTTTCTCCCAAAAGGTTTTTAATTGTGAATATATCTTGTATTAATTATTGTATGTTTGTTATCTCCTTCTGAATGTGTTTCTATTTCTGTGATAGTTAAGATTTGTAAGACAATTTGCACTATCTCCCGCACCAGAATAATGTTAGGAAGTGATTTATATGCACCTTTTCTTCCTTTCATTATCAAGCATCAATCCTTCCTATTATTATTATGATATCAAATTTATGCTACAAAATATGAGAGAACATCTAGGTCAAGTATTCTAGAAAATCTCAACTAATAATGGAGCCTCCTAAGGTTTTGTTATCACTTGATTTTATGCATATAAATTAGATTCTATTTTATGTTTGTGTGTATTGTGAGTTTGGATCTTGCATTGCATTGTTTCCATTATTTTGATTCACATTTTCACACCATTAACAAGTCATAGGAGGAAGCACATTTGAGATTGTTATTGGATCAAACCCTAGGTAGTGTCAGAGCTTAGAGATATCACTACAAAATATAAAATAAGTGTAGAGGTAGAGGAATTTTCATACTACATGGAGATAATGCATTTAACCTAAAAATATTGAGTTAAGAAAATAAAGATCAAGTAGATGTGACTAATAAACACAAGGAATTTGTTTCTAGTGATGAAGCTATGTTATATCTCAAATTAGAAAGATTCTCAAAATCCACATACAATAAAAAAGTGACCACTAAAAATAAATGTTGAGAACCTTGAGAAGGGAAAAGATTGATGCAAGGGTTGAAATGAGCCTATAAAAATACTAAGGAAGCAAGGGAATGGACACTAAAGTGGATAGAAAAATAACTGAGATCGCAAGGGTATGCAATTTACAACACTACAATGATATATGAAAACTATATGATACTATTTTTTTGGTAGGCTATCATTGGTGGATACAACTACATTGGTGTTTGGATGATTGTTATGTTAATTTTGATATAGAGAAGTACACATGTATTATATTATTTACATCTATATTGATATTTGAACTTCACTATTTTAATTATACAAATTTCTATTTGGGTAAACTAAACACTTGAAATGATTGTCCTATTTAAATTATTTAGTAATATTAATATTAATATTAAATAGTGTGTCCCACTTTTTTGAACGTCCTGATTTTTGTTGAAATTACACATTTTTAAGAAAATGTGATGATTTAAGCCTTGAGAGGTCCCATTTGAAGGAGTAAATTGAATATGGTTAGATAAAAACCTCTTAAATCAAACTCTCTTTGGTATAATCTCTCTACTCCTCAGTCACAACTACAATCGAGTCACCTTTGCACCCATCAAATTGCTAACAAAAAATCACTTTAACATTATCTTTTTTGGGGATCAAATGAATTCATTTGACAAACGCAAATGCAAGATGATAGTACTCAAAGAAATCTTTCCAATGATTATGATTTCTATATATATTGATTTTATTATTGTGTACTAATAAAGTACCTTCATAGGGTTAGTTTGACAATAAATGAACAAATAAACTAAATTACCAAAATTAGTGAGCTATTTAATGCAAATAATGTCTATAAGCACTCTATGGATCTCTAATTAAGAATGCTAATGCAAAGCTCTCAGCAAGCTTCCATTAGTGATAGTCATAAGATGAGAAAATGATAAAGATTAACACAATTAAAGCCCATTTCAAAGAAACTATGCTGAATTATGCCTAAAATTGCCTTTCTAGCTTAAATTCTCAATAGGTTTGATGCAATTCTCAGATCTCTAGATCCATTCTCCTAATTTTAACCTTGCTTTTATATATTTTTGCAAGCATGGGGGGTGGAGTTTAGTTAATCATGATTGAGTTTAAGTTAAGTCCATGGTTTCAACTTTAGAGACAATTTAAATGGTTTTTCCTCAAAGTTTGGGACTAAGAGACAAAATGAGTGGTCAATATGCTCTCACCTTATGAGTGATTGAGATTCGATCTTGGATTGATCCATGTGAGCCCAATCCTTAATTCCTATTGGTTGAAGTATTTTCCTCCCATGTGGTGGATGAGGGAAAATAGGAATTAATTAATTGAATTTAATTGATTTGTTTAGCCATGTGAACCCCTTAAATGGGTTGATTTAATTTTGAATTGAACTATACAATTAATTAGATTACTTGCATAATTAATTGATTATTGATTTAATTGGCTTTTGATTTTTAATTATTGTTGGATTTTGGCTTGATTGTAATTAATGCTTTGATTTTGCCTTAGTTACTCACTTGATTTGATCTTGACCAATTTTAGGTGATTACAAATGCCCCTCTTTGAATCGATGTGTGAAGAACATTGGTTCAAAGATTGTCTGATGTCGTGATGTAGATTCCTTGATTTACTGATGATTGATTTCGATATTGATGATAGATGCAGATTCATGATAAAGTCATGATTGATTAATGTTCTCAGTGATCGTTTTAATGATAGATCTCTAATGCAATGTCTAATTTGACCTAATTTGCCAATTTTGATGCCCCACTGATAAATGCAAAATCTTTTACATTTAAAGATTGTGTCCCTGGTTTGATTATGTCAATGATGATCTTGATGATCCAAGTGAATGCCCCCTCAGAAATGAAATGAAATTTGATTATGTGGTAAAAATTTGCATTTTCGATCAATTTCATTGAATATTTTCAAATTTCTGTTTATTTTTTATTTCATTTCCAATATTTTTTTTATGATGATGTGATGAAAAATTCCCCTGCTTTGGCTGATTAGCTATTCAATTAGGACCTTGGGTCAATTTTATGCTAAACAACACCTTTTTTAGGTCAAAAATGCTATATATAGGGGTGAAAAGTCAATTTTACTATTCATTTTCCCCTCCTCATTTTACTTTTTACCCTCAAACTCCTCTAAGCTCCGACGATGGTGGTGTCTTATAGGGAGCATAGATTTGAGTTTGATCGACGGTATCGGCAACCACTAGACTATGGACCTCCAGTAAGTACCCCTAAAAACCTCTTGCGTCAATTTAATGTGTTTAATTTTAGAAAATTAGATTTTCTAGATAAAATGATATTTTTTTCTAATTTTTAATGAAATAGCGCGTACAAGATTTTCTGCAGCATGTAAAAAATTGTTTGAATGCATTCATGGTTTTTTGCAGTGCATTTAAACATTTATGTAGCATGTATAATCAAGAACCCTATGTTAGAATTTCACTTTTAAAAGCTTTTGTAACACGTATGATTTAATCTGCTCATTTAATCCTTTTTGTAGCGTGTATAGGTAATTCATGTAGCGTGTACACATTGTTGTAGCGCATTTGATAATTCTAGTTGCGCTTTTAAACTTTTTAATAGTGCATTTTCCTTCTAGCGTGTACAAGCATTTTAGTAGCACGTATACCCCTTTTAGCAAATGTTTTAGGTTATTCAATCAATTTTCTTGCTTGGTTGATTGCTTTGATCAGTCAATTGGCTTGGTTGATGAGTCTTTTGATGAAACAAGTTGTTTGGTGTCAGTTCTGATCACGTGATGCAAAATTTTGATTGTCAATCCTGATTGGTTGGTTAATTGTGATGATGAATTTTTCATCTTCTATGAATAGAATTAGGAAAATTGATAGTGGTATGATAAGTTTAAGGATGTTGATTGACATGTGATGATTCAACATTTGATGATTTTGATTACTAATGTAATTTTAACTTGCGTCCACATGCTCCCCTTTGTAAATTAGTTGTCTAAGGATTATTTCCCTTACCATTTGAGATGATCGATGATCTCACTAGGCAGGAGCGTCAACTAATAGGTCATTGTGGAATCTCATTATTGCTTTCGATACCTCAATTCTGAGTGAATTGAGGATTACTTACAACTATGGCATAGAGGTGACACTCTACCCATAATACCTTTCACTTGTCGATGGGAGAGATGAGGATTACTCCTGAGGACATATACAGATTGCTATGGATTCCTATGCATGGAGAGATTGTATATTATGATCAAGTATACGATGATATTGTATGCAGATGATTATTTGGTGACCCAACTATCAGTGATGATAACATTTTATGGGCACAGTTCACTTCATTCCTAGTGCTTCCTACAGTACTTGGAGTACTGGTTGATGGTTTCCTTCTTCTTGACCGATGAGGTCATGGCTTTTCTATTGGATGGGGTTGTATTCTTGAGGATATGATTGGTCATCCTCACAGATTTGACTGGGGATCATGTGTACTAGCACAATTCTATCATGATTTGCATGATGTAGTTTATAGACACAGTGCTCCACTGTCTATAGGAGTAGTTTTATTACAGCTATGGAAATGGGAGCATCTCCCTATCACACATCCTATAATTGTGATGGTAAGATCTTGGATGGTCGTTCACATTTATCTATGAGGGTATTGTTGTCCAGGCACCTCTGGACAAGTTATATTACTAGACATATTATAGATGATCTAGACCAGGTTGTAAGGAGGTCATATCTGGGATGCAAGCCATGGCCAGAGGACATGACATAGCTCCCTTTTATGTATATGCCTTAGTGGATGATTGGGTGCACACCATTGATCATTGAGAGATTTTTCTTTTACAGAGTTCTTCAGCAGTATGGTCGGCCTCAAGGTATGCCACAGGGACTGGAACTTTACACTAGGTTACAAGTAGAACGATCCCTTTGGGGTCCTTAGATTTATTTCAGGACATCTTGTGATGAGCTCTTGGGCCTCCCTCATTTGGCCTAGGATATGAGGGAGCATATAGTGGATGCAGGGATCACCAATGATTATGCTCAGTGGTTCCTCTAGAACCCATTTCCTAGATTTACCGATCCCTTAGAGGCTATACCCAGGATCAATGATAGATTCAATGATGATGACGCCAGTGACGATGATGGGGGTAGAGGTGGTTGTCATGGAAGATGAGATGGAAGAGCTAGGCAGGGTGGTAGAGTAGTTATTCCAGTTATTTTTGCCCCAGCTCCTATTAGAGGTGGTGTTTGTATGAGAGGTGGACCATTCCAAGCCTTACATCAATTTCACCAGGTCAGACTTGGTGGATGGGGTTAGCACAGGGTTTGATTTTTTAGACCGATTTCCCCTCAAGTTGCTACAGATATTGATGCATAGGTTGCATAGATACTACTTGATGCACAGGTTGCATAGGCTCCTCCTTCTTAGGCACCCACTCAGGAACCTTTTGCTCAAGAACCCACTCAGGTACCTACTCAGGTACCTTTCAGTTAGATGCCTCCAATTCATATAGTACCATCTCAGGCATAGGCACAGGCATCAGATGTTTAGTCTTTATAGGTTGAGATGGCCGAAATCAGACAATAGGTCACCCAGTTGAGTACAATAATGTAGATCTTTACGGCTACTATGAGTCAGCATGGGTTGCAAGCTAGTTCAAGTCAAGGTCCTAATACAGGTCTAGATGGTCATGACATTGATGGTGCTAGAGGGAGTGCGAGCATTGGTAGTTGATTCATATGATGTGCCTTGTTGATCATGTATTTTTATGATTCTTTGATCGAGACATTGTATATTACATATTCTTTTATCAGGTTCTTCTTATCATTGATCGATACTTTATGTTATGGACTCTGATTTTATGGACTTTGATGATACCATGGACTTTATTTTATTTTGGTAGATTCTACTTTATATGATGTCATCATGTGTTGGATTTCCTTTTTCAAATGATTTATGATATGCATTTCTATATGCTTTATTTTTATGTTTTTCAGATGCAGATTATGATATGAATGCACATGCTATGCCTACTTTATGTTAGATGGATGTCTTATTTATGACATAGATTAGATGGATGCATTTATTATATAGTTTAATGCGTAATGATCTTTCATGATGATATTTAATGATTTAATGTTTAATGCTATGCGATGATATGGATGAATATAATTTTAATGCTTTATGGTTTATGAATCATGTGTGCAATGATTTGAAATGTGAGACATGAGATGTAATGCAGTGATATGATGATATGTAAATGCAAAGATTCTAATATTTTAATGATTAATGTATGAATTAACCTAAGGCTGAATGCACCTAATGATTGATAATAGTTAATTAATGCAATTAACCTAATGAATGCAAAGTAACTTAATGAATGAAAATTAATCTAATGATATGATGATAACCAAATGATAGGATAATGATGTACTTAATGATTAATGCACTTATGTTAGTTAATGCAATTTATGATTTAAATGCAATGAACCCTAAATGAATGCAACTTAATGGTTGATTAAAATTGATGCAATCTAGCTATATGAACTTTAATAATACAATCTAATGCAACTTAATATGTAATGATATGCAATTAATGTCACCTAATGATGAATGGAATGTAATGCCATTAGACTTTTAATGATGAATGTAATGTGATGGATGCAACTTTTTAAAAATGATTAAAATGAATGCAAATTCTATGGTGAATGCATTTAATGAAACAAATTTGTAATCAATGCCACCTAATGTAACTAAAATGTTTTTAATTTGCAATGAAATTAAACTAATGCAATACACCCTAATCTATTGCAAGTTTGATTGTTTTGATTTCCAATACATTCTATCACATAAAGTAATGATGAAACTTTGAAATTTTAGCTTAACTCCACCCCCTTTTTCCTTTTCAAAACTAGTTTTCAAGATAAGAATCCATGGAAACTAAATGCATTTAATCTAGTATGGATGCAACTAGTTGTCACTATTCAGAATTAGGAAGCTTATTTGAATCATTGAGCAATTTTAAGACCTGAAATTGGTACAATTGTCACAAGTTCAACCATGATTATATGAATACCTTTTTCCTTCTGTGTTGCATGCCTAATGCTAATACAACTTTCAATGCTTAAATTCAACTGTGAGAGTATGAATACCACTTTTGTTAGATTCAATATTGCAAGTGGATTTTGGCATTATGATATAGAACATCAAAATATCCAAGGTGTCCTATTACATAAACAAATAGAGATCTTGGTTTTTCCATATGTACATGTCCTCGATTATTCTTTGATGATCATGTAATTAGATGAATGAAACATATTTTAAAACTTTTATCTTAAGACAGTCATGTAGAAATCTAGAAAATATCATGCTTTTATCATTGCTTATCTAGTCGAAGACTTCATCAATTTGTTAAAAAGTCATGATTTCACCAATCAAATAATCACTTTTATAAAAAAATTACCATATTTTTTAAATCCATATTTCAAGTTTAGTTCCATCAATTTCATATTTGATTATTCATTTTAATCCTGATAAAGGTAAAGTCATTGTGAGATCATGGATCAAAAGTTTGCATTATTGAGTCAACATTTGGATTAGGGTTTTGAATCAATCGTCTAAGTGTTATGCTTGTGATTTAATGTATTGATTTATGTGGATTGATATTTGTTTGATGAATCCTTCTTTCTTCTAGGATAGATTTTCCTCTAGTTTGATGTCATTGCATTATTGGACTTGGATGAAATCTTTAGGTATTTACAAATGCAACTCTGGGATTTTATTGTGCAATATTTACAAATGTTGGCGAATGCAATATCTACAAGGATGACAGGTAGGCATGAGAGATGACTTGACTTTCAATAGCACATGTTTACTAGGTTTTCACCAATTGAATTGATTTCCCTTTCCTCTTTTTATGCTTTTTGTTTCTTTGCTACCAAGGTGCCTATTTGCTAGGTTCTCACCAAAGCACTTTTCTTTCTTTTTCAATTTTTTTGTATTTTTCTTTTTTTCAATTTTTTTGTATTTTTTTTATTTTTAATTTTTTATCATCAAGGTGCCTATTTGCTAGGTTTTCACCAAGAAAACATCTTTCTAAGGATCATTTTTTAATATTTTTTTGATTTCTTCATGCTCAATTTTCTATTGTTTTTGAACTTTTAAAGATCACTTTTTGTTATTTTTGGACTTTTCTACAATTTTGAATTGTTTTTTCTTTTCTATTTTTCAATGTTTTTGAATTTTCCAAGATCACTTTTGACTATGTACAATAAATAGGATGCTTCCTCATCTGATTTTTTGGTAGTCTTTCGCTTTATACTCTTTCATCTGCTTTAGGTGTAAAACCTTTTCAGGTGTATGATGTTGATGGATTCTTGCAATTCCTCTCCATCATAGCTAGCTAGCTTGTATGTACTCATTCCAAAAGAAGAAGTAATCACAAAAGGGTCTAACCAATTTTCTTCCCATTTCCCTTTCTTCTCTCTTTCTACCTAATTCTTTGTATTTTCTCTCAATACTAGACCACCTATTTGGAATTTCCTCAGTTTGATGTGTTTATTGTAATTCCTTGACATTTGATTCTGATACACTTTGAGATGATCAAAGGCTTGTTATTTTCTTTGATCAAGCAATTATAATTCTTACAATATAGAAACCCTATATTCTTCTTCACTTAGCAATCCATGTAGTGCAACTCTTAAGGATGGGATTTCAACCTCTAAAGGCAATACCTCTTCCGCTCCATAAACCAATGAGAATGGTGTAGCTCATGTTGGAGTTCTTACACTTTTCTTATATTCCCATAGAGTAGGATTTATCTGAATGTGCCAAACTCTACCTCAATTGTACACTGTCCTCTTCAATATTTTTAAGATATTCTTATTAGTGGCCTTCGCTTGTCCATTACCTTGTGGGTAATATATTGAAGATAAATGGTGTGTCATATGGAATTTTGTGCAGAATTATTTCAAGTGTTTATTCTTGAAATGTTTAGCATTATCTTTTATGATTGTTTGAGGAATACCATACCTAAAAATTATTTGGTTCAATATGAACATGGAGATTTGTTTTCCCATTCCAGTGGATAATGGCATAGCTTCGACCCATTTGGTAAAGTATTCAATTACAGTGATAATGAACTTATAACCATTGGATGAAGGTGGGTAAATCATCCCTATTAAATCCAACCCCCATTGATAAAAGGGCCAAGGTGTAGTCATCAGATGTAGTTATTGAGTTGGCACATGAATCAAGTTTCCATGGTATTGACATTTTTGACAAGTCTTTGCAAAATGGCATGCATATTTCTCCATAGAAGGCCAATAATATCCTATCCTTAGAAGTTTCTTTGCTAAGATTAACCCATTTGAATGCGACCCACAAATTCCTTTGTGGATTTCTTGTAAGGCTAATATTGATTCCTCCTTCTCTAAACACCTTAAAAGAATTTTGTCTAGACTCTTGTGATACAATGTGTCAAATACAAGGGTGTAGCGAGAAGCTTGTCTTATGAAGTTCCTTTTTTGGTTTTGGGTTTGGTCCATGGGTAAGGTTCGGTCTTTTAGGTATGTATAGATGGATCCATACCAAGGTGATTCATGTACCACTAATAATAAAATGATGTGGACATTGGAAGGGTTAAATGCAGGTTGTCCCATTTCTTCTACCAATAATTTGTATCTTGCACTTTGGTACAACATTTGGAGGAGTGAAGCCAATGTAGCCATGGCATCTACTTCTTTGTTCTTTTCTCTCGGCACTTGTTCAAATGTGATCAAGGTGAAATATTTCTTGAGATATTCTATCATATTTTTGTAAGGTACAAACTTGTCATCTTTAGTTTGATACTCATCATTTATCTAATTAATGACTAATTAAGAATCTCCATATATCTTCAATTTTGTCACCTTCCATTCTAAGGCCAATTTGATACCAATGACTAATGTTTCATATTCAGCTATATTGTTTGTGCATGGAAATAGTAGCTTATATGATTTAGGGATTTTTTATCCTTGGGGAGTAATCAATAGTATTCCTGCTCTTGAACCATGTTTTGTATAAGAGCTATCAAAGTATAAATTCCATGTTTTTGCTTCAACATTGATTATATCTGAATCTGGAAATTCTACCTGAATAGGATGTTCACCTTTTAATGGTGCCTTCGCTAGTAGATCTTCTATTACTTGGCCTTTGATTTCCTTTCTATCCACATACTCTATATCAAAGTCGCTCAACACCATGACCCATTTAGCCAATCTTCCTGTAAAAGTTATTTTACTTAGAAGATATTTTAGTGGATCAATTTTTTCTATGAGTTTGATCTTATGAGATAACATATAATGTCATAGTTTTTGGGAAGAAAAAACTACTGCCAAACATTCTCTTTCTATGAAAGTGTAATTCAACTCATATTTTACCAAGGTTTTGCCTATGTAATAAATGGCCATTTCTTTTCCATTTTCATCTTCTTGAGCCAAGAGTGCCCCTAAAGAATGTTTTGTCACTGAAATGTACAAAATCAAGGGATTTCCTCTTATTGGTGGGTTCATCAGGTACTTTTTGAGTAATGTGAAAGCTTCTTCACACTTATCATCCCATCTAAATATTGTGTCCTTATGGAGGAGTTCAATAAAAGAATGGAATTTTTTCACTAGTTGTGATATGAACCTTCAAATTGACTGAATTCTCCCTTGGAGTGATCTCATTTGACTCATATTTCTTGGTAACCCCATTTCCATTATTGCTTTGAATTTCATTGGATCCACCTCTATTCCTTTTGCTGAGACTATGCAACCTAGCAACTTTCCAGATTGTACCCCAAAGGAACATTTCTTCTGATTAAGTCTTACTTTGAACTGCTCAAACCTTGTGAATATTTTCTCTAAGATACGTAGATGTTCCTCCCTTGAGTGGGATTTTGCAAGTATGTCATCCACAAAATCTTCAAGAAATGTATGCATCATATTGTGGAATATGGTAGTCATGGCTCGTTGATAGGTTGCTCCTACATTTTTAAGACCAAAGGGCATAACATTCCAACAAAATGTCCCCCATGCACATGTGAAAGTTGTTTTATCTTGGTCTTTGGGTGCAATATTGATCTGCTTATAGCCACTAAATCCATCCATGAGAGAAAACATTGAATAGCCCATTGTCAAATCCATGAGAGAAAACATTGAATAGCCCTATGTCAAATCCACTATAGCATCTATACTTGGTAAAGGAAACTCATCCTTCAGACATGCAAGGTTGAGATCTCAGAAATCTGTGCAAATTCTAATGGAATTGTTCACTTTTGAAAGAGGAACAATATTTTATATCCACTCATCATACTCGATTGCTATTATTAACCCCACTTTTAGTAACTTTTCTAATTCCACTTTGACAAGAAGTTCTATTTGTGGGTGCATTTTTCTCAGCTTTTCTTGATTAGTTTTACTCCATCTTTGATATTTAAGTGGTGCATGATCAAGTTTGGATCTAGTCCCATCATATCATCATAAGACCACACAAAATTTACTTGTCTTTCTTTAAATAATTTTATGAACTCCTCTTTTTCTTCACTTGATAAGGATGTTGCTAGATATATAACCTTTGGCTCTGATTCTGATCCAATGTTGATCTTTTCAGTTGGTTCTATCAAAATAGGTGACCTTTCCTTGTAATGTTTGGGTAAAGTATCCAACCTCTCTTCCTTAGGTGCCTCAATTAGGTTTTCACCTTTGAAAATGCTCTTTATTTCTTTCTCTTTTTTATCTAATGCTGCCACCTTGTGCTTTTCACCGTTAGATTCTTCTATTTTTTATTTTTTTTCATTTTTCTCTTATTTCTGAACTGAGAGATTGGATACTTTCCTTCATCACTTCTTCTTGATATTCATTGGTAGAAGTTTCAACCGCATTTAGGTATTGGGTCACCGATTTAACATTTAGGAATGTGGGAAGGGTAGTTGGTTCCAGGGAATCCCATTCAATGAGTTTTGGATATATAAGGTTTAAGGGATCATTGCTTTGGTTTGGGTTGATAGGACTTAGGTACATGACTTCATTAGAAGGTTCATACATTACATCGCTTAAGTTTATAACATGTGCCTCTTCTAAGTGTTCTAGAGAACTTGGGTCAAAATCCTCCTCACTTGAATCCTCTTGGGTTTCTTGTGGGTAAAAATCTCTTGGATTGAACCTATTGCTAGATCCCTCTATCATAGGTGTCCATGATGGTACATAGGGTTCTCCTACCCATTGGGAGTCTTTTGCTTCTTGATTTGGTACATTTTCTTGAGCCTCTTGATTAGAACTCGAAGCTTGATTAGAACTTGATCTTGAGGTGATCTCTTGTTCTTTGCCTTTGGTAAGAGCATAAGTGTGAACTACATCCACTTCTTTATTTTGGTAGGATTCACTTGATAATGAATCTCACTCCCATTTTTTTGAATCTTCATCACTTTGTGAATCTAATTGTAGAATTTGATCATAGAACATGGGGTGTTTCTTTTGAGTGTATCCTTGTTCAAGATACCCTAATCTTGACTTCTCCTTTCTATCCCTCCAAGACATTTCTATTGGCTCAATCAACCCTTCATTTCTTGTACCCAAAGCTCCTTGTCCTTTGTAGCCTATTTTTTGCATAATTTGAAAACCTTTACCATATTGATGAGTAGGTATGCTAATGTTTTGGATTCTTTTCTCATGAGAACTTGACTCATCATCTTTATATAGCTGTTTCAGAATTTCATTGTCCTCTTCATCCATGGATAAAGAAGTACTAGCCCTTACAAAATGGTCATTGTATTTATGAGGTGGGTGTAAGCTAGAGGGTTTCCCATGGGACTTTAGAGATAATGGTAGATCCATCATAGATAAATAATAATCTCCCACACCATTCTATTTGATCTTGCATTGTTTTTCACAATTCTTCATCATGGTGTCCATTTTTTTGTAAATTTTCTTCTTCTTCTTTAGCATTTTCCTCACTAGCTTTCTCTTTTCCCTTAGTCGATGTAACTAAGTTAGTGGGAATTTGATGGTTTTCAACAACAATCTCTTCTTCCTCTATCTTTTCTTTTCCTTTTAAGGATGGAAGGTCCTTTGAACTTATTCCTTGTTCTATCTTTGTCAACATAGAGGCTTCTGAAGGCCTTGTCCCTTTGGTGAAATGGTGGGGCTTCTTTCCTATAGGGCCTATAACCAAGGTTCAAGTTCCCACAGGGCCATTCTCTACTGTGGATCTTAACTGAGAATATTTTTCATTAGCCCTTGGTGAAATAGTGGGGCTTCTTGCCTGTAGTGCTTACAACCAAGAGTTAATCAAATTTTTTGGGCTTGTCCCTTTGGTGAAATGGTGGGGTTTCTTTCTTGTAGGGCCTACAACCAAGGTTCAAGTCCCCACAGGGCCATTCTCTACTATGGATCTTAATTGAGAATGTTTTTCATTGGCCCTTGGTGAAATAGTGGGGCTTCTTGCCTGTAGTGCTTACAACCAAGAGTTAATCAAATTTTTTGGCTTGTCCCTTTGGTGAAATGGTGGGGCTTCTTTCTTGTATGGCCTACAACCAAGGTTAAAGTCCCCACAGAGCCATTCTCTACTATGGATCTTAATTGAGAATGTTTTTCATTGGCCCTTGGTGAAATAGTGGGGCTTCTTTCCTATAGTGCTTACAAACAAGAATTAATCAAATTTTGGCTTGTCCCTTTGGTGAAATGGTGGGGCTTCTTGCCTATAGGGCCTACAACCAAGGTTCAAGTCCCCACAGGGCCATTCTCTACTGTGGATCTTAATTGAGAATTTTTTCATTGGCCCTTGGTGAAATAGTGGGGCTTCTTGCCTGTAGTGCTTACAACCAAGATTTAATCAATTTTTTATACAACCAAGGTTCAAGTCCCCATAGGGCCATTCTCTACTATGGATCTTAATTGAGAATGTTTTTCATTGGCCCTTGGTGAAATAGTGGGGCTTCTTGCCTATAGTGCTTACAACCAAGAGTTAATCAAACTTATGAGGAAAAAGACATTACTGAAGCAGAGGACCCTGACAATAATACTCAGGAGAGAACAAATGAGGAAAAAGATACAGAAATTGAAGAGGCTAAGTCTGAAGGCACTGAGGCACTAAATTCCCACAACCTTGAGGATCTGGTTGATACGGTCATTCAGTATGCAAAAAAATAGAAAAATGACAGGGATTTTAATGAGGAGGTGCCCGTTCTGGAAGATTTTGTTGAAGGGATGAGGCATGACATGTCCATATCTCATGATTCTGAGGATAACAATTAGGAGGGTAGCGAGGAGTCCAGTGAACAGAAGGCTAGAGAGTCTACTATCAAGCTTATATTTGATGATTTCAATGATAGGGAGGAGGTGACTACTACCGTCCTGCAGACTACTAAAGTTGAGGCCCTTTACTCATTCAGATTTAGTAAGTGGTGTTTTCATGAAATTAAAAGACTCCATTTGAAATGTACAAAGCTTGAAGCTAATAACACCATCCTCCAAGAGAAAGTGGAGTCTCTTCTTAATGAGAGAACTGCTAACCCACATGCTCTTGATTTGAGGAATAGAATGGATAGAGTTGATAACACTCTTATCAACATTCTCCAAGATAGTATGGATAGTATGAAGGCTTCTAGTACCAATATGAAGGCTCTAGTTAAGTTGCTGGACAATACTTCAGAGGATGACATTGAGGTTAGGAGCGCTCCTCTGCTGGACAGTGGTGGTCCCAGTTCTCAAACCCATGGTAAGAAGAAGTCCCCTATGATTAAGGATAATCTAGATGAATTGAAAAGGGTAATCAATAGGATGGATAACATTCAGGCCAAGATGGAGAAAACACTGATGAAAAAGTTGGAGTTCTATAGTCTGGTGCTCCTGCTAGTTTTTTTGTGTCTTTTGTTGTCTTTTTGGAAGGGTTTCTCTGTTAGCTTTGTAGCCCCTAGTATGGGTAGATCATTGTTGTATGTCTCATCTTTTGCTATTTATGCTTAATATTTCCTATCTTTTTCTCCTTAAGTTGTAAAGGGTTTCGGGTCCCTTCAAAACCTATTTTTCTAGTAATCAGAACATAGAGGCTTATGCATTATGGGGGACCAATGAATCATTTATGGGTTTAATGTTATTACAATATTGGAATGAATTTAGGTCTCCAATCACCATGACTTCTTGTCCCATATATGGAAATTTCAAGCATTGATGGTACGTGGAGGGTACCACTTGCATTTCATGTATCCATGGCCTTCCTAATAAGTTGTTACAAGTCAATTTTAGATCTAGTACTTGATAAATAGTCTCCTTTTTCATAGGACCTAATCAGATAGGAAGTACTATTATTCCTTTAGAGGCTCTCTCTTCATCATCGTAAGCTTTGATGGTTATTTTTCTCTTAGGGTCTATATCTTCCTCAAAATCTCCTAAGGCTTTAACAAGGTTTAAAGTGAAGATGAATAGACCAACTCCTCCATCAATGAGGACTCTTTTAACCCTATGCTTATGGACCAAGACCTCGATGTGCAATGGAAATTTTTGGGGATGATTTAAGGACATATCATCTTTCTTAGAGAAGGATAAACAATGAGGTGAAACTAGGTGTCCTACCATGTTTTGAAATTTTTCCACATCCAAATTCAAAGGTACATTGGTTTCGACAAGCTCTTTCTCAAAGATTTCTTTGTGAGTAGGTGAAAGTTTGAGCAACTCCAAAATAGAAATTTATGCGAGAGTTCATTAGAGTTGATCTACCAAATTTTATTATTTTGATGAAGGGGATGTTTGATTAGGTAGAATGATTCTAGGGGCACAACCTGATAAGTTAATTTTAGATGCTTTCACCCTAGTCACAAAATTGGATGCTTCTCCCTTTTGTTTTTCCTTTACCACTATCACATTGATTGTATTTTCAAAACCACTAAAATAATTTACGGAGTTGTCATAAGTATGGGCAAAGTTTACTTTTTCATTACCCCTCTTGTTAATTTGGTTGACATTTGATATTCCTCCCTTTTCATGACTCAAGAAGGAGTTCTTAAAATTCATGTGGTCTTGATTTTTTTGAGGTCCTTAAACCTTTATGGTACCATCATCTATTAGGTCTTGGACTAAATGCTTAAGTTTCATGCATTTGTTAGTTTCATGTCCCTTGTTTCGATGATACTCACAATGGTGTGCATCATTCCACCATGTGGGTTTAACTTAAAATTCATATGGCCTTGATTCGGGAAAAACAATGATTTTATTGGCCACAAGTGTTCTCAAAGCATTTTCCAAAGGTTCACCTAAGAATGTGAATTTTCTTCTTTGAAATGAAGGAAAGAAATGCTTAGGTTTTTTGGCATTCTGATTGTTAAAAGGGTTGTTGTTGTTTTTGTTGTTGTTGAAAGGAGCCTTAGTCATTTGATTGACATTATGTGTTTTATTTGACCCGCTTGATAAGTTAAAAGGGGTAGCATTTAGGTTGTGTGCTTCTATAACCCCATCATTTACAAGGTTCTTATTGGTGTTTTTCAATCATAACCTTGGTTTATCATTATTGTTGTTGGCTCCCTTATTATTATTATAATTATTTAAGTTATTTTTATTGTTGGTGTTGGTATAAGTGGAAATTTGGCTAAGTAGGATATCAGAATGTTGTCATTAAGGAAACATATACTCAGCATAAAGATAGCATAATAGTTGGAAGCAGTCTTGTATGAGCGCACTAGAAAATTGTCTAAGTACACCAGTATTTACCAATCTAATCAGAGACAGTTTTGATTAGAGATGTTCATAGAAGAAGGTTCAATGCATGCGCACTTGAACATGGATCATTCTATGTATATAAAATCCATATATGAGAGTGCAAGTCTGTACGACACGTACAAAAGAAGATATTAAAGATTTACAAAGACAATGTTGAGCTGACCTGAATAGAGCAAAAGACAAAATATGATCACAATAAGTTAAGGGATTATTTTTTTTATCAAAATAATGACTTAACTATGTAGGGGTGACATCCTAGATGTTAAACCTAAGGCAGCATGAATTGATTTTAAATTTTGAGAAGAGTTTATGTATTGTAAGCTGACTTGAAGTTATTAATTGTAATAACTTGTATATATGTAAGAATTATGTAATACAAAATGAACACATGATACATAAAGCAATTGTAATAAGTTGACATATGATGCAAAATTTTATATTGTAAGAAGGAAGAAAGAAATATCTGTATGTGAAAGAAAAGATCCTACAAAGCTACATCAGAATAGAAAATCTATTCGGTAGCAGTAAAAGGTTTTGTATTTTACCTTTGTATGATCAGAAGCTATTATTGTATATTGCATGTTTGGTTAGTGAGCTCATCTTGCAAACATTTGTTTTGTAATAGAAACTCCTAACAAGGTTGAGGCTTCTAACAAGGCCTAAAGACCTTTAACCAGGATAGAGACACCATGTGCATGTAATAGACTCCTAACAGGGTCAACATTCTTAATCAGATATCTTTTTATTAGTGGATCAGTTGTGGGTATCATCCCCATTGGGGTTTTCCCTTGACTAGGGTTTCCTTGAGAACAAACATGGTGTTATGATTTCATTTACTTTATTACTATCCTTGTTATTCAATTTACTTAGTTTAGTTTCTTATGCAAGCTTCAAGTTAATTTTTTATATCCATAATTGGGCAAAAGTAAAATTTTGTGAAATATTGATTCACCCCCCACCCCTCTCAGTATTTCCTATTTCTAACAATTGGTATCAGAGCATAGCTACTCATAACAAAGTTATTCAAAGAAATCCTAATAGCTTGAGTAAGATCTCTATGGATATGGATCAATTGCAGAAGAATCTTCAAGAAGCTCTTGAATAGATTGATATTCCTACTGAAGAAAGAGATACTCTAAAAGAGAAATATGATGATGTGAAAAAATACATTGAGAAACTAAAAGAAAAGATGGAAGATCTAAAATCAAAGAAAGAACCTACAAATCAAGTCAAGGACTATGATGAAGTTTCAAAACTAAAGAAAGAAAATGAGATCCTTAAGCACAAGTTAAAGATTGTAGATCTGAAGTTAAGCTTGAAAGATGAAAATAGCAAAGATGAATCAAATCTGAAATCTGAGAATGCTAATCTGAAATCTAAACTTACCAAAGTACCATCTGAACTTGAGTAAACAAAATTGCAGTACATGCTAAACTTGAGAAGTACAATACAATTGTGAAAGGAGAACTAACTCAGTCTAAACAACATCTTGAGAAACTATATTCCAGCAGTGAAAAGATTGATGAACAAATATCTTATCAGAAACCATCTTATGATAAAATTGGTCTTGGA
This sequence comes from Chamaecyparis obtusa, assembly GCA_027943335.1. Lineage (NCBI taxonomy): Eukaryota > Viridiplantae > Streptophyta > Pinopsida > Cupressales > Cupressaceae > Chamaecyparis > Chamaecyparis obtusa. The sequence continues at coordinate 257,942 of BSBK01000484.1, forward strand.
TATCTTGAAGATAAGTTCCTTAAGAATATTGAGGAATGCAAAGAACTAGATCTGGAACACTCTGAGAGAAAAGATGAAAAGAAGCCTGATGAAGCTAGCAAATCTAAAGATATACCTAATCCACCTAAAGAAGATGAACCACCTAAAGATATGTGAAGATAATTCAAAGGTAGATGTTTTTCTTGCAATTATTTGGGACACATGAAAAGAGATTGTACAGGTAAGCAATTTAAACCTATCTCTAGTTATTATTATAATTGTCATGGTTTTGGACATAGAGCTATTGATTGTAAGAAACCTAGATCTAATGATAACAATGGTAGTAGAATGTTTAGAGATACTAACCCTGCAAATAAAAGACCTATTGGAGACATGAACAAAAGGAATGGAGTTGTGTGTTATAGATGCAACAAGATTTGACATATTGCCAGAAATTAAAGATCACAAACTAGTCAGACAGGACCAAGATATGGAAACAATGGAGTAGTTTGTCAGATATGCAACAATTTTGCTCACACAGTGAGATTTTGTAGAATGAACAACATGAGAAAACCTAATCCTAGAAACTATACAAGGAGAAATGTGAGCACTAACAACAATCAGAGAGGATGATGTAGTAACTTGGAAGAAGTTGAATTTTTTAAAGCCATAGATCAAGTGAGCACACTCAATATACCAGGAAACCAAACAGGTGAATTACCTGATAGTAAGTGTGAGTCATTTCCTAATTCATCTCAAAGCACTTGAACATTTATTTCATGAATTATGTATTAGAGTAAAGTATTAGAATAGTGTAGAAGTTAGAATAGTTTGAATTGAGTCTTGCAAAGTTAATATGAGCTAGTATATGATATAATAAAGCTTTGGTTAAGAGCACATGAATTTATGAATATGTATGCAAGTACATGAAGAGAATGAAGTTTTGCAGGTAACTAGGAACAACTTTTTGGCATGAAGTAGAAAAGAAATGTAATGCGATATCAGAATCTTGAAAGATTTGAAGGATAAAGTTGATGATTGGTATCAGTTGATCATTCAAGCAATTACAAGTGATAAAGAGAGCTAGCCAGTGGAGATTAAGAGCAGTTTGTAGGATTTGGAGATGGATTTCTTGCTAGATCTATGCAAAGCCCTAAATCATGATTCTAAGGTATTTTGCTAAGTATTCACTATCAAAGTAGTTGTGTTTTTATAGAATCATGGATGCATCACTAGTTCACCACATCAAAGATTCAGTTAGACCTAGAATGAAGAAGGAACCTATAGAACCTTTGTAAGAAGACCCTAGTTTAGCCTTGTCATCCATTCTAGACAGAGTTTTACATTTGGAAGATGTAAGAGGTTATCTGAAATGTAAGTTTGAGACCATAGGAGATGGTATCCTAATCATGGAATATGATAAGATCTATAAACATGATATGCCATACAAAGAAGGGTTTGAACATTTGAGTGAGATTGATGTTATCAAGTATACACTTCACTATGAATTTCAAAATGACGAATGGACTAAGATAATATTGAGTAGAATTAATAATGGAAAGTTTTGGTTAGATGACAGAGTCATAGAAATCATCATAGACCTTATTCATGAGGTAACTGGTTTATCTAAGTTAAGAGTAATTCCCTTAAATGAGAAGAATATTAAGAAAGCAATGTTAGACAACACCAAATCATCATACAATGGAAGAGGAATTGTTAAAAGTAAGATTGAACAGGATGATGTTAGATATGTATGCAAAATTTTGACTTCAAAGTTTTTTGCAAGTTCTAGAGAAGATGATATGGTAGTTGGCATGGCACATGCAACTTATCTTATGTGTGTAGAGAAAGTACAAGTAGATATGTGTGAAATTTTGAGGATTCAATTGACAGAAAATCTTGAGAAGATCAGAAAGACCAAGAATTCACAATTTAGATTTTCATCTCTGATCACATACATATTTTTCCATTTGTTGAGAAGATTCCCATACACTATAGGAGTTGACTGGAATGACAAGAGAAATTCTATGGACAAAATCAACAAAGTGTACCTAAGACACCCTATTGACAAAGTAAATGAAAGTGCTGCTTTAGTGATTAAAACCTTTCAGAATGAAATGAAGAAAATATCAAGGATTCCACCATCTATTGTGGAAAATTATAAAGATGAGATATGCTTTTTGGTTGATCCAGACTTTACCTATGTTGAAGAAGTTGAGCCAAGAGTAGAATTGGTAGACCCTCTTGAATATGAAGTTGTAGAAGTTGTGATTGAAGGTTATGTGAGCATATTTCTTAAGAGTAATTTGGATGCTAAGAGTCCTAGATTTGGGACACATGAAGAGAACTTCAATTCTGCACAATCATCACAAGCATAGAAAATGGAAAAGAAAAGAGTTGATAATACCATCAAGAAAATATTGAAAGATAATAGTATGATAGAACATGAGTTTGTCATTACAAAGAAGACAACAGTAGAAATTAGGGACATTGGATAGAAAGAAGTACTATTAGTTCCACCCTTGACATCTCTTGCAACCCCTACTGAAGAAATTTAGAACATAGAAGAAGAAATTGAAGAAGTGGAAGTACAAGAAGTAAGGAAATCCACAAGATCCTCCTCCACCACACCGACCAAGAGAGTTAAAGAAATGGAAAGAAGACCAGGTAAAAGATAGAAAACTATCTTTAGCCCAACTCAAAGGAAAACATCAGCAGTTAAGGCAGATGAAGAGGCGGGAAGAAGCAAGAAGAAATGGAAGCCCAAAATAGATAAAGTGAAGCCTTTGATCATAAATGAAGGTGATTTTACTAAGTTAAACAAATACTATGAAATGTATGATAACTTTGAGAAGTTGAACCTAGAAAATGCAGTTGTCAGACATATGATCCTTGCAGATAAGAAATTTGATGACATAAAAGGCAATATCCCTGACAATCTTTATGAGAAATTGGTTAACAGAAAGAAGAGAGCTACAAAAGAAGATAATGGAATAAGAGAAAGATTTGTAAGAAAGCTATGTGAAATAAAAGATGAAGAACATTTCAAGGAAATAATGAAAAATCTCAGTACCCATCTGAGGAAGAAAAGAAGAACAATACTAATAATGGGAGGCAATTATGAGGAGATTAACAAAGAAACAGAGGAAGTGGTTGTGAAGGTAATGACCTCTGGACCAAGTGAGAAAATCAGTGAATCTGATCAAGCGGTTGAAGAAGAATATCAAACTGAATCATCACCAGCACTGCCACCCTCCATCAACATTGAAGATGAATCTATGAACGTTGAAGGAAAAAATATCACCCTAGACAGTGAAGAAAATCCCTTCAATGACCAAGAAGCTAATGCTAGCAATTTGATAGAGAATAATGAGCAGAAGGACATAGCAGAGTATGAGGAAGAAGAGGTTGAAACAAGAAAGGAAGAAGGAAAAGAGGAAACACAGACTGATACAGCTGAAGAAGAGCATGCGGTTCTTCAGGAATAATCAGTGATCATTCCTAAACCTAAGGAAACAATAGAAACATCACAAAAACCACAGTTTGAATCAGTGTTTGCAAGCTTAGGATAGGAATTAGATGATGATGATCAAATAGAGTTGATCTCATCTCTAAACAAGATTATTGGAAAGAACAAAAAGGTAAAAAGCTTGGAAGGAGCACTACTTGAGGTAACAGGTAAACTTCAAAGTATAATACCAAGTCAAGCTAGTGAGGCTGATCCCCAAGAAAAATAAAAAGAGGTTATGAAATCCTTTGACATGGAATTCACAAACCTATCTAATATTGCAACAGTAAAAGCCCAAGCAGCCCATGATGCACAGATATTTCAAGTTGTATGCCAGAAAATGAGAAATGATCTAGACAACTTGGATATATGTATAAAAGAGTTGAGAAGATGCATAGAGAGAGGGAAAGCACTGTACATTCAGTGTACACAATCCTAGAGCCACACATTTGAGATATTAGAGAAGTTGAAGATCAAAGAAGCAGAACTACAAGTGGCAGTAAATATCTTGCAAAGCCCTAATGCAAAGATCTCAGAAATTGAGAGGAAAAGAAGAAAGATTTTTTATGATACGAGACTTTTGAATGATGAGAGGGAGAAGAAATTGTAAATATTCACTCTACTCAAAGAGCATGTATCATTGAAAATTAGTATTTTAGAGAATCAATTGGAAGAATGTCTTTCTTCGAAGACATCTTATGGAAAATTTGCTTATGCAAATCTTAAGGCAGTTAAAATTGTGTCCTTTTGCCTATGCGCATTGCTCAGTGTTTCTAATGCAGTGAAGAAGTAATGGGATGAGGAGATAGAGAGCCTAAAAATCAACTTTGCAGATTTTGTTGCAAGCCTTCCAGCCTTGCAATATTGAAATCATGAGGTAAAATAGTTTTTGATACATCATTTTTGACACCTTTATCATTGTTGTCAAAGGGGGAGTAGTATAAGTTGAAAATTGTATGTATAGATATTATATGTATAGCATGAAGTATACTCTTAGGGGGAGTATAAATATTTTGGAGAAATAAGTAGTTATGTAAGATCCACATTTTTGTATGGCCACAATTTTGTAATTTAAGTTTCTGGGACTTAGCAAATTTTCCCATATGTTGCCACCAATGACAAAGGAGGTGATTATTGGAAATTTGGCTAAGTAGGATATTAGAATGTTGTTATTATGGAAACATATACTCATCATAAAGATAGCATAATAGTTGGAAGCAGTCTTGTATGAGCACGCTAGAAAATTGTCTAAGTACAACATTATTTACCAGTCTAATCAGAGACAGTTTTGATTAGTGATGTTCATAGAAGAAGGTTCAGTGTGTGTGCACTTGAACATGGATAATTCTATGTATACAAAAGCCACATATGAGAGCACAAGTCTATACAGCATGTACAGAAGAAGATATTAAATCTTTATAGAGACAGTGTTGAGCCAACCTGAACAGATCAGAAGACAAAATATGATCACAATAAGTTAAGGGATTATTTTGTTTATCAAAATAATGACTTAACTATGTAGGGAAGACATCCTAGATGTTAAACCTAAGGCAACATGAATTTATTTTATATTTTGAGAAGAGTTTATGTATTGTAAGCCAACTGGAAGTTATTAATTGTAATAACTTGTATATATGTAAGAATTATGTAATGTGAAATGAACACATGATACATATAGAAATTGTAATAAGTTGACATATGATGTGAAATTGTATATTGTAAGAAGGAAGAAGGAAATATCTTTATGTGAAAGTGAAGAGCCTACAAAGCTACATCAGAATAGAAAAGCTATTCGACAACAGTAAAAGGTTTTGTATTTTACCTTTGTATTATAAGCTATTATTGTATATTGCATGTTTGGGCAGTGAGCTCATCTTGCAAATATTTGTTTTGTAATAGAAACTCCTAATAGGTTTGAGGCTTTTAACAAGGCCTAAAGTCCTTTAACCAGGATAGAGACACTATATGCATGTAATAGACTCCTAACAGGGTCAACATCCTTAACCGGATATCTTTTGATTAGTGGATCAATTGTGGGTATCATCCCCACCAGGGTTTTCCCTTGGCTAGGGTTTCCTTGAGAACAAACATAGTGTTATGAGCTCATTTTCTTTATTGTTATGCTTGTTATTTAGTTTACTTAGTTTAGTTTCTTATGCAAGCTTCAAGTTAATTTGTAATATCCATAATTGGGCAAAAGTAAAAGTTTGTGAAATACTGATTCACCCCCCCTCTCAGTATTTCCTATTTCTAACAGGTATAATCTTTGTTTTCTTTAAATAGTTTAATTTCTCCTCTTTTTACGAACACTTTTTTAATTTTTATCCCGTTTTCAATTATCTTTTCAAATTTGGGGGGACATTGAAGTTGGAGTCTATAGTTCATTTCCATGTTTAGGTTGTTCATGAATATCTCCATCTTTTCCTTTTCAAGTATACTTCGAGGGTATCGTGTGAAAACCGTTCTCCATGTTTGGATAAAACCTAGAAAAGGCTCATCATCTCTTTATTTTGTGTCACATAGGTTAAGCATGGCGATTTCGTGTTATATATTATAAGAGTAGTGAGTCACAAATTTGGAGGTTAGATCTTTGAAAGTCTTGATTCCTTGTGGTAACTTGGAAAACCACTCCATGGCTTGGTCTCCTAGGCTTCTTAGAAATAGCCTTATTAAATAAGTGGTAGCGTGCATGAACTCTATACTTAAAGCACAAAATAATCTTAGGTGGTCATGTGGGTCTGATTTACACATATATTTGTCGTATCTAGGAAAGACCATGTTGGGTGGGAAAGGTACCATAACCAAATTTCAATCAAATAGAAATGGGCATAAAGCCTCGATCGAAAAGGGTTTTGGTTCGACCACTTTCTTCATGGTGTTGATTTGTGCTTGAAACATTTTAAGTTGTTTATTCATCACACCTAATGGATTCTCCTCTTCCTCATCTTTCTTTAAAGTTGTAGTGTCATAATCATGAGGAAGTTTGAGCCCTAATTGGGCTAGGTTAAGGAAATATCTTTCCTTATTTATTTCTAAAAGTTTTTCTATTATCTCAAGGAATTTAGGATATTGGGCAGCCCTATTGGCTTTATCTTTGGTTGTTTCCTTTGGCCCTTGGTTTCCTTGGTTATTTTCTCCTTGATCTTCATTGTTTCCCCCATGAACATAGTCATAAAATTCATTGTTTCTAGCCATTTAATTGACTCTTTCCTCAAATACGTTTGGGAGACTATCCTCTTGTTCTTGAGTTTGGATAAAAGGATTTTGGAATAAAAATTTGCAGACCTCTTTTGTTGTGAAAGTGTCATCTTCTTGTAAGGATATTTTCAATTTTTGTGATCTTGTAAAAACCGGCATCAACAATGGTTTGAATCAAATTGAGTTTCCCTTATTTGTGATTGTTCTTTTGAGAAGATATTTGAAAGTGTAAGATGATTTTCAATGGATATTTCTCACTTGTTATACGTATCTTAAAACAAAGCAACCACAAGTACACTTATCTTTTTAACCCTCTAAACAAAAAATATTTGAAATGTATTGAATGTTATCATGAGTTTTTGTACAAGAAGTAACTTCAAGAAATTTACCTATTAGTCAAATTAGTTCATAAACATGGAACTAATTAGGTAGGATTTCTTATTTAACAAGTTAATTAGTAATTATTCCATTCAAATTAATATCAAGTTTCATCCCACAATAATTAGGGGCTTTCCACCATGAGTATATCGGAATTTTGTGCAATCTTGAAGGACTACTCGAGGAAGTTTGATACTTGATATCCTTTTGTCACTCACCCCATTGAGGATGAATGTGTTTTATTTTATAGTGGGTTGTATTATTGCAGAAAAATAAATTGTATCCCACTTTGGGTTATCCCTCTCACCGGCCTCGTTAAGTCAAATTCTCAGGAGACAAGTCCACTAAAGTTCTAGCATGTTCATTTGAAAGAGAATAAGTGAAGTGAAAAGATAGGTTTGGGAGTTTGATTCACCAAAAGGTGAAGAGAATATCCCTACTATTCTTCACTCCCAAGCACAATTAACAATGTTCAATTTACCAAGCCTTCTAATCTAATGGGAACCAAGTATTTCTACTCTCCTCCACAAACAATAGGCTTTAAATTTAGTGCTTGTTTATTCCTTAGCCTTTCTTTTAATCAAGAAATCTAGTAGGTTTTCCATTTTGATTCACTTGAAAAGAGAAGAGCATAGGCCTACTACCAAATTCCTCAAACAATAATAGGCTTATAATTACTAGATTCAAAGTAAAAATGCCACAATTTAAGAAAAAAATCACAAAAGGATAAAGGCTTAAAATTTATTTCGAAGCTAGCAAAAGGCTAGGGGCATTTTTTATTGATCTTTTTATTAATTCACTCACCTAGTGGTGATTGTTCTAGCTCCTTTGCATCCTCCTTGAAATCATTAGTCCAACACAACCAAGAAAAGTGAAGAAAATAAAGCAAAATTGAAATTTAAGCCTCTTTTTTTTCAATTTTAACAAAAATGATCAAGGCATGAAAATCCAATTTAAGGATACAAATTTTGATTTATAAGATTCAATTATTTTCAAGTATCATTCGTAATCCTTACCTTCCTGCTTGGAATCCTCCAATAAGTTATTTAAGTGGACTATGTTCTCTCTTTTTAGCCTTTTTGCAATGTCTTTGTTCTCTCTATTATTTTGAGTATCTGGTTTTTAACTCTTTTATGTTCTGCATCAGAAAAACATAGAAAAAACATTTTCGACTGTCAGATTTATCAAATTTGCAAAATAGTCAAACGCGTTGCAGAAATGATTAAATACACTATTTAAAGCCTTAAATGAGCTCCAGGAAAATTTAAACGCGCTAAAACACAAATTAAACACACTTCTTTAACAATTAGATGCACATAAAGAAAATATCAAATGCGTTGCAGGAATACTTGGATGTGTTGCATAGTCAGGGCAAACACGCTGAAAGAATGTTAGATAGAAGATAGAAAGTATTGAACATGTTGTTTGGCTGTGTAAATGCACCAAACTTTTCTTTAGAAGCATTATTTCAAGCCTCAAATGTGTCATTCATTTGTTTAAACGCACTGCAGGAATGCTCAAATGCTCTACTTCACCTGTAAAATAGAGATATTAAGCATAAAATCCTAAAATTCTAGCAAATTCTCTGAAATTTAGATTAATGAGGCCTAAAGCCCCATGGTGGGCACCATTTTGTGTACTAATAAAGTACCTTCATAGGGTTAGTTTGACAATAAATGAACAAATAAAGTAAATTACCACAATTAGTGAGCTATTTGATGCAAATAATATCAATAAGCACTACAGATCTCTAATTAAGAATGCTAATGTAAAGCTCTCAACAAGCTTCCATTAGTGACAGTCCTAAGATGAGAAAATGATAAAGATTAACACAATTAAAGCCTATTTCAAAGAAACTATGCTCAATTATGCCTAAAATTGTCTTTCTAGCTTAAATTCTCAATAGGTTTGATGCAATTCTCAGATGTGTGGATCCATTCTCTTGATTTTAACCTTGCTTTTATAGATTTTTGCAAGCATAGGGAGTGGAGTTGAGTTAATCATGATTGAGTTTGAGTTAAGTCCATGGTTTCAACTTTAGGGACAATTTAAATGGTTTGTCCTCAAAGCTTGGGACAAAGAGACAAAATGAGTGGTCAAGATGCTCTCACCTTATGAGTGATTGAGATTCGATCTTGGATTGATCCATGTGAGCCCAATCCTTAATTCCTATTGGTTGAAGTATTTTCCTCCCATGTGGTGGATGAGGGAAAATAAAAATTAATTAATTTAATTTAATTGATTTGTTTAGCCATGTGTACCCCTTAAATGGGTTGATTTGATTTTTAATTGAACTATACAATTAATTAGATTAATTTCATAATTAATTGATTATTTGATTTAACTGGCTTTTAATTTTTAATTATTGTTGGATTTTGGCTTGATTGTAATTAATGCTTTGATTTTGCCTTAGTTACTCACTTGATTTGATCTTGACCAATTTTAGATGATTATAATTATGACTTTGTTTTTTAAGTTTTAATAAACATAGGTTGTCTTACCATTTAGCAACTTCTCTATTTGATTCTTCTGGAAAAATACTAAATTATGAGAAAAAAATTATAGAAATATCTAGGAAATAGATATTTAAGTTCCCTTACTATGAAAAAAATAAAAAATGAATTTTGCTATATATAGATCAAGCTAGAGTGATCCAAATGAGCCTATGTCCATATTATAGTTAATGTCACTTCATAACTCAATAAAATATAAAATATTCAACCAAATTGGATGAAACAAATTGGATTCTTTATATATTGGTATTAGAAACCTAACTTTGAAAGAATTATGTTTTTATCATTTCTAGAAAAAAAGTTATGTTGATCAAAGTGAGTGTCACTCTGTAAAATGTTGATTTTTCAGACAAACCAATTTTCGTAGGAGAAGGAAAAATGGATACAAATCAATTCCAATATTTTCAAAAATATATATTTAGAAACTATAAGAAAAATGATAAAAGTCACTAGTTTACATCATCTTCAAATTCTTAATGGTTTTGCAACAATAGGTGTCCGAAAGAGAATTTTTTTTTTTAGAATGTTCATTTAAGTGTCAAAGTTGGCTAAAAAGTGGCACATAATATTATGAGATCACAGAGTCCTCGTCCTCGTATATTGATTTGATAGAGAATTTAATTAATATTTGGGACTATTAATTGTGAATCTTATTGTATTGGATAGTTTTACCATTCATTTTGTCTATAGTTGTGCATTAGGTAGATGTTTGTAAGATGTGATAAAGTTTGTAATGGATTTATAGGAGAATGAAATGGACTTTACTTAGTTATACCACATTATCCTATCCCTATGGGTGATTTATAAACCATATGAATTTTTTGGATTTATATGTTCGATTATGTTATCTTTTAATATTTAGTGTAGAGTAATAAGATTATGATGTTGAAACCCATGAAACCATATCAAATTGGTTGTGATTTTAGATCCCTTGAGTGATAGAATTTCTATGAATGCATCTTTCATGTGTGACATTTTTAAATGCAATTTGTGTATTGATTTCTCTGTGCTAATGAATTAAATAATTTCATCTACTTTCTTTTGGAATTTAAGAATAATTGAGCATGATGGGGGTATTGATTTAGTTAAGTTCATTGAGTTAAAAAATATTACATTTGTATAAAAAATTGATTTTATTAGTAAATTGGAAGAAATAAAAATACACCAAGTGTTCAAATATACTAGCTCAAAGTAAAAAATTTGGCAATGTGAACATAGGAAAATGTGATTTTTCAGATTTTGGCTTAATTAGAAAATAAAGTGTGTTAATATATATTTTAAAAATCAATTGAGAAAAATAAGATAAATATTCTTGAAACACTAACTTTTCTTGACAATTGGAAAATATTAGAATTGTGGAGTAGGTTTCTTTATGTGTGGAGAAATTAAAACTTCCTTCTTTAATGGTGAATTTGAATGTGATTTTATTTTGTAAAAAATATTTAATTTTTTTAAAGGATTAAGTATATATTTTTTAATTAATAACGAGATTGAGTTATCACTACTTTTCTTTCTAAGTTAGGCACAAGGCTTAGTTTGAGATTGTTAAACTATAATTCTAAATTGGATTCTTTAGTTTTAGGAAATGATTTTGTGAATAATAAATTTTTACCTAATAATTTTTATTAAAAAAATTATATGATTTAAAGTGTGGTGTTAGTAATTTTAGAGCATAATGACATATCTAACTATTTTAATATTGTATAATTTAAACATTTTTATAACATAAATTAAAGAAGAAGATTTAAAGATTGATTACTAGTAGCACCTAAATATTTTAAAAGCATATTAACTTATTTCTGATTAAAATTAATATTTCTAAACTATTATTAGTATGTGGAATCATGAATTCTTGTATAGAAATAAATTAGGAAATATGGGCTTGAAGTAGTTAATTAATAGAGTGCATTTGGAAGACTATGGATGCAAGGACTAACATTCTTTCTTAAAATCTGGGATAATGAATAAGTTAATGAATACTAAAACAAAAACTTGAATTAAGCATATTGCATTCATGAAAGAAAATGAACAGGTGTAGTATTATCAAGAATATCTCACATTTAGTTGAAAAAATAATATTGAAGAATATTTTTACACATATTGAAGAAGTTAAGAAGTTCATTATATAATTGAGAAACACACATGAGGTGGGTTCTCACTATGAGAGCTTTGTGTTCTATTTCACTTTCTAAATTGGTTATGGAGAACCAATTAGAAGTCCACTCTATTGTTTTAGCTATCCTCCTCTTCTCATCTTTCATTGTGTTGAATGTATCAAATTATTCATTAAGAAAATAATGTGACTCTTTGGTGAATGTTAGTATCTTTTTTTTGAGAATTTTTGTATGTGTGTGAGTATTAGCCTTGATAGTGCATGTCTATGATCATGTTCTCCATGCTCAATGGTTTACTAAAGTAATTGAAGGTATATATTATGCTCAATGATGGTAAAGGAGTTGTATGGATAGTAACATTCTCCATTGGTCCTTAATTAAGATCTTTTAGGAGCCTAAAGAGTTTTCATTTTAGTGTTTTATGATTTTAACCATTTTGGATCCTCTTTATAAAATCTCATTATTGTTGTAGTATTATTCATTATATTATTTATATATTGTATATGTTGATCCTTAAAAGATTGGGAAGTGGTATTTACTATGTGATTATTCTATGTTAACATTTGAATGGAAATTGAGCTTTGTTCTATAAAAAATTAGGCATTAAATGACAAATCATTTTATATTTTTTTCTAAACGAAACATATCTAGGATTTTGGGGCCCTTTTTTTTGTATAATTAAACTATATATTGAATGATTTTGAGTTGTATTATATTATATTACATATAATGGGTAAGAGTTTTAGGTCATCACTTTTGGAACATCTTGATGTTGGTTTCAATTGAGTATGGCATTTTGTATCATTTTGTCATGTTTGGCTACATGGTTGAAAATTCATTTGAAAATATAAATTTTCTTATTATTATGTAATGATCATGCAAACTAGTATACATGGGATGTATGATGCCAATGTGCTTATAATTGAATTCTTATAATGAAGACTTGCATGATTTTTTTTTCTTTCTAATTTTCTCTAGGTTTCTCATCTATCAACTAGGTTCAACTTTGAAAGCTCGTAGAAAAGTCTTCCTTTTGGACCTAATAAGTTAGTTCTAGCTAATCTATGTGAAGGATGATAGTATAGGACGATAGTCTAGGAGGTATGCAAAATAGACACACTATCATCCAAAATTGTATTATCATTTAAAGTAAATTGTCATCTAGATCTTTTAGATAGTTATTTTTTTCGAAAAAAAATTCAAGAAAAAAATCAAATAGAAAATTACTTATAGGGGCCTATTTAGTGTGTCTAACGGCTTCATTTAAGTATTTCTTATATATTTGTGATATTTTAGTCTTCTCGTACGGAACCTTTTTTTGTGTGTGTATTAAAGTCTTCTAGTCACATCTTTTTTATATTGAACAAAGTTGAATAAAATACAAGAAGAATAATAGTTCAAAAAAGAGCTACAATAAGAATGTAATTCAGTGTAAATGTCTATAAACATCAAATAATGTTAGAAGAACAACCCAAATAAAGCTAAAATGTACATACAGGCTCATATACATAGATGTCAAAATTATATCATTTTCAAGGAAGAAGGAGCTAATATAGTATAAACTTAAATAGACTTTAAAGTTGTCTTACACAATGGATATCTCTATCAAGTAGTTACAAAAGTTGGTACTTGATTTCCTCCAACCGCTTGTGATATTTTCCATCTTCTTCCAACTAGAAACATAAAGAAACAAATTGTAGTATAATGTTAGAGTAAAACTTAAGAATCTTAGTTTCCAATGCAAAATATGATTAGAAAACATGGCTCAACATCTAGTTTTTAAAATATTAAGCAAGATAGTTTGTCTCATAGTGTTAGTAGTAACATTATTATGAAGTTCTTTGCCCTACAAAACTTTTTCCCAACTTAGCATATAATAAAACATAGTTGGTAATTGTGTATTTATAACATTCCATTTTTTTGGCTCATTTGATAAGGGTCAACCCCTTTTTTTTGGTTGTCTATTAATATAAAAAATATTCCATTTTTTCTTAACAAGAAATTTTCCCAAAAAACATGTTTCAAATTTTCAATATGTTAACAATAAGGCCACTTGATTGGTGTAATCTTCAAACATTTTAGTCTAGTATGCGATTGTGAGATTGTGATATATGAGTGGTACAATTACATTACAAAAAAAATAAAAATTATTGGGCGATGATTAGTTTGCTCATGTCCTAATGTAAATGTTAGGGCATTAGAACCTATCTTGATTTATCTCTTAAACATAAGTAGCATAGATGCTTTCATGTAATGGTGAAGCTACTATAATTTAGAGATTGAAAATAAACTCTAGAAAAAATAAATCAGCTGACATTATGCAACTATTGCATGATGAAAAAATTGTCAAATAGTTAGACATATTTCATTTCCTTTTCTTTTGCATTTTCTTATAACTTTTACTTCCAAAACTTTACTTATTAACACAAATAAATACATGTATCTCTTGATTGTGAATAAAAAAGTCATAAAATCATTAATTCCAATTTTTTTGAAAATGTTAAATAATTAACTACTAATAATCTAAATGTACAAGCTCCTGACTTGATTGGCTAAAAGCATCCTATTGCAAAAAAGTGATCATGAGATGTATTCCCATACCTACATGATGTTGGAGGGTGTGAGGTCCATTCTTTATCCATATAATATCAAAGAACATATCATACTAGACATCATCAATCATGTTAAAACACTTACATAATACATTATATGAAAGCTAAACCAATTTTTATTGTGATGTTAGAAGGTGTGAGGTCCATTCTTTATCCATATAATATCAAAGAACATATCATACTAAACATCATCAATCATGTTAAAAAAACTTGCATAATACATTATATGAAAGCTAAACCAATTTTTATTGTCCTTAAAAACTATTTAAAAACAAAACAACCACATGAAACCTTGAAGACATAATAATACTTACTCACCAAACTAAAGAAGATTGTTGGTTAAGTTGAGGGGTGCCAAACTAAAGAAGACTGTACGTTAAGAGTCCAAGTCCCTTTCCACGTGACACTTGATGATGGATTTGCTTTTCATGTGTCCATGCATTTGTATTTGAAAAGTAGAAAGAAATATATACGTGTAGTTAACTTCCAATTGTGGAGGTGACGTCATCATTGGAAGGCCTTTTAGGATTGTGGTATTCAAACATGTAAAGCTAACCTATGTATTCTTCATATTAAGCATTTACTTTTTAGAGTGTAAACGTGAATTTCAAGGGCACCTACTTTACATGGTCTTTGGATTTTAGTGTGGAAAAGCATTGATGGGATGGAAGAAAGAAAAGAGATGTTGTGAAGGGAATCATAGTCCTTTCCACTGCTCCAAATATTGATGGTTGGGGCAGGGGCAACATGGTTGGGGAAGGGGTGACATAAGTGAAGTAGGTAGAATGAAATTATATCAAATTGGGTTAAGCTAAGATGGAATTATCAAAGTTTAGGAAAAGTTTAAAAAGTTTTGATAAAAAAATTAATGTTTATTAGTATAGAAATAAATTTAAATAGTGAGAGTCATAAAGTTGATAAATAGTGGTAGATTTCAATTATTTAGTATAAATCTTTTTTCTATTTAAAAAATTATGATCTTTTTTATAATAAAAGGGATCTATTCATTTTATTATGAAGATGTCAAAAAGGGATGATAATCAATTTGCAAGGTAATAATAACTAGTATATTGTCTAGTTTGTAAAGCAAAAATCTAACCTAATTCAAGAATATTAACAACAATTTTCTCTATGTGCATATTATTAGCTTCAATGTGATTAATGACCATAAGATAACAATCATAAGGGAAGTTGCACCACCATGCAAGAAAAGTTACCACAATGTTCAAAAGGGATTTGAAGTTGGGTCTCTACTAGAGCCACCTTGTTAGCTTGAACTCAAAGTCATAGTAACACATTGGATAAGACCAAAAATTTCGAATAAGTAGAAAGATATTTCTCAATTAATTTTTTTCTTTAGGATTTGTCAACTAAATTAAGAGCAAATAAAGAAACATTTCTATCTTTCCAAATAGTAAACAAAATCTCTGCTATAAAACTATGTATATTTGAGTATATTCAACTAAGAGCCTAGCCTTTGTTGAACAACCGAAATATTGGGAAGGGGGGTGGGGGGGGGGGGGGGGGGGGGGGGGGGGGTTGGGGGTTGAATCAGTATTCCCAAATTATTAGAATTAATTCACTTCCTGAATTTTAATATCAATCAAAAAAATGTAAACATAAGCATAAGAGAACACCATATTTTTATCCTGGAAAAACTATGGAGAGGGTTAGCTCTCAATATCAAGTATAACTAGTTATAATATTATAATGCTCACTGCATGACACACTATCGAAGGCTCATTGTCGAAAGGGATTACAAAATGAACTATTATAACTATCTCTAACTTATGCATGTGTTTATTCCTTTGAAGTACAAAATAAAGACTTGACATACTTTTTTTGTCCTTCATAGATTACATGACATTGATGTCATTTTGCAAATCTCTATCATGTATCTAGGCCTTGACAACTACCCTCTGCGTCCATGCCTCAATCAAATCTATCTACAGTTGTGCAATCCGTTGATCCCTATATTTTGGACCTCCTTCCCTCGGTGCCTCAACCAATGTTGCCTCTGTTGCCACCTCCTCCATCGGCTCCCCCTCACCCTCAAGTGGTCTCCCCTACTAGTCTCTCCTCGGGAGGTGCCCTCGGTCTACGCTCCATCTCACCACTCTCTCCCCTTCCTCCTCTGGCAACCCCTCCTCTACAAAAAAAATAGCTCCCACTAACCCTAAAGACCTCCTCTCTCCCTGCAGCCTCTGCTTCCCTATACTCTAAGGTCTGATGGTACTTTCCCCTACATCCCCTCATCCCCTACCTCTCTTCCCTCTCTCTCCTCTTTCTATCCCTCTCCCATATTGTTTTCCCTATGGATCATCATTTGGTTCCTCTTCATTAGCTAGTCGAGGGACTCACTTCACTGGATCAGTGAACCTAGGAAAGTGATGGTCGATCAGATGGTGTTTGTATGTGGGGGTGACGTCAGCATCTGTGGTGTAAGGAAGATACTCACAGTTGACTCCAATAAGATCTCTAAGCTCATGAAAGACAAAGAAGGGTGTGATACAATATATGATTCTTGTCTATCATATGATAAAAAATAAAGAGGGGTGCGATGAAATCATTTCTTCGCATGAAAAACCAAACTACAACCCTAAAGAATGTGCAAAAGATTTACAAAATCGACTCAAATTTGCAAAAATACAAGTCAGGATAGGGTACTTATTGGTGCACCATAAGATTGAGGCCAGTTGTGCCACTTCTGAAGCTCAAATCGGCGATTACAGACTAGAATTGGCATATTTCTCTCTATAGAATTCTCTAGGCTCTCAAAGTCAATTGTAGCAAATGATTTAAAAATGACCCCTTCGGGCCTCTTTTATAGATTTTTACCTAAAATCTGAAGTTCTTGAAATGCCATGAAAATTGCACCCCTAGCTAATTTTGACATCTTGAATCCATTTTCGGGATTAAAATTAAAATCTGAGTTCATTTACCTAGTCAACTTGCAAAGTTAACCCTTCTTGGTCAAACGTAGTTAATCAATGACATTATTGCTTCTTTCTCACTTCCGCCTTCATTTCTTGCAATCTTGAAGTCAATCCAATTTAAATCTACCACATCCAAGTGATTTCAATATGGTCAACCCTACTCAAACCTGGTCAAACTTCAGTCAAATCTAGTCAATGGGACTTCAAAATAGCTCAAAACAATCTCTAATTTATTTTGAATCTGATGGTAATCTAATCTTGTCAATTTTATATTGAATCTATTCTAAATTGGTGATCTTCATCAATTGAATCTTGCTTTGACCCCTCTGCACCATTTTGATTTTGATCCCGAGGGGGCATGACAATATAACAAAACTTATTATGTAATCAATCTGAATTAGCTAATCAATTCAATCTTCATGGCTTGGGGCATCTCATCTTCATCATGAACCATATCAAGTTTATCATCTCTGCATTTCTTGCTGAAAGATTGATCTCATCGCTTCATATGAAGTCACTCTAACAGACATCTATTTGATCTCTAGGGGCATGTCAGGTTCATTAGGACCCATATCAATCTGACATCATTCCTAGGGCATATCAAGTTCATCAAGTATCAATCTGATATTGTCTCTCAATTAGGTGATTGACTTCTTTAGAATCCTTTTCAAAGAAGTTATCTCAAACTCTTTGACACTAGTCAGTTTCATCATTTCAAATAAAACTGGCTAGTTGTCACTATCCTTGGATAGACATTCAGTTTCATCATAGCACATCAGACTGGATACTCTGGTCTCTCTCATCAATCTTCACTCAATCAAGTCTAGAGATGATATCTTTGATCTTTAATCAATCTTGTCTTGATCAAGTTCAAAGTCAGTTTCTCCTTATCAGGAATAGTCTCATTGCTTCATATCAGGTTGTTTTCTAATTTAGCTTCAATCTATTCTTTGAATCAACATGTTTCTCGTACATCGATTCAAAGATGGGAAAATGTAATCACCTAAAATTTATCTAGTAAAACCTAAGCCCCTAATTTTAATCAATTTTCCTTAAGCAAAAATTCTAAAACTCAAAGACATAATTTACTAGACATAATTATGTAAGCAACCTGGATAATCCCCCTTGCATAATTAATTTATCTCTAAAATCAAGCACAAATAATTTCTAATATTAAAATCTTGAAAACCATTTGATTATTAAAAAACTTCCTTTTAATATAAACTCCTAGCACTTTTATTAAAAGAATCACATTTCTCACATAAGTGTGCAACTTAAATCCCGATTAAATAACAATTAAAAAGGGGATTTACTATTTTGTCTTATTCTCAAATCAATCTTGACCAATAAAAATTCTTGGATCCTTTCACATGCATTGATCTCTCTCACCACTCATCTCTACCAAACATCTTTTTCCTCTTAATCTCCACCCTTCATTCTTGAGGAACTTTCTTTAAAAGGAAGTTCTTCCTTAGTACAAGGGTCAGAATCTTGATCATTTTTATGCATTATAGAGTTACTATACTATTTTGAGTTCTTAGTGTCATCTTGACTTATTAGTTTCTTTCATCATAGTTTCTTTCACTCATAGCTCTCTTTCATCCTTAGTTTAGCTCATTTCTAGAATAATCTTGCATGGCAATCTAGTTTTGAATCTAGTTTTCTTTCATAGTAGTATTGATGTTGTTAGCTTAATCTTGCATTATAGCTTCATTATAGATTTGCATTATATATTTAGATCATCTTGGAATTGTGAATGTAAGTATTTCATCTCATTCATGTATTGAATCTTCCATTTTGGAGTGTTCAAGTCACTAATCCTTCATGCCAATTTGATGAGCATCACAAAAGGATTAAATTTCTTCAACTAGGAAGCAATAAGCCGGTTTTGGGAATTTAGTTATTCATTTGATTTGAACTCTTGTAGATAAATTCTTAAGTTAATATTTTATTGAGTGTTGGTTACAATTAGAATTGAATACCAATTTTATACCACACAATGTGTTGTGATTAGTCAAGTACAACAGAGAAGATATTAGGTGTGTTTGGCGCCTTTAGAATTGTTTTCAAAGGGGGAGAGAAAGTAAGGAAAAGTGAAAAGGGGGAGAATGTGTGTATGATAAAGAGGGAAATTGTTCTGTGCTGTAGAAAGGGAAGTACAGATGAGAGAAGTTCAGTGAAAGGGGGAGTAATTACAGAATAGGTGAAAGACATAAGTGGGAACATCTTTTTGTTCCTAGTATTTTTGATGTTGAGAAGGTTTGTGCATACTATATCATGTTGGAGAGAGGAAGAGAATGTTTACATCAATGCCAAAGGGGGATATTTTTGGCATAACTGATGCAGTTATGGTAAGTGATTTATAGAGTTGTCATGATACAAATTTGATTGCATGATGATCAGTTATTGGGTTGGCATTGATGTCAAGTATTGACCTAGTGTTCCTAGTATGTTGCTAAGTATAAGTATGATGAACAAGGTGTTGGAGTGAGTTTCAGTTGTAGGGATCCTTATGAGAGATTTGGGGATGTCTCTAAATGTCAAATGTATGACCGCTACTATTAGTGTAGACCGGTAAGCAAGTTATGATCGAATGAAGGTTATTAGTGCAACTGCTAGAACAGTTAGTGATAGGAGATAGTTGATTTCATTGGTTTGTCAAATCTTTGTTGTGTCTTGTGGCACAGTCACATGATATGGTTATCAATAGTATTCAGATACTATGGCTGTGACCATAACTAATTTGAGTGACTGGTGTGCAGGATAGGTTATCATTGAGAAGAAACAAAGTTGTTAACAGGTTAAAGTGTTTGTGTTCTTGAGTGATAGACGATAAATATTTGATTGATGATTGGTTTTGAGGTTGCGGTGGAATCGGTTGAGTCAGTTACGATCTGGTGATATGTCTTCATGATTGAAGGTGATGATCTGGCATCACATTGTTCAATGCTAGTATGTGGATAAGATTCTAGAGGAATCATGTGTTTGGTCAAAATGTGTTTGACCCCTTGACACAAAATTCCATGTAAATCATTGTATTAGCTAACACGGTCTTGGAAATTTATTTTGTACATTGAATTTTGTTTTGTGTCGTGTTGGATTTGAGCAGGATATTTTAAATTCAAATCTATTTCAATTTTAGGGCTTTTTTAAGGTGACGGACTTAAAAGTTCAATATATAATGGATGAAGTTGAAATTTAAGGGTGCTGAATGTGTGTTTGGAAAGTGCGGTTGTAAAGTACAGGTTGTGATCAAGCCATAGCAGAGTTAAGTGTGTTGAGAAGAGATTGTGTGCTTTAGTGGATCTGAGCAAGAAAAGGTAGTGTTATTCTACATATCATTCTTTTTGGTGTTCCCTAATAGTTACAACAGTTAAAATCCCTTAACTGGGTTAATCCTACCAGGTCCCTATTGGAAATCCTCTAACAGGGTGGCACATTATCTTGTATCTAACATCCTATAACAAGGTTACTCCTAACAAGGTAAAGCTCCTAACAGGGATATAGGTAAATCCCTTAATCGGGTAACACCTAACAGTGCTATTGTAAACACCTAACAAGGTTAAGCTCCTCACAGGGTGTACTTTAGAAGAGTACACCATTTAGTGGGTACTAATTCCCACTATGGTTTTCTCTTGATTTGGGTTTCCACAAGATAAATTTGTGTGTCAACTTTGTGGATGGATTTTCATGGTTATGATTTTCGTTTCCTATTATTAAGATAAATTTGTGAGTATTTTTGTATAAGTTTAAGAGGCTAAAAAGTTTCATAATTGGTTGATTACTAATTCACCCCTCCCCCCTCTTAGTAATACATGATCTTGGGACTAATAGTGGGAATATTGAGCATAGAGATTTCCAATGTTCGAGTAGTTCTAATAAGGACAAACAAAACTTGGTGGCACATGAGGAACACTTGAATGAAGACCTTTTTGAGAAGGAAGTTTCACCTGAAATGGGTGAATATTTGATTTTTAGGAGAGTCATGTTGAGAAAAAAAGAATTGGAGAATGAGAAAAGATGGGAATTGTTTCAAACAATTTGCAAGTCAGGAGGTAAATATTGCAAAGTGATTATGGACAGTGGCAATACAGACAACCTTGTATCATAGGAGCTGGTACAAAAGTTGGGTTTGAGGAGACTTAAACACCCTTGTCCTTATGGGATAAGTTGGTTTCAGGATGACCACATGGTGGATGTGAAAGAGAAATATTGGGTTTATATTGGTCCATACTATGATGAGGTATTACGTGATGTGGCTAACATGAGTGCTTGTCATCTCTTGTTGGTAATACCTTGGAAGTATGATTTTGGAGTTATTCACGATTTCCAAAGGAATTTGGTGTCTATCGTGAAGGAGTGAAAAAGGTTTACTTTGATTCCTTTGAAGGAGGAAGGAAGGAAAGATAAGAACTTGAGTGTGATGATGACTTACACCTTAGGAGATTAGAGTGTTATGCATCAGAAAGTGTTATATTTGTAGTAGGTGGCTGAGAAGGTTATTAAGGTTGTATGGTTGCTTGAGCAATTGATGAATGAAGCTAAACCGGTGGGAACAAGGCTGGAGATAATAAGATGTTGCAACATGTTAGTAGGAAGTTGAATTTAGTTGAGTAGAAAGATCTTGTGTGGAGATATGAGATGTTACCTGATGTTAGAAGTGAAGTTAAACTGCAAAAGGGGAAGAATATAGTTGTTTCTGATTGTAGGAGCAATCAAAGAAAGAGTAAGTGTAGCATTCATGAGCGGAGTCAAAGAAGCCATTTTCCTTCTAATGAAGAGGATATGTTGGTTAACAATGAATATGTAATTTATGTTCTGAATCCCATCAGATGTTCATAAATTCCTTTATGGAACATATTTTATTCACGTAGGGTCTCTAATGTAGAAGAATCCTTGGGTCATTGGAAATCATGTATCACCAAAAAATATTTCCTTTCAGTTTGTTTTTTTCTTGTTCTAGTTTGACATTTTCTATTGTTTCTAGATGTGGTCGATCTAGTTGTTACATCATCTTATGTAGTTTCTATGATGTATTCTTGACATCACAAAGATCTTATGTCTATTGTAATCACCTAAAAATGGACAAAGATCAAATCAAAGAAAATCAAAGAAAATCAAAGCAAATCAAGGACATAATTGAGTCAATTGAATCACAATGCACATTTAGCCAATCAAAATCAAAATAAAATCCTAATTCAAGATCAATCAAAATCAAGAGCATTTTAATCAAGTGCAATCAAATCAAAATACAATTAAGTCAATTAATTGTATCATCTTGAATTAAATTAAATTCAACCCATTCAAGGGGTACATGGCTAAAAAAAATCAATTAAATGAATTAATAAATCTCAATTACTCTCAACAACCCAAAAGGAGAGGAAATCCGGGCAACCAATGAGATTTGAGGAAAGGTATTCACATGGATCAAGCCAAATTGAATCTCAATCACTCAAAGTGAAAGAGAATATTGACCATTGATCTTGTCTACTTGTCCCAAGCTTTGAGGACACAAACTTTGCATTGTCTTCAAAGGGTGGAACCAAGGACTCAACCAAGGTTTAATCATGATCAAACACAACTACACCCCCTACCATTGGAAAATCTATAAAAGGAAGGCCTAAATCCTTCATTATTATCAACCACATATCTGAGAATTGCATTGAACCTCTTGCAATTTGAGCTTAGAAAGGCATTTGAGAGCATAATGAGCATTTACTTTGATAATTGTTAGCAATAGTTTGTTGATGTTTATCATTCTCATTCTAGGACTGTCATTAATGGGAGCTTACTGAGAGCTATTCATTAACAATCTTAGTTAGAGAGCCATAGGATGCTCAATTGATCATTATTTTCTAAATAGTTTCTCTATAGTGGTTGTATTTAGTTACTATTTCATTTATTGTTCAACCTTAATTCTATGAAGATACTTTTATTAGTATACAAAATGGTGCCCATTGTGACCCTCAAATCTACCCCATAAATATAATGAGAACTTTGTGAGTGAAATTACATCATCCGCCATGGATGAAGAAGACAATGAGATCCTAAACTGGTTGTACAAAGATGAAGAATCAAGTGCCCACGTCAAACATATCCAAAATATAACAATTCCAACACATCAATATGGGAAAGGATTTTCAATCATGCAAAAGATGGGATACAAAGGTCAAGGAACTTTAGGCTCAAAGAATGAAGGGATCATTGAACCCTTAGAAAGTACATGGTGAGATTCCAAGGAGAAAGCAGGAGTAGGGTATCTTGAGGAAGGAAACACTCAAAAACATCATCCCAAACTTTATAGCCAAATATTACAATTAGAGTCTCATAGTGATGAGGATTCTAATGAATGGGAATGGGAGACCCTATCAGATGAGTCATGCCAAGACAAGGGCATTGATGTCATTCATACCTATGCTTCTACCAAAAATAAAGGACCAATGACAGAATCAACTTCAAATCAAGCATCTAGTTCTAGCCAAGTGGTTCTAAATGATGTACCAAGTATAGAGATAGAAATCAATCAGTGGGTAGGTGAACCATAAGTTCCTTCATGGAGACCTACTATGGAAGAGTCAAACACTAGGTTTAGTCCACATGAGTTCTATCCGACAGAAACCCTAGAGGAGTCTAGTGAGGGGGACTTTGGTCCTTCTTCTTTAGAACATTTAGAGGAAGCCCACATTCAATATTTTCAAGATACAATGTATGAACCCTCCAATAACAAGATATATACCTTAAACCTGATCGAAATGAACCCAAGTATTGACCCATTAACTCTCATTCATCTAGACCTAACTGAATGGAATGCCATTGAACCAACTACCTTGCCAATTTTCTTGAATGACAACATGGTGTCCCAATACATTAACGCAGTTGAACCTTCTTTTATTAGAGAATATCAGGAAGAAATGATCAAAGGGAGCATCCAAACTTCTAATCCGAGAAAAAGTGGAAAAAAAAATAAAATAAAAAAATGAAAAGAATCAAGTGTTGAAAACCACGTTGTGGCAACATTAGATCAAGAAAAAAATAAAGAAATAAAGGATGTTTCCAAAGGTGAAAACCCAACTGAGGCACCTATGGAAGGGAGTTTGGATGTTCTACTAGAGCATTATGAAGAAAGATCTCCGATCTTAATTGAGCCAACAGAAAAGATAAATATAGGATCAGAAATAGAGCCAAAGATCATTCACTTAGTAGGATCCCTATCTAGCGAAGAAAGGACAGAATTCATTGAGTTCTTTAAGGAAAGACAAGTTAACTTTGCATGGTCTTATGACAATATGTTGGGTTTAGATCCAAATCTGATAATGCATCACCTAAACATCAAGGAAGGATCAAAACCTGTTAAGCAAAAGCTAAGGAAGATGCACCCTCATATAGCACTACTTGTCAAAGTAGAGTTAGAAAAACTATTGAAGGTGGGATTCATAAGGGCCATTGATTATGCACAATGGATCTCAAATATAGTGCCGGTATCAAAAGTGGACAAATCCATCAGAACCTGCATGGACTTTAGAGACTTAAATTTGGCATGTCCTATGGATGATTTCCCTCTTCCAAGTATTGATGCCATTGTAGATTTAACAGTGGGGCACTCCATGTTCTCACTCATGGATGGATTTAGTGTGTATAATTAGATAAAGATAGCACCAGAAGACCAAGATAAGACTGCTTTTACATGTGTGTGGGGTATATTTTGTTGGAATGTCATGTCATTTGGGTTAAAGAATGCAGGAGCAACCTACCAAAGAGCAATGACTACAATATTTCATGATATGATGCATAAGTTCATGGAGGATTATGTGGACGACATACTAGCAAAATCTCACTCAAGAAAAGAACACCTTCCAATTTTGGCAAATTTTTTTGAAAGGTTAGAAGAATTCAAAGTGAGACTCAACCCAAAGAAATGTGCTTTTGGAGTCCAATCCGAAAAACTCCTAGGCTATATTGTATCTGCAAAAGGGATAGAGTTGGATCCCGCTAAAGTGAAGGCTATCATGGAAATGGAAGCACCTAAAAACATTATTCGGATGAGATCTTTACAAGGAAGGATCCAATCCATTAGGAGATTTATCTCCCAATTAGCAGAAAAATGTCATAATTTCACCCAACTTTTGCATAAGGATACAATCTTGAAATGGGATGAAAAATGTGAAGAAGCCTTTAATCTACTAAAGAAATATCTCATGAATCCACCAATCTTGATGCCACCTATTAGAGGCAAGCCCTTGATCCTATACATTTCAGCAATGGAGAATTCATTGGGGGCACTTTTAGCACAAGATGATGAAACATGAAAAGAGAAGGCAATTTACTATATTAGTAGAACCTTGGTCAAATACGAGCTGAACTATACATTTATGGAAAGGGCATGCTTGGCTGTAGTTTTTGCTTCCGAAAAATTACACCATTATATGCTAGCCCACAAAATAAAACTAATTTCCAAAATTGACCCATTGAAGTATCTACTTAGCAAAACAACACTGAATGGAAGACTAGCAAAGTGGGTAATGGTACTTAGTGAATTCGACATAGAATATGTTGATAGAAAATCAATCAAAGGGAAAGTAATTACAAACCAATTAGTAGAAGCACCACTTCATGATGATCATCCCATCCAAGTGGAATTCCCAGATTCAGAGATTGTGAAGGTGGAAGCAAAAACATGGCAGCTTTATTTTGATGGTTCCTACACTCACCATGGATCAGGAGCAGGCATACTTCTCATCACACCTCAAGGTTCTACTATCCCTAAGTCTTACAAATTTCTATTTCCATGCACCAACAATATAGCGAAGTATGAAATATTGGTTATTGGAATCAAGCTAGCATTAGAGTGGAAAGTGACAGAATTAAAGGTTTATGGAGATTCACAATTAGTCATAAATCAAGTCAATGAGGAATATCAAACAAAAGATGACAAATTGGTACCATACAAAAACATGGTTCAAAGCCTCAAGAAATATTTTATACTCATCACATTTGACCAAGTTTTGAGGGAAAAGAACAAAGTAGTGGATGCAATGGCAACTTTGGCATCACTTTTGCAATTGCAGATCAGAGTGCTAGATACGAGTTCTTGGTAGAAGAAGTGATTCGACCCACGTTTGACCCTACCCACCCTCACACCATTTTCTTTTTAACTACAAATGAATCACCTTGGTATGGACCAATTTATACTTACTTGAAAGATCAAATCCTTCCCATAGACCAAACTAGGAATCAAAAGAAAAGCTTCATTCGCCAAGTCGCCTGATACACCATAATTTCTGAAACATTGTATCAAAAAATTCTAGATGGAATTATCCTTAGATGTTTAGAAGAGGAAGAATCAAACTTAGCCTTACGAGAAGTCCATGAAGGAATTTTTGGATCACACTCAAATGGATTATCCTTAGCCAAGAAACTTCTAAGGATAGGATATTTTTGGCCCACAATGGAGAAAGACGCTTGTAACTTTGCCAAAACTTTTAGAAAGTGTCAATTCCATGGAAACTTGATACATGCACCCGCACAAGAGTTTCATCCGATGACAACACCTTGGCCATTCTACCAATGGGGTTTAGACCTAATAGGCATGATTTACCCACCATCCTCGAATGGCCACAAATTCATCATCACGACAACTGAATATTTTACTAAATGGGTGGAAGTTGTACCCCTATCAACTGCAACTGGAAAGAAGATTTCTTTGTTTATCCTCAATCATATTATTTATAGATATGGCATACCTCATGCTATTATAATAGATAATGCAAAGTATTTCAAGAACAAAGACTTAATGAAATTATGCACTAAGTTTCACATGATTCATCATTCTTCTTCAATCTATTACCCTCAAGGTAATGGACAAGCCGAAGCAACCAATAAAAACATCTTGAAGATTTTGAAGAGAATGGTGGACAACTCAGGGAGAGATTGGAACATTAAGATAAAACCGACCTTGTGGGCTTATAGAAAAAGCATAAGAACGCCAACAAGGGCTACACCTTTTTCATTAGTCTTTGGAGCATAAGTAGTTTTTCCTTTAGAGGTAGAACTTCCATCTTTGAGGATATCTATGCATGGTTTGATAAATGAGGAAGACTATAGGGTTGCAAGGCTGCAAGAACTAGAACTCTTGGATGAAAAATCGAAGCAAGCATTTGATCATTTGAAGGTGTACCAGAAGAGGATGTCAAAGGCATACAATAAACATATCAAGCCAAGAACATTCCAAATAGGGGACCTAGTTTTGAGAGAAAATCCCAAGAACCAAGTAGAATGAGAAAAGAAAGGAAAATGGGAAGCAAACTGGTTAGGACCATTTCTCATTATTGAAAATTTTGGGACCGACACCTACAAAATAGCAGATTGTGATGGTGAAGAACTGCAAGAGCCAATCAATAGCATACATATCAAGAAGTTCTATACATAAGGTAGATGAAAGATTATAAAGAGTATTAGATGAGGAGCATCATATTTATTGTACATAGTGAAAAGAGATCCTAAAAAATACCAAAACATTTGAAAAGCAGAAAAGATCAAAAACAGTGAAAAATTGAGCATGAAGAAAGCAAAAACATTCATATATGATCCTCAAAAAGAAGAAAAAAATTGAATAAAATAAAAATACAAAAAAATCAAAAAAGAAGAAAAGTACCTTGGTGAAAACCTAGCAAACAGGCACCTTGGTAGCAAAAAAAAGAGAAAAAGCTTTAAAAATAGAAAAAAGAGCTAGATCCATTCAATTGGTGAAAACCTGGTAAACAAGTGCCATTGAAAGTCCAACTCAGTCGCATACCTAGAAGGTCACCTTGTGAATATTGCATTCACCATCATTTGTATATATTGCATAATAAAACTCCACAATTGCATTTACAAATACCTCAAGATTTTGGTCACCTAATCGAAAAATTATCCTAAGTCCCACAAATGAAATCAATATCCAAGTGGGTGCAATCTACTCAAAAGGAGAAAGGATTCATCAAAGAAAGCTTTATTCAATCAGAGAATCAATTCATCACACTCGAAAGAGGAGCACTTAATCAAATCTACATCCTAATCCAATTTGAGCCCAAAAATGAAAAATTTGATTCAAGAACTGAAATGAGCTTACCTTTATTAGGATTAAAAATTTGAAATGGATGGAACTACAGTTGACATATGGATTTGAAAAACATTGCAAAAAATTTTCTAAGTGTTAACTCAATTGATGAAATCATGTATTTCTAGCAAGTCGATGAAAGTTTTAGACTAGACAAGCTATGATGAAAGGATGATATTTTTCTTGATTTCTGAATGACTCTTAAAATCAAAGTTTTAGATCATGTATTATTTGTCTAAGGATGTGATCATCAAAGAATCATCGAGGACTTGTATATAGGATAAAACTGAGATTTTTGCTTGTTTACGCAAACAAATACCTTGGCTATTCTGATTTTCAATATCATAATACCAAAATCCACTTGCAACATAGAATCTAACAAAATCGGTATTCACACTCTCATGATTGGCTTCAATCAGTGATAGTCGTACCAAAGAGAGATGGGAAAGCAAAGAAAGAGGTGCAAAAAGTATTCATATCATCATAGTTGAACTAGTGATGGTTGTACTAACATGGGATTCCAAAAAATGCTCAATGATGATAACAAGCTCCAAATATTGAATAATGATAGTTAGCTGCATTCATTTTAGATTAAGTGCATTGTATATATTATTTTTCCTTACTTAGCTTGAAATTGCAAAAGGGGAAATCAAAGAAAGGGGGGTGTATGCAAATCAAAGAATCAAAAGATCATCAAAAATCTAATTATATAGGATCGAGTGAGTTGGAAATAAAAAACAAAGTACATTGCATTAGGTTACTTGCATTAATTAAACCATTATCATTAACTCTTGCATTAATTTAGATGTGTCCAACATTTGAGTTATTAGAATCATACATTATTAGGTTTATCATTATCATTAACTAACATACATTTGAAAGCTCATTAGAAACATTAAATTGCATCCAT
This sequence comes from Chamaecyparis obtusa, assembly GCA_027943335.1. Taxonomy (NCBI): domain Eukaryota; kingdom Viridiplantae; phylum Streptophyta; class Pinopsida; order Cupressales; family Cupressaceae; genus Chamaecyparis; species Chamaecyparis obtusa. The sequence goes on from BSBK01000484.1 coordinate 287,185, forward strand.
CAAAGTGCATTGCATTAGTTACAAATCATTTCATCCATTAAGATCCAGCATTAAAAACATCTCATTCATAATAATACCATTCATACATATATCATTGAAAGACCATCATGACATCACATTTACCTATCCAAAAGAATGCATTCATTAGATTCATCATCCATTCATTATACATTACACACATCAATATCAATAAAGTAATATCATTGCATATTGCATTCATCTATTCTATGTCACACATAAGACAATCATTTAACCATCATTAGGACATATGCATACATTGGAAATTATATTCATTAAAGCATAAAACAAATCATATAGAATCATATAGATGCATATCATACGAAACATCCAGAAAGAAATCCAACACATGATGATGTCATATATAGTCAAATAAATCAAAGAAAGTATCAAAATGCATAGTATCATCATCAAAAATCAAATTCTATAACATGATCATAAAAAAGCAACATCTAGAGATCAGTGTCCATTAGATATCAAAGTATCAACATAAAATAACATCAACTGATCAAAAATGATACAACATAAGTCCAATGTCTCGATGAATAACAAGGAAAAGAAAGCTCATGAGCATAGAGGAACACTCAATCAATGGAGTCACCCGCACCATCGATACCATCACGATCAGGAGCACTATCCGGTGGATAGCTCAAACTATCCTGTAACCCATGCTGACTCATAGTAGCCATAAAGGAAGTCATCAGTGAGCTCATTTGTGCAACCTGCTACTGAATAGAAGATATTTGAGACTGAAGAGCAACAACATCCGATGTTGAAGCTGGGGCATGACCCTGAGCTACAAAAGACTATGGAAGTGGAGTATAAGAAGATGGAGTAGATGAAGAAAGATCACCCAAAACTAAAACAAACCAAGAAGAAGAAGGATGCAATGAAGATGAAGGCATCGAGATAGAAGCATGTGCCTGAGCTATAGGAACAAAAAAATGAACAATAGGAGGAACAATAGGAGGAGCAACAGGAGGAATGACCTGCTGAGTAGAAGGACCCTGTGCCTGATCAAGCAACACTTGCACAATATCTGCATCAATAACTATCTGTCATCTAACATGAAGCCTCTATGTAGGAACTCTGGAAACTTGATGTAAGAGTCTATAAACCCATCCACCTCCATCCTGATCACTAGCTCTAGGAGGAATAGGAGCAGCAACTAACAATGGTATCTATATACGACCTGCTCTAGCTCTATGATGACCCCATTGTCTGTGTTGACCCCTGATCCTACCATGACCGCCACCTCCATCATCATCTCCATCATCATCATCATCACCCTCATCCCCACCAACTCCATCCTCACCATCTGATAACTCCTCAATGCTAGGAATCCTCTCAATAGGATCAGTAAACCTGGGAAAAGGATACCTATGTATCCAAGCACCACACTCATCTGTAATACCGACATCCATCACCTGTGACCTAGGATTCCAAGGATGATACCCCAGATCCTGAATCTCTCGAACAGCTGTACCAAAATAAACACAAGGGCCCCATAATGATCTCTCGGCTTGCACACGAGCATACATTGCTATGCCCTGTGACATATCCTGAATGTGCTCATACTGACGAAAAACATGGCAGAAGTAGAATCTCTCAATAACAAAAGTGGAATGACCAATCATCCAACGAGGACAAAACATATACGAAAGCTCTCCATCATCCTCTAGCCAAGCCTCGCATCCAAGATAAGGCCTCCAAATGACAATATCCATGTCATCTATCTGACGACGCTAGTAATCTAGCTTACCCATATGGGCCTGCCTAATAATACCACTGTACATCCATGCAAAAGGCCAACCAACTGGATGATCTCATACTGTCACAGGACATGACACCGGGAGGTGCTCCCAAGTACAAAGATGTAATAAAATAGCTCCAACAATCAATGTAGTAGAACGTATGTACACGATAGTATGCAGCTCATGATATAACTGTGCTAACAAGAAAGAACCCCAATTGAAGCGACGAGGATCTGCCATCAAATCCTCTATAATAGGACCCCAACCAATAGCAAACCCATGACCACATCAGTCAAGAAGTAAGAAACCACCAATCAAAGTACCAAGGATAGCTGGTAACACAGGGAACAAGATGAACTGAGCCCATTGAATATATGTTGATCACCGATAGAAGGATCACTAGACACTCAGTGACAAGCTGAACCATCATAAATAGTATCATAATATACAAGCTCTCCTTGAGTTGGCAACCAAAGAAGATGATACACATCCTCAGGGGTGATGGTCATCTCACCCATAGGAATATGGAATGTGTTATGGTCTGAGTGCCAACGCTCAGCCATAGCAGTAATGAGACCCCAATTCACTCAAAATTGAGGAAGATATAGGAGGAAAGAAAGGCCACACCGAGCAATGTGATGATGGTCGACAGCACTCAAAGCAGGTATCATATCCCAAGACAAAGGATAAGAACCGTGGATATGTAAAGAACCGAGCTCCAACTACAAGAAACAGGTTCAAACACATTAGAAAGGAAATCAGAAATTATTGGGATTATTCTAAGTCAATCAAAAATTTATCAACACTTATCAAAACCACAATCAGATTTCATGTTTCTACTAAGATAGAATAGAAAGTTTATCTTCACCCATCATCTGAATCAAGATTAATGACAGATATCCTAACTATAACTAAAACCTAACTGACACATTACAACTTGTTACAAAAATATCAAAATTGGGAACGTAAACCTGACAATCAATTAATGATGTCGACAAATTGCAACTTGGCCAAAAATTCAAAAATTTTCAATTTTGCAGAGCAAAAGCACTGGTTTATTGAGCAAAATCAGAAAACATCAAAAGTGTTGCCTAAATGGGTGAAAGCACACATAAATATTGTAAAAGTGGTGAAAAATTTGAAAGCACCCAAATATACATTAAAAGCACTCTTAAAAGATGCAAAAGTGTGAAATTTGATTAAAAGCGCACAAAGAAGTTGTGAAGTGCTAAAACTAAGCAAAAGCGCACAAACAAATGGTAAAAGTGCAAAAGGGCTTAAAATTGGCGAGCAAAAGTGCCAAAATGATTCACAGAAGCACAGAGGAAAAGTGCAGAAGCGCACATAGGCAAAAGCACCCTTAAAAATGGCAAACGCGCCCATTTAGCGAAAAATTGGAAAAACTTGGAAAAAATGCTATAAATGAAAAATTGAAAAGGTACAAGTACTCACCAGAGGTCCTAAGCCAGGAAGACGCTGATATCGATGACATTTCTCGAACCAATGCTCACAGATAGGAACAGACATCATGAAAAGTAAAAAAGAAAATAGAGAGTAAAAGTCAAAAGTCAATGGTAAAATGAATAGTAAAAAGGGATTTTGACCCCTTTATATAGGTTTTTGACCTGAAAGGAGGTAACTTTGACCTACGCAAGTACATTTTTAACAAAATTGACCTAATAAAGCAATGTTATCATCAGAATAATTAAAACCAGGGCATTTAAAATTGAGCAGAGTAAACATTGATATCCGAAATTTAAATAAAATTCATCATACATATGAACTATATTCACATAACGATCAACATTACTCAAACAAAAATCAATCAATGGTCAAATTTATATGAATTTTATTTCATTTCTGAGGGGGCATACCATCGGATAATCAGATCAACATCAGCAGTAACATCATCATTGAATTGAGAGACTGATCATCAAATCAAAGCGAAAGCTTTTATCAGGAAATTTTTTGTAATCAAACAATGGGGCATCGCATTGAAATCAATCATCAAATCAGGTATCCTATCAGGATTTTCATCAAGCATCATATCGAGGATCTATCATCAGAATGACCATCATATCAGAATGATCATCAGAACCACATCAATTGAGAGTTTCATATTGATGCATCAATCTCGTATCAAAAATCAAGGATCAACCATCAAAGACATCAAATGAACATCGAAGATTGACCATCATTGAATCAAGACCTATCATCAGCAAGATCAGAGAATTCTTTGAATCGACATGCTTCACACATCAACTCAAAGAGGGGCATTTGTAATCACCTAAAAATGGACAAAGATCAAATCAAATCCAATCAAAGAAAATCAAAGAAAATCAAGGACATAATTGAATCAATTGAATCACAATGCACATTTAGCCAATCAAAATCAAAATCAGATCCTAATTCAAGATCAATCAAAATTGAGAGCATTTTAATCAAGTACAATCAAATCAAAATACAATTAAATCAATTAATTGTATAGTCTTGGATTAAATTAAATTCAACCCATTCAAGGGGTACATGGCTAAAATAAATCAATTAAATTAATTAATAAATCTCAATTACTCTCAACAACCCAAAATGAGAGGAAATCCGAGCAACCAATGAGATTTGAGGAAAGGTATTCACATGGATTAAGCCAAATTGAATCTCAATCACTCAAAGTGAAAGAGAATCTTGACCATTGATCTTGTCTACTTGTCCCAAGCTTTGAGGACACAAAATTTGCATTATCTTCAAAGGGTGGAACCAAGGACTCAACCAAGGTTTAATCATGATCAAACACAACTACACCCCCTACCATTGGAAAATCTATAAAAGGAAGGCCTAAATCCTTGATTATTATCAACCACATATCTGAGAATTGCATTGGATCTCTTGTAATTTGAGCTTAGAAAGGCATTTGAGAGCATAATGAGCATTTACTTTGATAATTGTTAGCAATAGCTTGTTTATCTTTATCATTCTCATTCTAGGACTGTCATTATTGGGAGCTTACTGAGAGCTATTCATTAACAATCTTAGTTAGAGAGCCATAGGATGCTCAATTGATCATTATTTGCTAAATAGTTTCTCTATAGTGGTTGTATTTAGTTGCTATTTCATTTATTGTTCAACCTTAATTCTATGAAGATACTTTTATTAGTATACATCTATGATCGCATCTCAATATGATGTTTCCATATAAAGTTATCTTATGATTTGGTCCAGTCCTATATTTGTTTCTTATTCTAATGGCCAGGATAGCAAGATCTGGCTTGTGGTGAAGATCCATAGTTTACAGTTGCTTGAGGTACATTGTTTGATATCCTTATGTTCATGGCTGACCTTCTTATACAATCACACGTCATGATATACTTATTTGTGGATGTTCTTATGGATTTAGGCCCTGGCCTATATTTATTTTTAAACTATTTCTATATCTTGGAGTTTGTGATCAGATAAGCTGACTAGTGGCTGGTGATTTTTTATATAATCTAGGTAGTAGTTCTTGTTTTAGGGGTGCTAGAGATAGAGCAAAGAGAATATATGTGAAGGATTGAAGGGTTAATTTAGTCATATTATAAGGTTGCAACTGGGTAGTCCTTATAGTCTGACATGTATGAAGGAAGAATTATTGTAGCTTCTTGCAATCTTATGATATGAAGTTTGATTCCCTATAATTTTATGGTGTTATTGTTGTCTTGTCTTGTCATCCTCTATATAATCTCTAGCTACAAGGTTGGACATCTCCTTTGGGGATTTCTCCTCCATTGACTACATCTCCATTGCTTGAGTATAAGGAGTAAATTTTATAACAATGGGGAGCATAGTACCATGCAAGGTTAATTCTTGGAATACTAGAGAAGTGATTGTTTTAGGTGGAGAGGGGGTTTGACTTCTAGATTATCTAGTGGGTGTAAGGCTTGGTGCAAAGTTTATATTTTGCAAGGCTTCAAAAATAGAATCAACTACTCCTCATCTCAATGATCTAGTATATCTCCTCAACTATAGTTTGTTCAAATAAGGAATACAGTTATTTCTACTGATTGGTTAGGTGTTTTGGATGTCTTGTGGCTTGAAGAGTATGGTTACAGGCTTGTTTTCTAGCTTGATTCTTTGCATGTCTTATTGTTTGTCTTTCTCGCAAGAACCTCAAATTAGCGACCAAATCCTCTTCTCGCTCTATAACCAAGTTTTCTCTTCTATAACACTCTATATTTCTTCTCATACATCATGCTAATGTATTCAATTGACTAATGATATCCTCCTGCTCGTCCTAAAATCCCAAATTATCTTGTAACACAAGAAATATATTTTCATGGGTCAATACTATTGTATCCCATGCCAAGGCGATTGTCTCTCATTAAATAACATTTGTTCAAGTCCCCAACAGAGTAACCAAAAATCTATAGTTTAACAGATTTGTCTTGATAAATTTGAATGGAACAATAACTCTATTTCCCACTTAAACAAGAATAAAACTGAACCAACAGTTGGGTGAACTAATCACAGTTTACCCTCTACATTAAAGGTGCAACTCCCTATATGATTTTCAAGAAATTGATCAAATATCAATAAAATCATGGAGATACTTTTTACCAGAAAGTAAGAAAGGTATTTAACATCCACTCATCAATATGACATGAATGCAATCAAATTATCATTAAATGGGAAAATCTCATAGACTTTATTTTAATTCTAGTAACTATTGTCAGATAAAATCATATATCAATCCCATTTACATGTGCATATGATCAAATTATAAAGTAAATAAATATTGTAACAAAAGAATTAATCCCAACAAAGATCCATTCAACATATTTCAAACTCACAGATCTGAAATGGCATAAAATATGTTTTCAGTCACTAATAAAAACCTTCTTTAAATCCTTATGCAGATTAAACCAAAATTAGGTATATCAGTTTATCACCAATACAGACCCTTCTAAAGTCTTGTATAACAATACTTATAGCCACTAGGCCAATAGATTTGAAAACTAGAGTAAAGATGAATCTATTCAAGAGTCAGGGAAAATAGTTTTTCCAAACTAACTAAAGGAAACCAAAATAAGTTAAAAATAAGAATCCCAATGCATGGGAGCTATTAATCCATAGAATGATAAAGGTTGGGATGGTGTTGAGGAATTTTTTGGATGCTTCTGCAAAGATAAGGTGTTGTGTATCTTCCTCCACTCAAGGTGTGCATCTAGGAAGTTGAGGATGACTTGATAATGTGGTGGCCTAATGTGTATGATTTTTTGTTTCCAAACCTCCTTATACTTCCTTACTTGGATTACCTTATTTTCATGTACCTCTAAGTGGTCCAAGAAAATGATCAACATTGATTCAATCCTTGCCACTTTGGAGAAGTCATCAATTGTTAAATATTTTCTCTCTTTGATGAATTTTATCTTCTCCTTAAAATCCTTGATCATATTATCAACTTCCTCAGTTGTTTGCCTATCCTCCTTCAGGAACTGGATGTCAATGCACTTCAAGTCCTTTTGCATAGTGTATGTAAGCTATATCAATTACTTAATTAGATTGACTGATTCCTCATGTCCCTATTTGATGATGGAATTTCTCTATTCTCTATTCTTCTTGGAAACATAGAGTACATTATCATCCAAGTTTACTATTGGTTTCTCAGCAAGGAATTTCATAGCTCCAAACTTTTTCATGTCATTCATTTGTGTAACTACTATTATCCATTTGGTTTTCTCTTTTTCCTAAGTGGTCACCTCTATTTCTAATTCTTTTCTTACTGCTGCTCCATCCCCATAAACCTTAACCAGACCAGAGATATACTTAGTTCCCTATTGTTTTATTGATTCAAGCCAATCATAAAATACTTTTAAAATATTTTTTCTCATCTAGATTTGATCCAATAGTTTTTTATTTATAGGGGAATTGGGATAGAAAGAAAGGGGCATTTGAGAGTGTGGACATGGACTAGGATATGTATAGCATCTATATATTACACCATCTACTTCACTATTTGTTTCAATTCCCTTTTGTCACATTCATCTTTCTAAGTCCCGAACAACATTCTTTTAGTAGAGGATTACAGATGTTTAGCATCAACGTCTCTAGAGGCGACCCCCAAATCAATCTTCTCAATAATAAATTCCTTAAAAGAGGCATCCTCCACATTTTTGTCTATAACTAGCTTAGCCATCTCTTCCATATAGTGTCATGTGCTTTCATCCACTTCCATCATGGCTTCTAGCTTCAAATTTTTGGATTTGGTCATTTTTACAAGGCATTTACTCACCATATCTTTAATTGGTATTGAAATTGGAACCACATTGTGTTTCTTACCGATTGAAGTTTCAAACCATTTTGGAGCACATGGAGCATTCTTCAATGGGGGAATTTGAGTACTAGTTGGGTCTATCATTGCCATGGTACTTGAAGGATCTAGATTAACTTCTAGTTCTTTCACCTTGTCTACATTATCCACTTCAGGTTTTCTAGCACTTGATTCTCCATATTTTCAAATATTTCTTTAATAGAGTCTAAGTCCACGATCACTTGGTCCTTCTAACTCTTACTGTTCTTCTTCTTACTTCTATACTAAGTTGCACAAATAGGGAATGGACTTAGGGAGGCATTCTTTGACTTCCTTATTGCAACTCCTTCATATTTAACATTTACAATACCTGCAACATCAACAAATTGACTAGAGTTGTGACACTGTGGATTGATACTTGCTAAGATTAAAAAAAAAAAAATGTCTTTATCCTATCTGACCGATGAACCTTGAACCTTGAACCAAAAGAGGCTCAATTTCAATGAATGATGCTACATATTGACTCTTATAGATAGAGCCATGAAAAATACATGTACGCTAGGTGAATTTTGAACAATGAACATTTGAACTTTGAGCATAGTTTCAACCCTTTGGTTCATAATGACAAAATACATGAATGTCGAAGAGGGTCAAGAAGAGAGAAAACTTAGACCAATCATTAAGCATGAAAACATAAATTACATCTTATTTTTTCTACATATGGAAGTTTAAACATAGGAATAAATAAGGGGGTAACAAAAGGATAGTATACCTATTCCTTCTACCATCATGCAGAGCTTGTCAATCATACTGTCATGGTCTTCCCAACAATATATGACACACATCCATAGGCTTAATATCAAAAATATTCATCTTGATAAGATCAAATTTTCAATTTCACTAGGCATTGTTTATTTACCAATATCTTATTATCATCCTTGATCCATACAATTTGATAGGTTTTTGGATGCTTCAACCTCTACAATTGAAAATTCTTCACCAACTCTATGGAAACTAAGTTATCTAAACCTCCATGATCAATGATCACATTGCAACATTTTCTTGCAACTTTGTGCCTTGTCTTAAACAAGCTCTTCTTGAGCAACTATTCTTGATCCATATCCTCATGACATAGGGCTTTCCTCACCATTAGATCTTCTTCATCCTCTATTTGATTCAAAGATTCTTCATATGCTTCCTCCACATAAGAAAATCTATCTTTGTTCTCATTCCTCTAGTTTTAATTCTATTGGGTGCATTCAAAGGCTCAGTGTCCTTCTCCTCCACATTTGAAACAGGTTCCTCTAAACACTCATTTTTCATCTTTTCCATAACTACTTAATCCTCCTCCTCGATGGAAATCCCTATCATCTCTTTGGTATCAACTCACTTCTTTCTTAAATTTTCCTCAAATCTAAATAATTTCTTCCACCTCCTGCAAATGTCCTTCCTCTTTGAAATATTCCACCTCTTCCTCTTTGTGTTTTCTCTTGCCTCTTATTCAACTTTTATTCTTCCTTTAGGGCATACTAGTAGGTTTCTTCTACACTTTTCAATTTAACCAAATTAATTTCATCTTGAATTGAAACCCTCAAACCGTTCAAATATCTAGCAACTCTCTCAACCTCATTATCTGTATAACTAGATTTTATATCCAACCTATAAAATTATTTGGTGTACTCCTTCACACTAAGATCCTTTTTATTTAGTTTTTTGATTTCCTAAGAAAACTTACTTGATAATCAACAGGTAAGAACTTGGCCTTCAATTTTTTCACCATCTAATCCCATGATTTGATTTTATCATTACCTCTCCTTTGTCCTTTCTTTACAAATATTCCTACCATAAGGATGCATGTCCTCTCAACTTGGTGCAAGCATATTTTACCTTCTTATCATCATTAGTGCCTTCATAATCAAAGTATTTATCCATCTCTATAATCCAATCAAGCAGTTCGTCTGAATCTAACTTGTCATCATAATCAGGTGGATTCAAATGTGGTCTAGCATTAACCCTAGTCAAGGATCTCAAAAACATATCATATCCTTGATCAAGTTTTGGTTTCTCTTCACCTTCTTCATTTGCTTCATTTTATCTTTCTTCTTCTTAATCATTCACATCCTTAATATGTTGACCTCTTCTCTTGGTTATTTCCACAACTTCTAACATAGCTGCAATTTTTCTCAACATTTCCAATATTTTTTTATTTGCATCTCTCCTTCCTCCACCTATAGCATGTTGTCTACGAGCCATCTTAGATGAATCCTTTGCAATTGTGGGTCATATCCTCACTCTGCCACTCCACAACAGACCAACTTAGGACTTCACAAGATCTAGAACAAAGATCTCACTTCCACAACAAATGAAAACTTTCTCTGATACTAAATGATGCATCCAAGGAAAAGAGTAACCTCAAAGAAATCAATCTAATCCATGCAACAAGAGTCACACATTGGAAACAATACAAAAATTGAGAGATATGTAAGATCAACCTTCTTATTATCAAATAATTAAGTACAATGGACCTACAACATGTAGTCTCACATTATAGGCATACATGCCCTAATTATAGAACCTTTCATAGGATATTTTTTAATACTATCTATCACATGCTCTCACTAACTAGATCTACTACTGCTTCTCTACTTAATTCCTCTACCCACAAAAGGATCAATTACACAAGCTTATAAATCCTTCGTAAGAATCAAGTCAGCTTGAGAAAGATTACATTCTCCCAAATAAGGAAAACATATTACATGATAGGTCAAGACCAAAATCATAAAAATCTCCCACAAAAGGATAAAACATGATGAGTGAATAGATAAGTAGGTCAAACATGGATATGGAAACATCAAGAGATGAGCCATAAAGCTTAGTTGATCAAGAAAATCTTTCACAAGATTGAAAAACACAAACTGGCCATGAAATGTGAAGATCGGAGATTTATTTCCAATAATCCAAGATATCCCATACGTGAAAAATCAATCGAGGTGTGAACCTAGGTAAAGGTAAAATATGATGCCAAGAGAATTCCATGAGGTGTGCAATAGAAATTGATCCAAACTGAAGGAACGCTGAAAGAAACTCAACAACTAACAAGCTGAAAAATAAGAAATACAATATTTTTAGTTGATGCAAGATTTCCAAGACCCCAAGATGCTCTTGTGTCATTATGTTTTTGAAACTATTTTGTCCTTGCAATTTATGTATTTATTTCTCTATTGTGTTGTGTATGCTTGGTTTAGTAAGGGGAGTACCGTTCATCAAATCTTTTTTTCATTCAACACATGATCATACGCTTCCCAACTAAATACTCTAACATTTCATGTAAGGATTATTTCAAGCCAAACCTCTATAGGTGTCTTATCAACAAGTGTTGATGTATTACCAGATAGCAGGAAATAGCTATAGATTTGGCCAAAAAAATTCTTGAAGATAGCATCATTAAACATACTCTTATCTCTCTTAATCAAATTAATTTTTCCTCTTTATAAATCTATTTTATAAGAGGTGTATAGAGTTATCTTATACCTATCAATCCCATAGTCCTTATCTAACTTTCCAAAATATGTCAAATGAAACTGATCACCATTTCTAATCATCAAACACTTAACCTTTCCACTATTCTAATTTTCAATAAGATCCTTAAACTCCTTAAATCAATTAAAGACTTTAGACTTTCATCTTCTAAGAAAATAAATAGATGTCCTACTATAGTCATCAATAAATGAAACAAAGTATACAAATCTAAAAATTGAAGGAACATTTATTGGACCAAAATCATTAAAATGTAACAAATCAAACAAATCAGAAGAATCCTAAGAACTTGAATAAAACTAAACTGTTACAAGATAGGGTTGTCATTACACCAAAATATCAACCTGTTAATACTCGATACAACCACTAGACTTATAGAAGACACAAGAGGCAATTAAGCCATGTCACGAATTCCAAGCGGAGTGCTGACCATTTTTCCAACAATCTCCCCCTCACCATTACCCAAGGGGATTAAAACCTATGACCAAGCTCTAGTACCACTTGTTACAAGCTAGGGTTGTCATTAAACCAAAAGATCAACCCATTAATACCCGATACAACCACTATACTTATAGAAGACACACGAGGTCATTAATCCATGTCACGAATCTTGAGGGGAGCACTAACCATTTTTCCAACATAAACATGATTATTTTACCATATATTGAATGTTCATATAATTTGAACACAAAATTACAATCATCAAGCTCCTCAATAAGGAATTTATTCATCTTGGTTTTGAGACCCTTCTTACCAATGTGACCATGTCTTTGGTTCCATAAAATTGTCTTCTTCCTAGAAGTTTCATCTACAAAGAATTGGAATCCTTAGGTACCTAGAAAGCATGACCATAAGATGTAGAAACAATAGACCTCTTCATTTCTCGCTTAGATGGCAAGGATGAATAATATAGATCCCCTTCTTTGGCTCCACAAAAGTACTATTACACTATATAGTGGATGCATCCAAATTTTTCAAGGTACCAATATGAACACCCTTAGAAAGTGTAATGTGGAGAAATAGGATTCACTAGCTTGTATGGGAAAAATAGGAAATGTAGGCCTACTTATACTTTAATTACTTTCAAAGAGGAGTGATCCAATTGGCTCAAAATGGTGGGCACAAAATGGATTCAATAGGCCCTCATGATGAGTTGAAAATGACTATACAATTCTGGAAGATGAATGTAAGATCTACGAAAAAATATGACAAAAGGATGACTTTTATGATGCACAATAGAACAAAAATAGATACACAGACTTTGAAAAAAATCCAAAAATTGTAGACGACTAACCTATGGTTTAAATTTGGAGTATAATATGAGGGACTTAGATAAGAAAGGAATTTGGGTATTCCCTATTTTGGATCTATGAGCATGCATTCTATAGATCTTTTGATTCTCATTCTATACATATTTTCACACATTTGCCACCTATTACCTGTTGGAGATTTCTTGCATATATGTGGTGACATTGATGTTTTGTCATTGATGTCAATATATTTCTTTATTCCTTGGTTTGGTCAGTGAAATTTTTTTATTATTATGGATTATATATTGAAGATTAGTTTATGTGAAGATGTAGAAGTATTATGAAATTTTTTTACTTGATCTTGTTCAATTTGTAGAGGTTCACATTGAGAATTGAGGAAGTTATGAGTGATTTATTAAAGGATAATTTTCTAGTTATTCTAGAGATAACAATGTTGTATTTTTGGGTCGATGAGGATCGATTATGCAATAGTTTTGGTTGCTAATCTGGTGGTGAGTTAAGGACATGGATGTGTGTCCTCAGCTCGAATGGTTCATGATTTGGATGTGGGAAAGCTATTTTTCTTGAGTGACAAAGGTTGATGTTTAGTGTTCCTAATGAAAACTACAGAGACAGTTGTAAATTTTGAGACAGGGTTTTTTTAACTATTTTCATTATAATTCATGTTGCTTACTGATGTTTCTAGATCATGTCCAATTCATTTTGGTGGATTACATTGGGTTATGTGATCAAATTTAGTGATTTGTCTATGGTGTATTGGTGTTCTTGGTCGACTTGATGGATAGCATGTGGAGTGATCTATGGATTGAAGTGTGGTCATGGCTATGTCTTTGCCAACATGTCTTGGATTGCATCAAATATTATGTATTAATCTTTATAATATTTTGTAATTAGGTCACTAGCCGACCTTGTTTTAATATGTTGATGTAATGTATTTAAATATGTAATCTTTTCTATTGCAAAAGAGAGAGATGATGGAAGGATAGATAGATCAGTGGATGTGCAAAGAGGTATGAGTGGAGTTTGAAATTAAGTTAGAACAGAGCTATAATTCATTGGAGATGTATTGGAATATCATAGATGCTATTAGTCAGTTCATAAATCAATGTATTTTTGTCCATAGTGGATTGTTTTCCATTTTGGGGTTGTAGCCCTTATTGTGGTTTGGGTTGTTGCCCAAGGGTTTCTATCCTTAGTTTTATTTGAATAGTGAGATCTAGGAAGTGATCCTAAATGCATTTACATTACCCTAGTGTACCTTTAATTGGGTTATATGTTCTAGTACATCATCTAGTGGGTTTGATACCCATTGTGGTTTTTCCCTTAACCAGGTTTCCACGCAAACCATTTCTAGTGTAATGTGTTCTTGTGTTTTTGGTTCAATTATTTAATGTTCACATCAAGTAAACAAGTTTAGTATTGATAAGTTTTGGTTTTTACATAACTATTTTGAACACAATCGATTCACCCTCCCATCCTCTTACTTTTGTGCGATGCCTAATTTCTAATAATTGGTATCAAAGCTAGGTTCTCTTTTAGAAGCTTAACTACTTGAGGTGATCTAGGATGACAACCTTTAAGAAGGAGAGTTTGAGATTTGATGGAAATAACTATGCTATATGGAAAGGAAGAATTATTACACACTTGAGATGCATTGGAGGAGTATTGGTCAGTTACAAAGAAGGATTACTAGCCTCCTACAACTTTGGTCATTGCTAGTGACAGTGAAAAGATAGAATTTGGATATAACATGACAGCCAAGGAAGCCTTGTTTAGTGCCTTATCATATTCCAAGTATATTAATTCCATGGAGTTGGAGACCACACATGAGATATGGATAAAATTGGAAGCATTACTATTAGAATAATAAGCATAAAATGCAAATATTAACAAACAAGAGAGAACACAATAATAGAGAATTTAACGTGGTTCACCCAATCCCTGGGCTATGTCCACCAACAATGAGTCCACTATCTTTATTATTATCCAGTGATTACAATCTGAAACCTACAACTCAATACCACCATAGGAAGCTACAAAATCCCTCATTCAATAAATCTTGAACCCTAAGCCCTTTTTACAAGTATTTTTTACATAACAAAATTAGGGAAAAAAATACTCTGACTAATAGAAAATTGATGGCTGACCCCCTAAAATATTATTAAGTCATTGTTGGCATCGAGGGGCTTTGCCCCTTGACCCCGCCTGGGGCATTGCCCCGGGACCCTGCCTGGGGCTCTGCCCCTTGACCCCGTAGATAAGTCAGGGGGGAAACCGCACCGAAAGAACCTGAGTTTGATTAGGTGCCATATACATAACAATTAAATGAAGGATACTCTCTTGTGAAGAAATAAAATTTGTAGAGCATGAAAGGGAAGCTAGAAGTCTCGAGGATGAGTGAAGATGAAAATATTCAAGCCTATTTTTAGAAGGTGACCAAACTTGTTTGTGGAGTCACAAGTGTTGGTGGAATAATGGATGAGGATGGGATTATTTCTTAAATTTTGAGATCTTTTCCACCTACCTGTGATAAAAAAGTTGTTGCAATTGAGGAAATTAGGACCATTTCTAGAGTAACAAAGGATTCATTGGTTGGTAAGTTATCTTCTTTTGAAATGACTAGAATTCAATAAAATATTCCTATGTATGAATCTGCATTTAAAGCTACCATTTCTAAGGATAAGACAAAGTATGAGTTTGGAGAAATTTCATCTAAGATTGGATCTAGATATGCTAAGGAATGGGAAGAGATTGAAGAAGAGGAAAGAAAGATGGAAGGCATAGAAGCCCTAATTACAAAAATATTACCCAAGGTTGCAAGTAAGTATGAAGGGAAGTTACCTTTGAAATTTTTTTCTTGCAATAAGATTGGTCATTTTTCTTCTAGATGTCCTGAGAGAGTACCAAAGTATAAGAAGACATATGTCAGTGCCCTAAAACCCACAACAGAATAGAATTATAGAGTGAAGGGAAAAATCTATTCTTGAGACTCTAAGAACTATGATGATAGAAGAAAATGTACCTAAGATGTATTGGAGAGAAGTCATGAGTACTACAGTCTACACATTGAACCAAGTTAAGATAAAGCATGGTACTAGTAAGACTCCTTATGAACTTTGGTATAGTCATGTTCCCATAGTGAAAATTTTTAGAATTTTTGGAAGTTTTTATATCAAGAGAGATGAAGATTTAGGGAATTTTGGTCCTAGGTATGATGAAGGTATCTTTCTTGGTTATTCTACAAAGAGAAAATCTTATAAATGTTTTAACAATCAATTAAGAAAGATAGTTGAAAGTGATAATGTGAAAGTTGATAAGAATTAAAAGAATCAAATCAATTCATGTAGTTATGAATCAGATGATGAAGAAGAAAATCAGGTTATAAAAGTACACAATCAAAATCAAAATCAAAATCATAATGGATTGGTAGAATAGGATGGAGAATATTTAAATGAGGAAGAAGTGGAAACTTAAGAGTCCGCTATAAAATAAAATTCAAAGAATACAAGGTATGTAAGGATGAATCATTTAGAAAATCAGATTATTGGTGATAGAAATCAAGGTGTCTTAACTAGAGGAAAACATGCTAGAATCATAGATTAAAATTGTTTGGTTTCTAAAGTTGAACCTAAAGATGTTGATGAATCTTGAAAAGATGAAAGTTGGGTCAAGGAAATGAAAGAAGAGCTGGAGTAGACTGAAAAGAAAAAAACATGGATATTAGTTCCCAAACTGAAGGAATGTGATTGGAACAAAATGGTTTTTTAGAAAAAAAACTAAATGAAGATGGTGAAGTGGTAAGGAACAAAGATAGATTTGTTTGAAAAGGATATTAACAAATGGAAGGTATTGACTTTGAGGAGACTTTTGATCTTGTTGCTAGAATTGAAGATGTTAGAATCCTTCTTACACATGATACTTACATAGATTTCAAGGTATATTAGATGGATGCTAAGTTTCCATTCTTGAATGGAGAGTTGGAAGAGGAAGTCTACATCGAACACCCTAATGGTTTTCCTTTGACTGATCAAGATGACATGGTTTGTTGATTGAAGAAAGAATTGTATGGATTGAAACAATCATCAATAGCCTGGTATGCAAGGTTAGATAAATATTTGATGAAACTTGGTTTTAGTAAAGGATCTGTTGATATAAATTTATATTTTTAAATTGATCGTGACAATATCTTAAGTGTTGAAGCATTTGTGGATGATATCATTTTTTGTGGAAATGACAAGTTAAGTAAATATTTTTCTGATGAGATGCAAAATAAATTTGAGATGTCAATGATAGGTGTGATGAAATTCTCTCTTGGTCTTTAAATTACTCAATCAAAAAAAGGTATTTTCATATCACAATCTAAGTATGTGAAGGAGTTGTTAAAGAGATTTGGAATGGCTGATTTTAAACCTATTGGAACCCCTATGGTTACTAGTTGCAAGTTAACAAAGAATGATAATTCTCCTCTTGCTAATCATAAAAGGTGCATACCAATGATTGGTGGGTTTTTATATTTGACTTAGAATAGATCAGACATAATTAATGTTGTTTGCATTGTTGTGAGATTTCAAGAACCAAAGGAATCACATGTTGTTGTTGTTAAGAGGATTTTTAGATACTTGAAAGGGACAATGGATTATGGCCTATGGTATCCTAAGGTCGATAATCTTACTTTACATTCTTATATTGATGTGGATTGGGTAGGTAATGTGGATGACATGAACAGTAATACAAGTGGAGCATTCTTCTTGGGGAAGAAGTTAGTCTCTTGGTCCAGTAAGAAAAATACTTGTATATCTCAATCTACTACTGAATCTGAGTATGTTGTTGCTTCTATGAACTGTAATCAAGTAGTTTGGATGAAGAAAATGATGGAAGACATCAAAATAATTTTCACTGAGTCTATTGTTATTTATTGTGAAAATTAAAGTGCTATCAAAATTTTAAAGGACCCTGATTTGCATTCAAAAACAAAGCATACATCTATAAAGTATCATTTCTTGAAGGATAAGGCGAATGAAAAAGAAGTCAAATTGGAATATGTGTCTACAAAAGAATGGATTGTAGATATCTTCATGAAGCCCTTGCCAAATGATACTTTTGAGTAGCTCTGAGGTAAGCTTTGGGTGTTAGCCCCTCCTGATCAGAGCTGGAGATGCATGGATTTGCATCGGTCCAGTGCTTATACAAAGATTATTTTCATTCTAGATTGGTTCTTTTCTGGACTGCTCCTTAGGGGGAGTATCTGGTCTTGTGAGGTATGTTGTTCAAATTTTAATTTTTGACTTCTATAACTTAGTGCATATATGTGCCTTTTTCATTAAAGCCAAAGGGGGAGAGATAGGCATGTGAAAAATAAGGAAGAACTGATGGGAGAGATTTCCATGAGAATATCAAGTGTCAAACATAGGGGGAGTGGTTGATATATTATGGTTAATTGTTGATGATATGATTTATTTGTGTATTGATTTAGTTTTTCACATCATATGTTTCCATCAATGAAAAAGGGAGATATTGTTGGAGATTTCATGCATATATGTACTGACATTGATGTTTTATCATTGATGTCAACATATTTTTTATTCCCTGGTTTGTTCATTAAAAAGTGCTGAATGGTATGGATAGTATATTGAAGATCAGTTATTGTGAAGATGTATAAGTGTTGTGGAATTTTTTTACTTTATCTTGTTCAAATTGTAGAGGTTTGCATTGAGAATTGAGGAAGTTATGATTGATTTATCAGAGGATAGTTTTATGGTTATTCTAGAGATAACAATGTTGTAGTTTTTGGTTCGGTAAGGATCGGTTATGAAATATTTTTGGTTGCTAATCTGGTGGTGAGTTAAGGACATGGATTTGTGTCCTCAGCTTAGGTGGTTCATGATTTGGATGCTGGCAAGCTATTTTTCTTGAGTGAAATAGGTTGATGTTTAGTGTTCCTGATGAATAGTGCAGAGACAGTTGTAAATTCTTAGACAAAGATATTTATGTTATTTTTGTGGTAATTAATGTTTATTTTTTATGTTTATAGATCATTTCCTATTCATGTTGGTGGATCTCATTAGGTCATGTGATCATATTTAGTGATTTTCCTATGGTGTGTTGGTGTTCTTGGCTGACTTGATGGATAGCATGTTGCAAAGATTTATGGAGTGATATGGATCAAATCATGTTCGTGGATGAAGGATTAGGCCCTAGATATTTATTTTTTGACATGTCTTGGATCACATCAAATATTGTGTATTAATCTTTGTAATATTTTGTAATTAGGTCCCTAGTCTGTTGTAATATGTTGATGTAATGTATTTAAAGATGTAATCTTTTCTATTGTGAAAGAGAGAGATGATGTAAGGATAGATAGATCAGTAGATGTGCGAAGAGGTATGAGTGGAATATGAATAAGTCAGAATAGAGTTGTACTTCATTGGACTTGTATTGGCATATCAGAGATGTTATCAATCAGTTCTTAAATCAATAGATTTTGTCCATTGTGGATTGTTGTCCATTTCAAGGGTTTGTATCCCTTATTTAGATTTTGGTTATTGTCCAAGGGTAGTTTCTCTTAGTTGTATTTGAGCAGTGAGCTCTAGGAAGTGATCTTGAATGTATGTGCATTCCCCAATTGTACCTTTAACAATGTTATATGTTCTATACATCATCTAGTTATTTTGACCCCACCATGGTTTTTCCCTTAACCGGGTTTCCCCACAAAATATTTTTTGTGTTATGTGTTCTTGTGTTTGTGGTTCAATTATTTAATGTTCAGTTCAAGTAAAAAAGTTTGGTATTGATAAGTTTTGGTTTTGACACAACTATTTTTAACTCAATTAATTCACCCCCCCCCCCTTCTCTCAGTTGTGTGTCCTACCTTATTTCTAACATTACCTACACACAAATAAAATTGAGAAAATGTTCGATAGAAAGGGGTTTCCCTAAGTCAAACCTAAATTTAAAAATTAACCTTGAAATTTAAATGAAATTAAAAGTGTGATGTTAGGTACCAAAGGCTAGATTTGAGAATTGAGATATTTTATGTCATATCAAAAATATTCTAGAAAGCTATGTTATGCTAGTTCCACTCATCCTAAGAGAGTTAGGTGAAAAGAGAGAGTTTATAGTTTAGAAACTTGTGTTATGCTAGCCAACCCACCTCAAGGATAACCAAATGAAACATTGTATGTAAGGATGTTTGCTAAAAAATGATGCAAAATGATAACCAATAAAAGTAACGTATGCAAGGAAATCTGCTAAAAAAATGGTGCAAAAGGATAACCAAGAAAAGTATTATATGAAAGGAAATATACTAAAAAAATGAAAAGGATAACCAAGAAAATAATTGTATACAAGTCTACTAAAAATGGTGAAAATGATAACCAAGAAAATAATTGTATGCAAGTAAATCTACTAAGGAGAGTTGAATAGATTGGAAATTTATGTCATGCCAGTCAACTCATCCTGAAAACAAGTTTTGAGGATATATTACTATTGTTGGAAATTTATGTTCACCATAGATTGGAAATTTATGTCATGCTAGTCAACTCATCATGTAACATTTGATTAAGGTTAACCAAAAAAGTACATTGTTTATAAGTGAATCTTGTCATAACTGAAACACAAACACCACACATGTCCCCTCCTTGAAATGGAAATATAGAGCTATGGTGACATCATAATGAAAAGAATAATAAATATAAATACCTTCAATGCCAAGGAGATATCCTTTAAGAAATAACGTACATACAACCCTAGCCAAAGAGGCATAACTCTTTTGAGGTAAGGAAGAGATAGTTGTAAAAAGATATCTTGCAACAAGTGTAAAGAAATACGTTTGAGTGATACATAAGAGGAGGAAGAGACCTTTTCTCAAATACATCTACCTCCAAAAGGAGATCTTGAAAAAAAATAACATCATTGACCAAAAGAGGAGAAGGAGATGAAGAGTTCACACTCTCCCCATTTCTAGGTAAAGGGATTCTTGATGAAAGATGAAACACTTTTGGTTTGAACTGAGGGATTTTTTTATGATAGAAATACACTTTCAAGCATGGAAGAGGTTTTAAATAAGGATTTACACCCCTTGAAAAGAGAGAATCACCGAGAAAAATAAACAATTATATCTAATAAAGGACATTGCATGATAAACAAATATTACTTGCTAAAGGGAAATTAGATCCTTAGATAGGATAGGAGACTAAAGAGAGAACCCTTGGCCCCCAAGTGTGAAGACAAGGAAAGGAGCTATTATGTTTCTCACAAAGTAATATTTTAATTGTAAGCATAGCACTATGAAAAACCAAGAGCCCCTAATAAAGGTGAGCTACTATGGCTACATAGTGTGGAGAAGCCTAATAGGTGAAGGGAGTGCTAATGCACAATAGTTTTAATACAAAGAAAAAGTATAAGATCTTTTTTAATATGAATAAGACCTATATCAACCAAATATTGAACAAATTATCTAAATTTAATGCAATCAACAAGAGAATGTAAATTACTATAATGAAAAAGGTAATTTACGCCTTTATTATTTGGGTTTTGATTCTTTAGAAAGAGGAAAAGGGGGAATTTAATATTTAATTCATATTTAAGACTCCAAAACATTCTTTTCGTTAGGTCCAAACAATCTTCAAGAGGTGAAATATTTATATCTTGTGATAAAAGAGTTTGTAAAGAAGGTAGAGGATTTCAATTTGGAATTTTTGAAGTAGAAAGAGCATCACTTATATTTTTTTTTATCATAAGTAATATTTTATTGAGTTGTAAATTGTAAACCATCTCTATTGCATTGTGTAGGAGGATCTATAGGAACTTTTATTCCTTGTTCTGGAGTTTCCAATATCTTGTCCACTATGGCCTTGCTTAGATATAATGTTATATCCTAACTTATAATATGTATTTAATTTAGAGGGAAGGCTTCCATATTGAGTTTTATAGAAGGGTTTTGTGTAGGGATGGGTAGTAAGAGGATTTATTTCAATAGGGAGATTATTAGTCCTATCATCATTATTCTCACCCAACTTACTAGGTTGACAAGTAGGCTCATCTAAATCTTCATATTTTCTTAATGTTATTTTAGGAGATAAATCATGAATAAACTACATAACATAATATTTATCTAGGATACTCTGATGGTGAAGATAAGATATAGGAGAATAGAGAGGATCTAGAGTGATTTAAGTGCTTAAATTGACATGTTTAACCTTTTTCACCAAGGTATCTTTGTGAGGAGAGGATATATTACTATTGTTGGATGTTGCATCTCTATTTTGGGGATCATTAATAGGAGCATTAACTCTATCCTAAGTAAAAAAAGATAGCCTAGGGGAGGTGTAAATGTTATTTATTTCAATTTCATTTGTAGGATTATCATATTCTACAAAAGATCTTATAAGATCTACCTATTCCATGAATTCCTTTAACAATAATATAATATAAAAATGTGTAACCTCGATAAAAGCTTTGAGAAATGATTTTCAAGTAGGCCCAAAATATCTTCAAAATGCTAATGATTCCATATGTAAGAGTTCAATGAATGAATGCAAGAAACGTGAATTGAAAGAAGCCATTATCTAACATATGATCTTGATAAATGTAACTAAGAAGAAATGCAATCATATGTGAAATAGAAAACCAATAAAACTTAGTGAATTCAATCATGAAAAATGAAATGCACTCAAATAAAATTTGAAGATGAAAAATAAGAAGATGGAAGCATAGGATACATTGAGATCACCAAAATGTAATACGAGGAAATAGGATTAACTATCTTGTATGGGAAAACTAGGAATATTACGCCTTCTTTTGCACCTTTAATTAACTTGAGAGGGTAGTTATCCAATTAGCTTAATATTTTGGTCACAAAATGGATTCAACAGGCCCTCATGATGAGTTGAAAATGACTATACGATTATGGAAGATGAATGCAAGATATAGGGAAAAATATGACAAAATGATGACTTTTAGGATTATGACAAAATAGAAAACATCTATGCAAAATTTGAAAGAAGATATGGAAAGTGAAAATGAAAACTAACTTGCAATTTAAATTTTGAGTAGAATCTAAGGGACTCAGATGAGCAAAGCATCTACATCCTGGGACTCAAATGAGTAGGGCGTATGGGTCCTCCCTATTTTGGATTTGTAGATAGGTGTTCAGTATCTCTTTTGATTGTTAATCTATACCTCTTTCCATGTATTCACCACTTGTTACTTGTACACATAAAAGAAGCAAAATATTGGGTAGAAAGGGGTTTGTGAAAGTCAAACCATGGTTTAGAAATTAATTTTTAAATTGAAAGTGTGTTTTAAGGTAGAATAGGCTACCTATGAGAATTGATATGTCTTATACCTTGTTGATGAAATGCTCTTTGAATGTTAAAAAATATTAAATCAATAACATGAATCTGCAAGACCCATAGGGGTTTCACTAATGGGGAAATACCATATCATGTGGGTTCATATTGGGGGGTTCAAAATATGCAAAAAAAAGGGCAATATATTGCATATATTAGGGGGGTTTGGGGGTGGGGGATTACGAGAGTTTATAGAGGAAAATATTTTTGTTGGAATTAGGAGAGATAGGTACTGAGAGGGGAGGGGTGAATTAGTGCCTTCAAAAACTTTACTTGTAAACCTTTCAGATCTATGACTATAAACAGTGATAACCTTTGCAAAATAACTTGTATCTAATTGCATGTATCAATCATTCATTTAACTTATGAAAGTAACCAACATGAAATCAAATAGAAATCACATAACACAAGTATTTTGGTAATGCAGAAACCCTTGTTAGAAGGTAAAAACTACAGTAGGGATGATACTCACCAACTTGTGAAATATTCTCAAGACTGACTTGTGCATGCATGTCAAATATGTTCTCCAACACCGAAATCTCAGGTGTTGCAACAAGTTGCTCTGCTTTGGCAATGTGTGCCTCAAAAATTTTTAGGTATGGCAAAAGTTCTGTCTGCAACTCAGTGACCTGATTTGTTATGGGTTCTTCTTGTTTCTTTAAATATGTTATTAACCCTCAGAGTTCTTGAACTCAGTGAATGTGCTTTGAGAAAGCATTTGGCTCAGTTATAGCTACAGTTGTACTAACTTTGATTTTTGCTTCCAATCCTTTTATCTTTTCACTGACTTCAACAGTGAAGGTGTCTACAGTACAAAGCTTTAGTAAAAACTGACAAATTAACTGGGTGATAGATTTTATCTCAGTTATTACCTCAAATAATTTGACCTTGTTTATTGCCACTTCTTGGCTTATTTTCTCTACCAGTTTATTTTGTATCCTTGACTCTACCCTTTCTTCAATCTGTTTGTCTGCATCAGTATCTGGGGCATTGATCTTCTCTATCAATAACAAGTTGATCTATGCTAGGAGTATCCTCATCAATATTCACCTCAGGTACTACTTATTGTAAGATATCTTGAACATCTATTAAGATTTCTTTTCATTTAGTTTCTTGCTTTATCTTCTCTTGAGCTTCCTTTCTTTGACATAGTTCCCCATATTTACTTAATTCCTTGAGGCTCAGGGTTCTCGGGTCACACTCAAGAATAACTATCACTTCATCTAGGGTGACTGGCCCTTTTCCTTTATTTTTCTTCTTCTTCTCTGATACTAATGGTGATTTCTTCTCAGTAACAAAAAGAGACTTATCTCCAGTCCTCAAAGTATCCTTCCCGATTGACACACTTTCTTCCTTCTTCTGCTCCTCAGTAGCTATTGTCTTGATTGATAGTGTTGGAGCCTTAGGTGTGGTGTCAGATGGGATTACCTCAATTTCCTTTGATTCTTCTATTACCTTTGTATCAGTGGAAGGTGCCTCTGTTTGTTTAGGCTCATCTGTCTCTGTAGGTTTCTTAGTGTCTTGTTCCCCTATGATGTCTTTGTGTTGCTCAGGGTCTGAGCTGTCAGGTTGTTCCTGTGAAAGAATTTCTACTGCTTCTGCAAGTATAGGAAGCTCTCCCGGTAGTGATGTAAATGCACATTTTGTGACTTGTTCTGCATCTTGAGTGTTTAGGGGTGCAATATTTACATC
Organism: Chamaecyparis obtusa; assembly: GCA_027943335.1. Taxonomy (NCBI): domain Eukaryota; kingdom Viridiplantae; phylum Streptophyta; class Pinopsida; order Cupressales; family Cupressaceae; genus Chamaecyparis; species Chamaecyparis obtusa. The sequence goes on from BSBK01000484.1 coordinate 312,086, forward strand.
CTCATCATCCTTGTCATCAGGATCACCATTTGTGATGTCCTCAATGAGTACATCATCATCAGTTTTCCTCTTCATTTGGATTTCTACTTTATCCGGTGCATCCTATGAGATACTTATTTCCTCCTTTTTCTTGATGATATCAATTACCTCGGTAACTGATATACCAGAATCCTTTGAATTCTTTGTTGTAGTATCATCAGTGTAAATACCTTTTCCTTTGGAATTTTGTCTCTTCTTGGACAGATTTAAGTATGCTTTTTTCTCAGCTTGTTCTTTGGCTTTAATGATTTCTCTCCGTAGGGCATTGCTAGTCTCCTCTACATTTGCCACGTTCTCATCCAATATCATCATGGCTCGGTTCTTTATAGCAAATCTTTGTTGATGATTATCCATGAGTTCATCAAGTTCTCTTAGGCTTAGATGTGGAGCAGCTCAAACTAGAGATCTTTCTCTCTTTCTTTTCTCAGTTTCAAGTGCATAACCCCATTTCTAATTTATCTTGTCATCCAACTCCTTCAGTAATGAACATGCAAATTCCAATAGAACTCGCTTCAATTTTATCATCATTTGGATGACTGTCTCTTCCATCTTGGTTTGATCCTCATTTGACATCTTGTCAAATTTGCCTATTTCCGAATCAGTAAGATCTTCGTTCTTAATTATATCTTCAATGACTTCATCTATTGACTTTACCTTGTTGCTAACCACCTTGAATTGATTTGTGTCATCTTCAGTTTCAATATCCTCAAGGTCTTCTCTACCTCTTATTAGTCTTTTCCTTTTCTTCTGTGCTTCAACTGCAACCTTGGATCCTTTCTTTGCATAAGTCTTAGTTGGTGTAGTTGCCTTTCATTTTATTACCTTCTTTGCTTCTTTCTTCTCAGGTGGTGAAGCTGCAGTTGATGATCTTGTCCTCATACCTTCTTGTATTGGTAACTGCTTCTTCATAGAAACTTTAGGTGGAGGAACTGATGTGGGATCTTTTTCTTCGTCAGACTTGGTTTCCTCACTATCATATGGCTCATCAGATAACATTATCTGACCTTCGGTTGCCTGTTCAATTAGTGTCTCCTCACATATTTTAGACACATCTCCATATCTAGCAGTAAGATCTTTCCTCATCTTCTTTTCCTTTCTACACATTTTACCAATCTCTATGCCTGTAGTGATTCTAGATTTGGCCTCTTCATATGTTTTGAACCTAGTGGCAATGGGGTCTTTTGGTAATGAAAGCAATGCATTAATATATTTCAGTGCAAAATCATGGTTCATTTCATAACCCATAGGTGCCAACCATTTTACTCTAGGTTCAACTGCTTTTATCATTGAATGATCTGTGTCTACTACAAAAAAAATGTCCATCTCAAATTTTTCAACTAATTCCCTTGGAATTCTACTCCTTTCATGCATTTTGGTCTGAAATTCTTTGAAGTATGCATCAAATACTATATTTAGATTATTACCTAACTTATTTATCATCTCGGTAATCTGTGCAGTTATAGGTTTATTTGTTGTCCAGTTCACTTTACCGATGCCAGGTACATACTTTTGTATGAAGAAAAATATACACACAAGTAGTGAACCAAACTTACATGTGTTTGACTTCTTTGACCTTATTGTCTTCATGTTTTCCCATAGTTGATGTAACAGTACCTCGGCAAGATCAACTTGGTGACCTTTCTCCATAATTTTGTATGCCATGTCTACTATGTTGCAGGGTACACTGTTGAGTCTACTCAGTTGAAATATCTTATACCTAATTACATGTGTTGTGAACTTAACTGATGGGTCTCTGATTGTTGAAATCTTCAGTGCTCAACCGTCCCATTGTGCTCCATTATTCTTCTCAACATCAGGTCGTGATGAACTACGGAAGGCTTTTGCCTTGTCAATTGTAGGGAGCCCAGTAACCCCACTTATCATTTTCTTAGTGACCTTTATCGGTTTATCTAGCCAAAATTTTCCATCGTGATACCTACTCAATATGATTATGATCCAATCTATCTTAAATGATTGCAGATAGTATGTGATACATGATAACCCTAATTCTGTAATCTTCTTGTATTCTAGTTTAAATTTTCCATCTGTGCCACAAAGTAGTGAATGTGCTACAACAGTTTCAAAGTCTCCTACTTCTCCAATTTTGCAATGAATATATACTCTTACGTCTTCTTTCAATAAAACCTTATTTGGTATGCTTGAGAAAGCACCCATTAAATCTTTTTGTGCTGGGACCTTGGGATGTGGCTTGAACTTAGGTTCATCAAAATTTTCCCTTACAATTATATTAACTTCTTCCTCAACACTTTGTGATTTGCTAGTGGATGATGTCGATGCCATAAATTGATTTAGGGTTTTGGCTAGCAGCAAGTAAATAAAGTTTTTGGTAGCAAATAAAATTACTCAGAATCATCGAAGAGTGTTGTCGGTTCGATCTACATTAGCCTTGAATCCCTTTGAAAATATTTTAGCTCAAACTCTTCTCTGTGAAATCTTCACTCTTCAAAATCGCAATGTAAAAATGAACTCTATTTCTCGTGTATTTATAGACTTTTCAATATTCCTGCTCAAACTTTCTTGCAATAAATGCTTGACCTAACTTTCAGTACAAAAAAGTTTTCAGCTCGATGACAACTAAAAATTTTATCCACTCGGTTAACATAGGATTTCTTCATCAGTTTGCATAGTTGTCTAGTTAACCTTGTATAGTGATTATTGACGGGTAACCTACTCTCAGTCTATCTTTTACTAACTATATCACATTGTTAGCTCATAACACATAAACCATAATACATCTTTATTCATGCAGATTTGGTATTTGTACATCATATATAAGGAACTATATGTAAAATGCGATCATTTTGAAATGTCAGTTCCATACATACCTATATCACCTTAAGTGGAGGTACCGATGTCACCCAATCTAGTGGATGAGGTTTCACCGACAACTTTACTTGACTCAACATTCTCATTAGATGCTTTTCTCCACATTGTGTTCCTTATCTTCATGATATCTAAAATAGTGTGTCCACTCTCAAATACATGATTTTCATCTGGTGCTTGGTCTCTGCATTCCTTTCTTAAATGACTGACCCTATGACAATGCATACATGCCATTCTAGTGCTTGTCCAGTTTCTTGATTGTCTGATCCGACTCTTTCTGTAACAATTAGCTGCAATGTGTCCATATCTACCACAAGTAGTACAATTAGCCCAAGTTTTATAATCCCAAACATAAGAATTGCCTTGTCTCTTTGGTTGATAAGGCTTTTGCTGTGTTTTCTGCTTAGGAGTCCATACTTGCTTCATCTTAGCCTTACACTCTCGTGCAGTGTGTCCATGTTTATTACAAGTATAGCATATTTTCTCCACAGTAGTATTGTTAGCAATATCATTTTGTTTAGCTCTAAACTCATAAGATGGATGTCCAAACTTACCACAGTAATAACAATATCCATTAAACTTAGTAGTGACAAGAGGTTTACCTTGTGCTTTTCTTCTACACACATTAGATGTATGTCCCCGTTTTCCACAATGATAACATGCCAAAGCTTTAGGTCTTTGATTTTGATTGTTGTTGACTTGTTCAGCTTGTTGTGATGATTCTCCTTTGTCGATGTAGCCTATACCAGATTTACTCCCAAATCTTCTTTGATTAGTCAAAAAGTCATCAATCTTCTTCGAACTATCCTCAGCCAATTTCATCATCTTATTGTGTTTCTGTTGATTTTTCACTTCATTCCTCAACTTCTCATTCTCCTCTCTAAGTCTTGCAACATCTTCTAGTCTTCTTGACAGTTCTCCATTCACTTGGTTTACTTCTTGATTCACAATCATCCTTTGATTAGATACTTGGAAGTGATGATCAGTGAGTTTCTGTATTTCATTCTCTTTAGCTTGAAGTTGTTCAGTCATCTATCTTCAGTCATCAATAGCCAGATTCCTTTCTTGCTTAGCTTGTCTAGCATTGTTCATTGTTTCTACCATTCTCACCATCTGAGATTCTTGACCGATTTGAAGTGCTTTCACTTGATCAATTAACTGTTGATTCTTTTCAAATAAATCAATGATTATACTTTCAGATCTATCAGAGATGCTTCCAGAACTAGATCCAATATGCTCAAACATTTCATCAATAGATTCTTCATGGTAACCAATCTCATTTTGTAGAATAGCTAGGTTCTTCCTTTCAACCAGTAATTTCTTCAGTCCTTCGTTGGCTTGCTTATACTATTCAACAAACATCTACATCTGTATCTTCTGATTCTCAATAGTCTTATCAAGCTTATATCTCTCCATGACTTAGATCTTTACCCTTCAGTGGTTAAACTGTTCAACAAGAGAACTGAGCTCTGATACCAATTGTTGGAATTAGGAGAGATAGGTACTAAGAGGGGAGGGGTGAATCATTGCCTTCAAAAACTTTACTTGTAAACCTTTCAGATCTATGACTATAAACAGTGATAACCTTTGCAAAATAACTTGTATCTAATTGCATGTATCAATCATTCATTTAACTTATGAAAGAAAACAACATGAAATCAAATAGCAATCACATAACACAAGTATTTTGGTAATGCAAAAACCCTTGTTAGAAGGTAAAAACTGCAGTGGAGATGACACCCAAAAATTCTTCACTACTGCAGATAGAAAAGGTTTTCCTGTTAGGGCTACAAGTTTTGATCACTTCTAGTGATCTTACCTTGTTAGGAGTAACATATTAGATCAGCTAGATCTATCTAGTTATAGGATTTTAACAACAATAATGAAGTGTGCACTTGGTTAAGGGATTTACATAAGACTGTTAAGTCTACTCTGTTAAGAGATTTTATCCAAAACTCTATTACAATTGTTAGAAAGCAATAGGCAATTATCTGCTAATTGACAACTCAATTGTCTGATACAGATCTATAAGTTTTGACAAAATATCACCTTGACTTTGATGAATCTCTTCTCTGAATCGCTCAGTAGCCTTTTCTGATTCTGCTTAATTTGATATCCTCTACAATCTGCTCTGTTAACTGATAGACTTGAAGTTAGGCAAATGCTTCAAGTTCTCCTTGATACATATATCTATTCTCGCATCAGTTCACACCAAAAATGATGTAAACAAACATTTATATAGTGATCTTCTTTTGTTGCTTTAACAAAATTAGGTTACACAATGTAATCATAACCCTAAGATCTACGGTGTACAAAAATGACCTAGATCAGACTATTACATAAGATATACATTGCATTTAATGAATATCATTACATTAAATATTCCTCAATCTTGGTAAAACATTTTATGATCTTTTGTAACTGTTTGCATAGAAGAATGTGCCATTTCATATTACTATGTCATTTCTCATGATCCTTGGTAAACACTGTATAAACTACTCGGTGTATACAGCGACGCTCAGTGTTTATTGTCTGTCGATGTCGGTGTTTGCTGTTGCTCGGTAAATTGTCCGATGCTCGGTGTGTAAGCTTTACCGACTAGTCTTCCTTGCTTCTAGTTACTGATTTTCTCAATGTAAGTGATCAACCAATATCTTTGATAACCTTTGATACTAATGACAACCTTGAATGCTCAATAGAGATAACAATTTTTGTGTGGTATTGGGTGGTTATTGGAGGGGTGACAAAAAAATAAAATTGGAAAATATTTTTTTGAAAACAGGGGTATTCTTTAGTATGACATGAACACGTGTAACATGACCTAGGTTCACTAAATGAATCCCTAATGAAAAGACCTAAAATAAAATGAACACGTGCGTGCATTAAGGATTATGAAGCATGCCACAATAATAGATCTAAAGAAGAATGCCTTGGATGCTTGAACGCTTGAGCATGAATTGAGGATGAATTTTTATGATGCAATTGTGTAATGTCAAAATGAGAGAGGGGGTAAATTTCATTTATACCTCTCTCTAGAATTTTGGGGTGTTAAAATTTTAGCAAGTTAACATGGGCTTTAATTTATTTCTCATTCAAGCTAACCATTGAATGGTTTGAATTTAGATATGGAATGGTGGGACCTAAATTCCATGAGCATCTTGGTCCTCCCAATGCAACCCTAAATTGGGACCAAAGGTTCAAAATGATAAGAGGAGGTTATTTTTTTTATCAAAATAAAGTTGCAATATTGGGACCAAGTACAAGAGGCCTTACATGCTTAAATATGGCCTAGGTGAGAAATGAATTACTTAGGTATGCAATTTATGATGCTACAAAAATTACCATAGATCCTTTGGTCATATTTCATACACCTTACATATAAAATAACTTGCACACCTACATCACTCATTTTACTTATCAAAAGTAGGTTCCATGACAAACCAAGGATATGAAAAGCACCATTGATCCCCTTCAATCTATCATTCAAGAATATATTCTCAAATCTTCTACATTCAATAATATTTAAAGATGATATTTATCACTGAGATACATCTTCCTACCATCATTCTCTTCATACTTCCTAAACTAACCCTGATGTGAGGTCATGTGGAAATATAAATCCAAATCTATTAGTTGCATATCTTTCAATGGATGCATTTCCAAGGCTACAAGAAAAGATTCACTATGATCCTCATAGTACTTGTATAAGTTTGAGTTGGAGATTTATTTCTTTTTTTCCTCTATACATTATTTTTGAAAGTGACTAATTCTTTCATAGTTCCAACACTTTGTCTTTGACTTTCTAGGAGACTTAGATCTCCATGGGATTTGGATCTATCTCTTTCATTTTTATTGTTCTTGTCCTTGCCTTTATCTTTTTATCTTTCGAGAAGAAAAAGAGTCTCCTTAGATGAATAAAAATAATTCCTTTGCATCTCTTCAAAAAATAATAATTCTACCACCTCATATATCTTGAACTTTATAGTTGTACTCCGGATAGCCATAATAAGGTGGCCACATGATTCCAATAAAGAACAAAATAGAAGAGTGCAACAAATATTACTCCTCAATCTTATCACATATATAACCCAACTAAGAAACTATCGTATTAAAATAATTTAGATGATTATCTATGGATACTCCTTTGATCTTCAAATAATACATATTATTTCTTAGGAATATCTTGTTTACCAAGGATTTAGTTTGATAAACATACCCAAGATTCTTCCAAATATTCTCTTCATGGACATTTAACATAATAGAGTGTTCCAAAAATATCCTTATGAGGCCCTTAGCTTTACGATCCATCATATTCCAAACATGCTAGTCCATGGTGATGAGTTTTCTCTAGATATCACAACCCATATATCTTGATGTAAAACATGTCCTCCATTTTCAACTTTCATAGTTGAAATTTGATACCATTGAGATTCTCCATCTCAAATTTTTCATATGTTCTTCCCATCTTCTTCCTATAACAATATTTTTTAAAATACTCTTTAAAATCCCTCACTCAAATTGAGATCAATATAAAAAACTTGCTAGTAAAAAATGTGACCAAAGCCTACTAGGCTCTAATACCAATTAAAAGGAAGAAAGTGCAAAAAATGCTTCCAAACACTAACCTTGTGGGGGAGATATTATAAAATTTTCAAACAAATGTCAACAAAGAAGGTATAGTCAAAGAAACACATACAAAAAGAGATAATAAATACATAAATAAATGTTACTCATGATATATGTGGGGAAACCCCTTTTAAGAGAAAATACAGACACTTCAAAAGCACAACACTTTGTATTATATAAAAAGGAAAAAGAAATTACAACATAATTATCAAACTAGGCTTCTTAAATTGGAGTATACTACAACCAATCATAGGCTTAGAATAATTTTAGAAACTAAATTTCACCTACAAAAACCTTCTCATAAAATGTGATACAATAATCTCTCCATGACATCCATTTTATATAGAATTCAAGAAAAGAATAAGCATCTGACTAATCCAAAATATATGGGAATCCTAAAAAATCGGAACATTTACCAAACACTTGTAAGCATGCAAATAACACGTGTAAATCATTTTCTAGCCCCTCACACAAACCTCCAAACTTGGGCACCCAAAATTTTTTTAACAAGGTATTATGACATATGTTCTTACACACCTAATAATTTTCATAAAATTTTTCATGATTGGTATCACTTATAACTATAACATAACCTATCATAATTGACTGTTAAAATTTAATTCTAGTCTTACAACCTTCCATAACTCAAATTGGGTGTCCATATTATCCATGTAAAAGTGTCTCTTAACACTTTCACATTTTGTCATAAAATTAGGTTCTTACACACCTTAACTTGGCATATATCAATATAGATTCTTATACGTTGTCTAAAGTGCCAAAGCATGGGAACTAACTCTACCATAAAGAGTGTGTTAGAATTATTTTAGACTAACTGAGAGGGGGGTGAATCAATTATCCTTAGGTCAGATGTACCAGCTAAACTTTTAAACACTTCAACCAACTTAGATCTATTCAGCAATCCACTCGGTCTCTTTAGAATATAATAAGTAATATAAACTTGCAGTCCATGGTCCAAAATTAATCAACTTGTAGAATATAAAACTCTTAACAACATAACACATCAAATAAAATTCACACAAGTATGACACCAGGATTTAACGTGGAAACCCAATTTGGGAAAAACCACCAATAACACAATACCAAATTTTCACTCTTCTGAAGTGAGCTATGTGAGGAGCCAACCCTGTTAAAGGTTACAATACACATTGCTAGGTGTGACCATGTTAAAGGATTTAATCACCTTGTTAGGAGTGGCCTTGTTAGAGGGATTAAGAACATCCCATTTGAATGTCACCTTGATTAAAGGATTTACAAATGACTTTTAGGTCAACCTTGATTAAAGGATTTAAACTGATACAATGGTTAGAAAGTAACAGTAGGTTTTGATTTGAAATATACAACTCACTTTGCAAATATAGATCCAATAAGATCATATGCTGATTTAATGACTAGCCTTCATTGTCATGTCCATCTCTGATCTTCTTAGAAATCCCTTCAATCAATCACCACAACTTTGTTCAGCTCTTCTCAGTCTTCTGCTTAGGTTCGCCAATCAATAATATCAACCTCTTCCTCTCTATTCATAACCTACAACTAGGTCATCCTTATACCTCCTTGATTAGGTAGCTTAATCTTTTGTCACTTAATCATCCCTATAGATCTTAGGTTTAGGTCAGATTCATCGAATCCTTCACACATTTCGTTCTCCTTCTCCTTTTCCTTCTAGATACTTCTCAAAAATTCTCCTTGAATCCATAAGAAAATGGTTTACTATGCATTAAATGCTCCAGGTCATTCATCATTATCTTCAACATGTTTTACATATCCCAAGAATGCAACTATGTCGGCTGGTAATCTTAATTCCTCCACAAACTATAAATTATTGACACTTGGCCAATACTGTGTTCTTTTGCTCAGTCATCACTTGATAACTCGGTCATCGCTAAAATTGTTCTTCTTGACAATCACTGACTTCGATCAGTTAATTCTTTGATACTCAAAAATTACTAATGCTCGGTCGACACTAAAATTTTCTCATGGCACTCGGTCAATACTAGCATCACTCGACTTACACTAAAGTTTCTTTATCTTCTGCTCTTTTTCTCGGTTAAGCCTATGCTTTCAGACTTTCTTTCCTCATTTCTTATAAGCTTCAAATCAACTGTCTTCTTCACTTAGTGTTACAGATAAACAACACATTACCTTGCCAATGCACCAACTAATCAAGTACCCATTGTATTTTCTCATAACTCAACCTTTCCACTAGGTCTTCTTGTTATTTCCTCTTTTCAAATCCACTTCATCAATCAAAAGATATGGTACTTTATTAGATAGCAATTGTCCCACCAGTTAATGTTTCACATTAATGACAATATAACAATTGTTTCAATTGTAGTTTCCAACAGAGTGATGCCTAAATTATCATACAGGGACAAAAACATCCTTGTAACATCTCATATCACTTCCCATTATGATGAAAACTTAGTGCTATGTCATGTAATACAAGATGACAAAATAAGATGTGGAAAAAATATAATATATGCATAAAAACATAAATCAATTGTAGTAAATACTAAGGCTGACACATATTGATTCCCAACACTCTTATTTTAAACATGTAGAATTCCCAAAAGTAGGTACTACTCCATACACTTTGATACCTTTAATAATAATCAAGACCATTTTTTGAGAAGGGGCATCATGAAGTCATTAGGTAGTTCTGATGTAGAATTATAAAACATATTCAACATGTGTCTCATAACTATCCTTAGGTCCTCAAGGTATTCCTTCAATATTTTATTATCTACTCAAAGGTTAGACACCTTTTCTTACGACCACATTAAGGAAGATTTAAATATTGCACTCAAGGATATATATTGTTTCCCTCTTACTTCATACTTTGAATCACTAGAGAAGAAAAAATTATTTGATGCATTGTATTCCTTCTTAATCCTAATTAATAGGTCCATGATACTTTCTTGAACATCATCATGCACCATAAATTTTAAAAGATTTTCCTTAAATTTTGTAGGAATCCACCCCTATTTTCAAAATAAACTACCCCAAGCTTCTTTTTTGTCACCCCTCTCCAATACCCACCCAATACCCCACACACCTATTTTCCTATATAAACCCTTTTAATCCCCTATCCCCCCCCCCCCCAACCCCCACCAATATAGGAAATATATTGCTCTATATTTTTTCCATTTTAAACCCCCCAATATGAACATGTGAAATAGGATATTACCCCATCAATAAATCCCCCATGTAGGAACCATAGAACATGATTAGAAGCACCTCACATGACCAATCCCTCATCAGCTAGACTAGCCTTTTTCTAGGCACAAATTAGCCACCTCCTCAAAGTGAATCATCCTTTTCAATTGATGATCCAAGATAAGTCCCTACATGAGTAGATCACTAGAAGACTTAACACCTGTCATATACCCATGAAAAAAAAATCACCCTTGAAATAAAACATTAAGACATAGTACCCACAGAAACATATGTGCCAACTACACACTATAAAATTGCCACATGCAAAAAACTAATAACTAGAAAGACTTCACCCAACATTGCTAAAAATCATATCCCAAACCACCTTGATTCACTTTCTACAAGAAGCTTTCATTCACTTTGAAGAAATTGCCATATCACTCTCCATCTTAAAGAGTCATTATGGATGACCATGCATCCTTATATTCTCATGATGATCTTTCCTCCTTATATTAATGGATAGCTAAATAAGACTTTTCATTATGAGCTAACAATTTTCTCTAACTCTTAATGTGTTGTTAGTGTGATGGTGATACTCTATTTATGATGGTCTTCTCACCTTTGGGCCAGTTGGTTTGAAAGGGACATCACCCTTGTTTTGTTTCTTTTTAATATAAAAAACATTTTTGTCTAACTCCTTTTGATGAATACCCCCATAAAGAAAAATCACAACTAACAAATTGTGAACAAATATATCATGAAATAAAAAATAAAATATTTGCTTATATTTTAATAAAGTAGTTATATATTACACATACATATGTGTAAATATACAAAAAATGATTATATGTGAAATTTTATATCTTTGATTTGTATTAAAGATGAGGATAGATCACTTATCTATTTATTAGTTTTTTTTTATATTAAAAGTCACATAGTAAGGGTGTTGTCCCATCAATACAATAGCACAAAGGATGTCCAGTCAACAGTCAAACAATAGCAACACATTAATCACTAACTACAAATATCAAGAACATCAAAATATAACAACCATTACCATCATCAAAAAAGAGTAATAGTATTTGGAACTTATATTCCACCTACCATCTAAGCTAATATAAGTCTTATAACATGGACAACTAGGGCCATCCCCAATAGTAAACATAACTTTACTACTTAAAGTATCAGAACTAAAAACCAAAATAACTTTAACAATTTTCATAAAATGCCTCGGATGACGATTAATAGTTCAGAGAAAATAAATAGCACACAAGAGGGCTATCCCTATTGGGTTCCTTTGAAGTTGCATCTCACTTATTGCAACGCACTGGCCCAGTCCTCTATTAGGAACTTGAAAATTTTATTTTATTGCCTTCCTCATTATCATCATCACCATAGACATTCTTTTGTAGGAGACCGAGAGAGGTAGCCAATATATGCATCACACGTATGCTAAACCTCAAGATGCTCCTAGTTTTTCTCTCTAATTCAGTAACCCTAGCTTTCATCTTCTTCAATTCCTTCATCGTGCTAGTTCATTTTACACAAGTCCCTAACTAAATGTCACCACAAGTCCCAACAACTCTCAGTTTCATAGTCTCATCTTCCTCTGCCATCATCTCATTTGTGAGATCAATAGGCCCTATTTTGATGCTCTTCGACACATGTAGAGCTATTTGCAACCCCTACGACACCTTCTACCTCCATATCCTTATATTTTTCAGCCTCCGCCTCTTATATTTTATCATCATTATATTCACTCTCATACCCTTCTTTCTCAACTTTTGACTCCATAATTTTCATTTACCCCTTACTAATAGGGCATATAGCTAGCCTATTTGACCTTCTAGGGGTACTAGTTTATTCCATAGCCTCATCATCAGAGCCATTTTCTTGAATCATAAACTTGATTTTTTTGGTACCGACTTTCCCTTTTTTCTTATTAAGGAGTTGGGATTTTCATTTATGATCAAGTGACTCCAACTTAGTAGTAATGTGAGTAGGGATTTCAGGAGAACCTTGATGGGATTTGAACCCTAGATTTTTAATACATTTCTTTCAGCTTGAGCTAGGGGTCTTTAAAAGACTATAAGGGGTAGAAAAATTTGGAGCTTCATGAACCACAATTAGTTTTGGTGGGCAAAGGGCCAGTTGGAAATGGTAGAGCTAGAAAATTAGGCCTTGGTGAAGGGGAATGGGTTTCTTGCCCCGAATCTTGGCATGGTCCAAAAGTTCTTTAATAAAAGGGAAATGAGATGATACTATGATTATGAAAATGATTGAGTAAGGGCATATGATAGAAATATAAAACCTTAAATCTACCTTCAAAGGTGAAATATTTTGTAATCATTAGGCATACCTAGTCCCAGGGCTCCAAGAGATGTTCTCTCTCATAACCACCATGATGCTTAGCAGGGTTTTCATTCTCACTTAAGAACTGGTTGAGATTGTCCATATTCGACACCCTTCTCATTTTCTTCCATTTCCTTCCAAAAGTTGAGAGACCTGCCACCATGACTATTACATCCTCATTTATTTCTAACAAAATTACTCCACTGAGACCCTTCAATTTGTCCATGAGGAGGTAAACTAAATGGATAAATTCTCATCATTCCCATTCATATTCTCAATGTATTATACAATGCCTCCCTCCTTACAAATATATCACATAGTGGCGTTATTACTGAACTCATTATGTTTGTTTGGTTCCACCCTTACCCTATCTCCACCCATAATGTCTATTTTAGTTATAGTAGTTTTCATGCTCTTAAAAAGCTCTCAAACTTGTTATGATGGTGAAATGAGGAAAAAACATCATAAACATATTGGTGAAATAACTGCAATTATGAAACTTTATGCCCTTAATCACCCCAAATATTAATTTGTTTAAGTTTGATGTTATCCTTATTATTGTGGTTTTCTTTTATTTCTTGACTTGATGTATCTATTTTTTAATAAGATCATTTTTCTATGTTTAAGTACCTATTTTATTTTTTGAAAACACTTATTTAATTTAATTCCAATTGTAATAAACAATAAAGGGTGATCACATATCCCCTTGTTTCCTTTTTTATATGTATAATAAAACAAATAGTAATTTGAAAAATTTGATATTTTTTATTTGCATTTGGGATAGATATAGGTCATTTATTTGCTCTTCTAAACAATATTATTTTTTTGAAGTTTGATGTTATCTTTTTGTTATGGTTTTTTTCAATTTCTCTTTAATTGATGAGTTGATGTTTACTTTTATAAGATTGTTTTTTTATATTTATAAAATATTTATTTATTACAATTTAACCTTTTAAAAATAAGATGTGATCTTATCATTATTTTTTCTTTTGAAAATTTAATTGTTTAGTCAAAGGTTGTAATTCAATTGGTTGAACACAACCAATAAAGATGATGATATGTGATAGAAAAAACATCCATCAAGATTCACACCCTCAAAGACACATTTAGATCAAATTCTACTCTTGAATAACCTAGTCAGAGTGGATCCCCTTGCACATGACTATTTGATTGAAGATGTCAAAAATGATTTAAATGTGTACTTACTCAAACTGTTATAATTTTCTATATAAAATTTTCATGTAGAAAAAGATACCCCTTTTCCCTTTTCAAATATGAACAACTTAACCTATTTAAAATAAGATGTGATCTAATACGCTTTTCCTCCTCTCTTTTTTGAAAATTTAACTATATAGTCAAAGGGTTGTAGCTCAATTGGTGAGGATGATGATATTTGATAGAAAAGTCATCCTAAGTTGGTCTAATGGTGGAGAACTTATAAGCTATATGAAGACTCGAAAATGATTGTCTGATATCGTGGACTATAAGAAGATCCATTTTTGTTCATCAAGATTCAAACCCTCGAAGGTACATCTGAATCAAGTTCAACTCTTGAACAACTTTAAGATCTACTTACACATAATTGCTTAATCGAAAATGACTTTTAAATTTGAATATATACTTAATCAAATGCTTAAACTTTCATATAGGAAACAATGGTCCCTTTTCCTCTTTTCAAATATGGACAAGAAAAAGCCCATCAAAATTGAAGTGCCATTATACCCCTCCAAAATGGGTGTTTGAATGGATATCAAATATCCATCCGTTTGTCTTGATGTGTAAAACAGCTTAAAGTGCGTGCATAGGATACCAAAAAGCCGCCCCCTTCCTGTGGATGATTAAAGTGCTGCTTTAACCGCTTCATCCCAACCGTCCAAATAGCTTCCACGACCGTTACTCGAGATTTTTAGCATATCCTTCATCATTTTCCTTTGGCCAAAAACGAGAAAGACCAATCGTTTAATGATTGGAACTTGGAAGAATGGGGAATATTTATTTGACTGTTTGGGAAATCCTATCTCCATACAACCATTTAAATCTCCTAGTCCTTTCAATGGAATTTGAGGAAATCTTATAACTAGTTGTACATGCTTGTGTACTTGTAGTTGGAGTGTCATGCCATTTAAATCATAAATAAAGTAGCCCTACAATTAGTGTATAAGTATATGTGTGTTTTATATTTTGTCGAAATTAAGGCTTATTTTCAAGAGTGGTAGAAATTGTTAGGCATTGTCTTTCTTATTTCGAGAAAAAGATAGTGCTAAGAAGTAATTTAAGACTTTTTATTAACAAAGGTAAACATGCTTGACTTCTTTGATGTCAGTTGTGTTTCTTTTACATTTAACTACGTGAGCTTTATTTACATCAACGTTTCAAATCACACTTTGTGATCCAACATCAGAGTGCAAAAAGAGAGCTATAGGAGAAATGCTTAACTTCCTTGATGGGTAGTTAGACCATAAGGTTGATTTGACATGGTCAAAAAATTGAAAATTAGAGAAAGTTGGATTATGTTGAGTGATTATGACTAGTCACCAAATAATTTGAAATTGTAATTGAGACTAATGTTAATGTGTAATTATGTAATGTTCTGTCAATAATAAAAAGAAAAATGAAAGACTTAAGATGATATCTTTAAAAAAAATAAAAATCCTAACACAATTCAAGGTTTTGGCACAAATTTTAAAGGGTGATGATTATATTATGGGATTATGGCCTTAGAAGCAAGAGATTTGAAATTTAAAATTAGAGGACTAAATTATGAGTTTGATATTGCCCAAGAGACTAAATTGCATAGATATCTAGGTCAAAGGAGGCATAAACCTTTAGAAAAAGCCCAATACTTATTTGAAATCATAAATTTAGCATTATAAAGTGACGAGTTTAGGTTTTTTTTTAACTAGTGCTCTAAAAGAGCAAAAATTAGATGTTAAACTATGCACTTATGATATGTACAAAAAATAAGGTAGACAAAAAGGTAACAATGTAAAATATGCACTTTTCTTATCTACATATTCCCCTCTTTGTCGTGAATGTAAATCTAAATGAGCAAGCATGCCAAAGTAAAATGAAATAAATAATAATAATAAAAGTGATATATATTTATCAAAATATAGAGTAAATCCACTAGGACAAGTATGTGTTCCCTTCATACTACCATACATAACATGTGTTCATCAAGCATACATGTCATGATATTATTGAAAGAAAATAACAACTTGTGAAAAGTGTGCATAAATTAAGAATAAAACTATTAGTAATGTATTTTCCTCCAATTGTGTATCTACTACAAAGGAACACCCACAAATTAATAAGGAAAATTAAATAAGATATCTATGACTAGAAATGAGTGTGATAATAAAAGTGCAAGATACATACATGAGATATACTTGCCTTTATAATAGATAGGACAAGACATGTCTGAAAGATACCCCCAATTTTACCTCAATGAAATCCAATATTAAAAGAGTTAGATCAACCCTGTACAATATCTCAAGTATCGCTTACAACTAGAAAAGCCTTCCACATAAGAGAGAACCAATTAAAATGCTATAAAGTTAGAGAATTCAATAGATACAAAAAAAAATGATACAATACATACAATGAAGAAACCTAGTTTGTTATAAAGAAAGAATGAAACCATATGACATGTTAAGATCATGAAAATTTTCTTAATCCTATAATATGAGATGCAAAATGTAAATGACCCAAGTAATAAATATGTACGTATTTAATAAAAGGTCATAATAGGAAACTACTTAGGTGATATACCATGTTCACATTAACAACCCCCTAAGTACAACTTGGGCACTATTCCCCAGGGATTAATTATGTCACCAATGTATAATCAACATTCTCCTTGAAATAAGACATAAAATGAGACTATGTGCCCACCACAAATGCCTAATCTATTATACTGATTGTGGATGCTCAACAAAGGATGATAATCCACACATATAAAACAACATGAACCTCTCCTTAGGAATAAACAATATCAAGTATAGATGCAATATATATTTCCATGGATGAAAATGATTATAGTGTATGATGATATCTCTGATTTATAGTTGTCTTGTCTTGTCTAAATGAATATGCCACAATCAAATCAGGTACAATCTCAATAAATGAGGAAGGTGAAAAACTATGACCATGTGTAAACCACTAAAGAACAAGATCTAAAGATTAAGATGGTGTGATAATGGTCATGATGGTACTAGATCATCAAAGTGAACATGGATTTCCTCTAGTGTGTTTGTTATATTTCTAAGATGGGATGTACAAAAAAAGGTGCAATACCTAAGAAGTACTCTCATAATTGTACCAAATCTAGAAGATCATCATGCACCTCTTTAAAAAAATGACAAAAGAAATAATGGATTGGAGATATGGCTCTCCAAATATCTTCAAATTATGGTCCAAAGGGTACATGAGGATTGATATGTGGGATAGAAAAAGTAGTTTCACAATAAACAAGTTAATATCATTCAATCCAATGACAAGATCATTCTTGATGTCCCATGCTTCTAGCTTATAATTAGGTGTAACTAGTTCAAGAATAGGTCCATGAGATGAAGCCATAAGAGATGTTTTAGAATATCACCTTACCAAGAGTTATAGTTCCCTTTGTTTAGGGTGATTTTGAAAGGATGAACTAAAAAGTTTGTGGTTTTACAATTATAGACCCCTCATTTATTGATCATAGATAAAATTGTCTAAAGTCAAAATTCTTAGTGCATAAAAAATGGTCCCATATTTTATAAAATATATAAGTTACAAGTTAAAATAGAAAAACTAACCTGAGACAATCGTCACCTAGTGAGAAAAGAGAAAAACCAAATGGATGACTATATAGTTCTTAGAATCAACTTTCCAACACCATTTTTTTGTAAAATAAATAATGTTTTATGCCCAACTTATAGGGTATTTTTCATAAAATTTTCTCCTTTAGGACTTAAAAAATCAACCTCTTATTTAGGTGCCATTCATCCACATAACTAGGTACTCAAGGATGGCGGTTGTCATGTCTATTGGTGATATAATGATAGCAATTTGGTAGTGGTCAAGGAAATAATAGTAATGGATTAGGTTGGTGCCTCTCATGAGGTTCTTGATAGCTTAATCCCCTATAGGGCTAGGGACAATTGGGAACTAGTCCTCCATGACAACCCACCAATCAATATAAGTGTCGATTAGGATTAATGTGGAGTCTACCTTCTAAGCCCTATGACATGGTTCCATAATCCTTGGAATGTATCTAAGGCACTTAGGGTGTATTGGTAAAGTATTTTGTAATATTTATTCTCACTATTTTTCGCAATACACTCATAAGGGGTTATGGGTTCCACTAGTAGTAGTAAAGGTGGATTGTGAATATAATGTTTTAATATTGTTTTCCCCACATGTGGACGCCTAGAATGTAATGAATCAGGAAATGGACAAATGATTGACCTTTAAGATTAGAAGCCAAAAGAACTATTGATGCAGGAGCATCCTGGGTGTAAGAGCAATCTTGCATCACCCAAAAATATTTCTGTCTTTATATTCAATAAGGGCTATTTTGTGCAGAGCTGTTATTTATGGAAAGTTACTATTTTTGGTAATTTTCGTATGTGCTCAGAATGATCTGATTTCTTTCTTGGAGGTTCATTTTGGTCATATAAATCTGCCAGCAAAGTTTCATGGCTAGATCAGGTGTAGTTTTGAAGATATTGAAGATTTTCGGTATTGGCAGCAGGGTACAGAAACTTTGAACTCAGTTTTGAAGGCTTTAGAGGCCCCGGATGAGGTCGAAAATTTGGGTGACAAGCGCTTGCGCCAGTCAAGCCTGTAGAGCGCTTCGTGGCATTTCTGAAATGGGGTTATAATAGCCGAGCAGGTCAATTGGTGATGACTTATGGTCTTTGGAAGTTGGGCCACCTGAAATGGCAGAAAATAATTTTCTTCAAAATTTCTGTTCGGGTTTCAAAAGTTATTTTGAGCCGACTATGATGTAATAAAATGTAAAATAAAATAATTCTAAGTTGGTCGGCCTTATTGGCTAAAATTCTGGAACCTTCCCAGGCGGTGGAAAATTGCCTATATAAGGAAGGATGTATTATTGTCTTAGGCAGTTCAGAATAGTTCTGGGTATTGATTCGAGGCTTTGTCCTAAAGAATATTGTAAGGGAATGCCCATGTGGCTTTGCATATTGTAATTCTGAAAGTTTGTAATTCCACATTTGTGGAGATAATAAGAAGCCAATTTTCTGTTCTTGCATATTATTGTTGTTGTTTCTCTATTTTTGTTATGTGTTTGTGGCATTAAGGGGAGCACCCTTCATCAGGTGGTATCAGAGCAGGAGTTCTTGAGTGTGTAAACAGATCCCCGACTGTGAGGCAGTTTGCACCAGGACCGTGGCTAGGGTTTCAACGCGCATCGCGAAAATGCCTCCACGAAGGGAACGTGGCGGAAGAGCTGGTGTTGTAACACCTGAGGTTAGAGAGCTGCAGAGACAAGTGGGAGCATTACAAGAAGAGATTCGTAGAGGAATGAATCTTAATGTCAGAGACGAAAGCGAGGATGAAGCCGAAGAAGAATATCAAGAAGGAGAAGCTGAAATTGTGAACCAGGAGGAAGAAAGACTTTTTCGAGCGATTTCCAAGATTGGGAAAAGACCTAAGATTGAGGTTCCTACATTTTCTGGAAATCTTAACCCAGAGGAATTGATCGACTGGATCAATGAATGTGAAGAATATTTTGAGTATGAAGATGTTGAGGATCCTGATAGGGTCAAATTTGCGAAGGCCAGACTGAAAGGTCATGCGAAGATCTAGTGGCAAGAAATTCAATTGGAACAAAATAGAAGAGGGAAAGAGAAAATTACGAGATGGGATTGAATGGTGGATAAATTGAAGCGACAGTTCATTCCTGTTGATTATGAGCTTGACCTACTGAAGAAAATGCAAAGTTTGAAGCAAGCGGAGAGATCTGTTCAGGAGTATACAGAGGAGTTCTATCGACTTCTCATCAGAATAGGCCATGCAGAAGCTGATAAAGAGAAAGTTGCCCGATACCTTAATGGGTTAAGGCCAAGCATTCAGGAGGAGCTGAATTTGGTTCGAATGAACAGTATTGAAGAGGCATACCAGTTTGCCCTAAAAGTAGAGGAAAAGCTGAACAAGAAGTTTGAGAGCAGACAAAATGGAAGAGGTCGCGGTGGACGATCTGGTGGACAGTCATATGGTGGCCGAAATGAAGATCCGAAAAAGAAGGATGGGGCCAGTAGCAGTCAGAATCAGAGAGGAAACAATTCCAATCGCTTCCAAGATCAGAATAATAGAGATCAAAGAGGAAGGGGAAGAGGACAAGGATCTGGAAGAGGTGGCTTCCGTGGAACATGTTTTCACTGTGGAGAAGAAGGTCATAGGGCATTTGAATGTCCTCAGCGCCAAGGCAGAATGGACAGGAGAAATGAAGGCCAGGCCAGAGTTGCACATGTAGATGAAGATGCCAGATCATCAAATTCTGAAGATGCTGAAAGAGGAGAAACGTTGATTAACAGAAGAGCCCTGTTGAGTGGTGACAATGAACCTGAGCAAAGGAGGAGCTTGTTTCGCACCAGGTGCAAGTGTGAAGGTAAATGTTGTGATGTGATTATTGATAGTGGAAGCACTGACAATTTGGTGTCAGAAGAGATGGTGACAAAGTTGAAGCTCAAGAGACAGAAACACCCACATCCATATTGGATTGCCTGGGTACAGGATGACCACAAGGTCATGGTCAATGAACAATGCCTAGTGAAGTTCAAGATCGGCGGGTACCAAGATGAGGTACTATGTGATATCATCTCTATGGATGCATGTCATATGTTATTGGGTAGACCGTGGCAATTTGACAGATGTGCTGTACACGATGGTCGTGCGAATACCTATTCCCTGACAAAGGATGGAATGCGACATAAGCTAAAGCCATTGAAGGAGACCAAAGAAAAGGTATGTGGTAATGCAAGAATAACATTTGTTGATGGAAGGAAATTCCTAGATGGTATGAGGCATGAGCATGTATGTTTTGCTTTAATTCCAAAAGCTGGTAAAGAGGAAGTAGAAGATGTTCTTGTAGAAGTTGCAGATTTGTTGAATGAATTTCAGGATATTGTATCCGATAACGTGCCTGATGGATTACCACCAGTCAGGAAGATCAGTCATCAGATGGACTTGATCCCAGTAGCGAGTTTTCCGAATAAGGCAGCACACAGAATGACACCTCCAGAAAGTGAGGAGTTAAACAGACAAGTACATGAACTGTTACAGAAAGGATTGATCCGTAAGAGTCTGAGTCCCTGTGCTGTACCAGCGGTATTAGCACCAAAGAAGAATGGAGAATGGAGGATGTGTACAGATTCTAGGGCAATAAACAAGATCACAATCAAGTACAGGTTTCCATTACCACGAATGGATGATATTATGGACTGTTTGAGTGGAGCTGTATATTTCTCAAAGATAGATCTGAAGAGTGGATATCATCAGATTCGGATCAGAGAAGGAGATGAATGGAAGACTGCCTTCAAGACAAAGGAAGGACTATATGAGTGGTTAGTCATGCCTTTTGGGCTAACCAATGCACCGAGCACTTTCATGCGGCTCATGAACGAGGTTCTGAAAGAATTTCTGGGTAAGTTTGTTATTGTTTACCTAGATGATATTTTGATCTTTAGTAAGACATTGGATGAGCATATGATGCATATTCGTATGGTATTTGAGAAGTTGAGAGAAGAGAAATTGTTGATTAATTTGAAAAAGTGCAGTTTTGTGAAGAAAGAGTTGGTGTATTTGAGGTGTGTAGTTTCAGGAGAAGGTCTAAAAATGGACCCAGAGAAGGTACAGGCTATCCTTGAATGGCCTACTCCAAAGAGTGCTACTGAGGTAAGATCTTTTCATGGTCTAGCTAGCTTTTACAGAAAGTTTATCAGAAATTTTAGTAGTATTTGTGGACCCTTGACTGAAACAATGAGAGGGGATAGAAAAGAGTTTAAGTGGACTAATGGGGCAGAAAAGAGTTTTCAATTGTTGAAACAAAAAGTTACAAAAGAACCTGTTTTAGCACTTCCAGATTTTAATAAGGTGTTTCAAGTAGATTGTGATGCTAGTGGTACTGCAATAGGAGCTGTTATGAGCCAAGAAGGTAAACCTGTTGCTTATTTCAGTGAGAAGTTAAATGATGCCAAGAGGAAATATTCTGTTTATGATCAGGAATTTTATGCTATAGTTCAGGCATTAAAGAAGTGGAGACATTATCTGCTTCCTAATGAGTTTGTTTTGTATAATGATCATCAAGCTTTGCAATATTTGAATAGTCAAGGAAAGTTGAATCAGCGGCATTTGAAATGGGTTGAGTTTTTGGAGAGTTATACATTTGTTTTGAAATACAGGAGTGGAAAGTCTAATAGGGTTGCAGATGCTCTTAGCAGAAGGCAACTATTGCTGACAGAAATGCAGATTGAAGTGGTTGGGTTCAAGGAACTCAAGAATTTGTATCCAGAGGATCTTGATTTTGGTGAAGCTTGGAAAGCTTGTACAGAACCTGTTACTCTAGACAGGATGAAATGGTTGGATTTCATCATCCAGGATGATATGCTATTCAGAGGGAGTCAGTTGTGCATTCCACGAAGTTCTATGAGGGAGAATCTCATCAAGGAGAAGCATAGCGGAGGATTAGCTGGACATTTTGGTCGTGACAAAACCCTTTCTTTGGTTAGTGAAAATTATTATTGGCCACAATTGCAGCAAGATGTGAAGAAGTTTGTACAGAGTTGCAGAGTATGTCAGATGGCGAAAGGAGTGAAGCAGAATACAAGGTTGTATCAGCCATTACCCGTACCAGAGAAGCCTTGGGAAGATATCAGCATGGACTTTGTTCTTGGTTTACCGAGGACTCAGCGGGGACATGATTCAATTTTTGTAGTGGTTGACAGATTTTCAAAGATGGCACATTTCATTCCCTGCAAGAAGACTAATGATGCTGTTCATGTAGCAGAATTGTTTTTCAAAGAAGTAGTGAGACTTCATGGTTTGTCAAAGACCATAGTTTCAGATCGGGACACTAAGTTTGTTGGATATTTCTGGCGAACATTGTGGAAGAAGTTGAAGACAGATTTGAAGTTCAGTTCATCACATCACCCACAGACTGATGGATAGACAGAGGTGGTGAATAGGAGTTTGGAAAATCTGCTGAGATGTTTGGTTGGAGATAAGCCAATAGGATGGGATTTGATTTTACCACAGGCAGAATTTGCATACAATAATTCTGTCAACAGGAGCACTGGTAAATCACCATTCCAGATTATATATGGAAGTAGTCCAAGAAATGCATCTGAGTTGAGAAAGATAGATAAAGGAGAAATAAGTAGTGCTGAGGCTGAGGATTTTGCAGAACATTTGAAGAACATCCATGGGGAGGTGAGGAAGCATATTACCAAGATGAACGCATGGTATAAGGCTAAGGCAGATGAGAAAAGGAGGCATAAGGAATTTCAGGTTGGTGATGAAGTCATGGTTCATTTGCGGAAGGAGCGGTTTCCAGTTGGTACATATAACAAGTTGAAAATGAAGAAGTTTGGACCATGTAAGATATTGAAGAAGCATGATTCAGGAAATGCATATGAGGTAGAATTGCCTAGTGAGCTGAATATTTCACCAGTGTTTAACATTTCAGATTTGACAGAGTATCATGAAGGAGGTGTTGAAGATGAGGTTGCAGCAGCACAGTGGAATATTCCAGCAACCAGTTCAAATATCAAGGAGATTGAAGACCTACTAGACAGTCGTGTTAGCAGAAGCACAAGGAATAGGACATATGAAGAATATTTGGTCAAATGGAAAGGATGACCTGTTGAAGATTCATCATGGCTAACAAAGGAGGAGGTTAACCGTCTTGATTTTTCTCTGCACGCCTGAGTCGTGACAGGGTCACTTCTCAAATTACCCCAGGTGTCTGATGCAGGAGCATCCTGGGTGTAAGAGCAATCTTGCGTCACCCAAAAATATTTCTATTTTTATATTCAATAAGGGCTATTTTGTGCAGAGCTGTTATTTATGGAAAGTTACTATTTTTGGTAATTTTTGTATGTGCTCAGAATGATCTGATTTCTTTCTTGGAGGTTCATTTTGGTCATATAAGTCTGCCAGCAAAGTTTCATGGCTAGATCAAGTGCAGTTTTGAAGATATTGAAGATTTTCGGTATTGGCAGCAGGGTACAGAAACTTTGAACTCAGTTTTGAAGGCTTTAGAGGCCCCGGATGAGGTCGAAAATTTGGGTAACGGGCGCTTGCGCCGGTCAAGCCTGTAGAGCGCTTCGTGGCATTTTCGAAATGGGGTTATAATAGCCGAGCAGGTCAACTGGTGATGACTTATGGTCTTCGGAAGTTGGGCCACCTGAAATGGCAGAAAATAATTTTCTTCAAAATTTCTGTTCGGGTTTCAAAAGTTATTTTGAGCCGACTATGATGTAATAAAATGTAAAATAAAATAATTCTAAGTTGGTCGACCTTATTGGCTAAAATTCTGGAACCTTCCCAGGCGGTGGAAAATTGCCTATATAAGGAAGGCTGTATTATTGTCTTAGGCAGTTCAGAATAGTTCTGGGTATTGATTCGAGGCTTTGTCCTACAGAATATTGTAAGGGAATGCCCATGTGGCTTTGCATATTGTAATTCTGAAAGTTTGTAATTCCACATTTGTGGAGATAATAAGAAGCCAATTTTTCTGTTCTTCCATATTATTGTTGTTGTTTCTCTTTTTCTGTTATGTGTTTGTGGTATTAAGGGGAGCACCCTTCATCAACTATTCCCCTTTTCCAAGACAAAGTGAAGTATTTTATGAGAGTGTCATGTTGCATACCCCATTCAATAGGGTGAGGACACATGACCTATAATGACTATAAAATTACAATAATAAGAAATTAAATGGCAACTCCATACATTTTGTTGTTTCTCATGTGTATGAGATGACAACTCCATACTCTCACATGTATGAAAGGAGTATTTCCTATATTTATATGAGCCACACAGATAAAAATGATATTTTGGTGCCTCGTCATGTCTCAATAAGACAAACTTTTGTCAAGAAGAATTTAGAAAGATAACTTATATTACTAAACAGATCTTCAAAATATATCTATCCTATAAATGCTTGCCTAAGTGACTAAGTTTTAGATACAAAGCATTAAAAGAGTACTTCTATTGCACACCTTTTTAAAGTCTTTATTTCAAGTTTATTCAAATTTGCACTAAAAAAATTTAATATTGGCAAAGTGTGATGGTTAAGTTATATCGTTGTTGTTCTTGTCATTAAGAATCAAATCACATTAAAATATTATTATTGAATATTTTTATTATAGATAAAATTCCCCTAAACCTTAACTCCAACCCTAACCTTAAACCTTTACTCTAAACAATTACCTTACTGTTAACTAAAAATCAAATTATTTGACTTAAACACTTAGATTCTGTTTGGTTGTTGGAATTAAATAATGTTGGAATTGTCAAATTCCAATATTTGAAAATTCTAAAAGTTTTAAATCCAGAAAATGATTTTTGGAATATGGCTGGAACTGTTTGGTTCACCTGGAATTATAATGAGAAGATGGAAAATGTTGTTTGCATATGAAGTTCAAAATATTATAAATTTTGCTTTACCCTCAATTCCCATTTAAGTGGAATTGGGATTGATTTTCCAATTCCACTTATTTAGATGGAAGATTCAAATGCTGATTTTGGGGGTAAATGGGAATTAACAAATCCCTATTCCAATTTTATGTTTTGAACACAAACATTGAAAATGTTAATTCCGAGATTTGACAATCCCAATTCCAATCGAATTCCAGCTAACAAACGGACTCTTAAAGAATAACAAGAATGGTCTTATAATCCTCTCATAGACTAACATAAATGATGCCACCATTTTAAAGTCTTTAAATTATAAAATACAGCTCAAATTCTTAGAAACGGGGCCGAGAGACCACCAAATTCAAGCTTTGGTTACATCAATAAAGGGGAAAATTTTAGTAAGAAGGGAAGGAATCATTAATCACCATCCTCCCTCATCTTTAACACTTTTTCTTCTCTTTAATCCAGTGAATGAGGTCCTGGTTTTAACCATTACAATCCAAGAGTTAAGTGGAAACAGAGAACAGCTTGAGTTGTACAACTTTCAACGTGAAATTTGCCCCATAATCAATCAAGTTGCTTAAACACGGAGTTCTTGTTCCATAATCAATCATCTATTTAGCAGATGTTTTAAACACAGAATACCCCACTCAAAACTTTTTTAAAAGGTTTAAAATGATGATGTCCATTTTGACATTGTAGTTATTCAGTCAAATTTTAGTTGTTCATGCACAAATTTTAGTCATTATGATTCCAATGTAACAGTGTATGAACGCATTTTCCCCCAAGGCTGTAATTTTCTTTGCTTCTAGAATGATGGGCGTCCACTCAACTTTGTTCAGATCTATTCTTGTTAATTGCTCATTCAATGAAACTTTTTCCTTTCTATGGAATTTTTAATATGAAATCTGAAATCTGTATGTTTATCTTATTTTGAGGTAATCTTTTAAATGTGTATAAATGGAATCATATTATATAAAGTCGAATTTGATTTTTTCATCTTTTTATTTATAATTTACATATATACATATTTTTATATTTTCGATTATGTCTTATTCATTTATATGTATGCTTTTATACATTTTTCTTATCCATTTATATCATGCCTATCAATGAACTTACAACCATTTAGCTTGACTACCAATTAGATCTAATTTTTATTCTATTTGAGAACACATTCTCAACATAGTGGCAACATCATGGTCATGACTTGTCTCTTTTCATTTTAAAATACAAATTTCAAATGTGGTTGACTAGCCCCCTTTACACTTCTACCTTAAGCCGACTAGAAACACTTTTGATGTTATTTGAAGTTATGCACTAACATATAAAGACATTTAATGCATTCACTAATTGTCAAATTTGATAATTAATCACTCTTGAAAGAAATCAATGTTGACATAGTTCAATTTTGTGTAATCATGAGTAAATATTTTGTATCTCAAGCACTTCTTGTTGCTTTCAATATTGTTTAATTTCAAAGGGTCAATCAAAGCATAGAGCCCTTTTGGTTTGGTCTTATGACAACCCAATAAAGCATTTACCAACGACACTAATCCTCAACTCCTAGAAAAGGTAGAGTAGAAGATTAAAGAAAAGTTGTAGACTATATATAGATCCCTAGGACAAGTCTATAGCATATGTACATGATCGTAGTAACAAATTTATCTTAGGCTTGCAAACTTATCTTCTAATGGAGAAAACATCGAACACAAAATTCTAAGTCATTTCATTGATGAATATGCATTATTTATAGGTTTGACAATATACAAATTTCACGTGCTTAGCCATTCGACATCATTCTTTGACCATTGAAGTAAGTATCACCTACCTTTTATTACATTTGCATTCATAATTTATCTATTGTAAATTATTAGATTATAATCTTCAACTTTAATTCTATTTACTTAATTATCCTATGACAACTAGATTTTCATTTTTTATTTATTTTGGAGAGATTTTTTAATCCTACACATTTTGACCTTCTTTCAAGGGTTTTATATTAAGGTTTTCAAATCTATAATTCTCTGAGAAAACATCTCATTTTAAAATCTATCTTTCCTTTTGGATTATTGTGCTTCATTGACATATCCTATCATTAGAGGTTGATTACTATATTAAGATATTTTTTCACGCACCCTACTCATATATACCATCACATTAGGGATTTATTTTTAGATCTAATATACCTATGATATAAAAAAATTAATCCAAAATGTGGTATTTGAGGTTTCCTTTTCTCCCTTTTTTTGTGCCACTTAGAGTGAGTACCTACCGAATCTAATCCTTGTCCAGATTTTTTTTTTTTTTTTAAAGTCTATTCCAATGATCATAATGCAAACAATATAGATTATAATCATGATTCTCATGTAGATAACCAAAATTTAACAAATAAGTTAGTTAGTTTGGCTGATTTTGAAAATCCTACACAAATAATATAAATGTTTCATAATATGTTAGCAAGTAATTCATACAAACATGAATCTTATTTCTTTTTATAATGAATAGTAAATATATCCATTCCTCTAGTAAAAATCCCTCTTTCACCATTACTCCATGTAGCGTCATAAATTACATCCCTATGCAATTTCTAGCTCACCTAGGCCCTATTTTTTTATCCAACTCAATTTTGGCTTTAATTTTGGCACCCTCCTCCAATTTTGGACCTTAGATCCTAGTTTGAGCCCACATTGGGGGGAGAAAATTGCCTTGGGAAACCCACTCCTACCAATCAGGGCCCAAATTTGAACTACATAACATTTTTCTTACAAAAGAAGGAATTTTAAACTCATGTTGGCTTTCTCTGAAATTAACACCATGAAATGCTTCGCAAGGTATAAAAGCAAGCTACCCTCCCTCATTTTGATATACAAAGTCAAGAATTAAATTACATATTTAAAATTAAAGCATTCAAGTCCTCAAGAGCAAGTGTTTAAGCATTCAAGGCATTGAAGACGAGGAGTAATTTTTAAAATTTATGTATTCATGATGGCATTCATGATCTTCTTTTCCTAAAGTCAACTCTACATGATCAATATCAACGTCTTTATGAGTATTTCAACATAAACAAGGTATCTATGATGCTATAAGAATTTCATTTTAAGATCCAGCCTCTACAAAATATCAACACTCTTTCAATTATATTTCAATTTCAAAGTTAATTCCTTATCCAAGGATTGACCTAGGAAAACCTCTTTCTACCCAACATTTTCCCTCTTTTCTATGTATAAGAATAGGTGGAAAACATGAAACAAGATATCAATAAAGAATTCAAAGATCTATAGTTTGCAGTTCATTCCGTCAAAGATTGCTAGGAGTGGGTTGACCCAACCAACTGTGTCCCAAGAGAAGGTTGTCCCAAGTGACTAAGACTCTCTCTTTTGTCTGAATTTTATTATACAGGTCAGTTGTAGTTTGTACTTCCCAAATCTTCTACCATAATTCACCTATCAGATTATTTTTTTCCTACATATGTTGAAGGTCATCTTTTCTCCTTATTTTGACCTAGCTTCTTCATTCAATTTTTATAGTCATCTTCCAACTTACCATGAAGGACTATTAAGTTCAACTTGTGCCCAAGAATCCTTGAGCCAAGTGGATCATTCTCTTTCCAATGTAATGTCAATAGGGAAATAGACCTAAGATTCCTAATTTGCATGAATAGATTAACTCTTGCCACCTATATTTCCCCACATTAAAGTCCCTTCACTTATTTTACTCAACCTTATATTATCATGGCCAATGGTCTTCCAACATTTAGTACTTACCCCTTTTTCTCTTAGTATCCACCTCGTGACTTAGCTCATCAAGGCTATAGTTCTCTTGAGTTACACACTATCCATTTAAGATGTGCCACACTTTCACACATCTTTCCTCTACTACCACTATATCTATAATTAACCCACTTAGCCAACCCACTTTCATATTTAACATACCCTTGTGGTTTCTACGGGTTCAATCACAAAGCTGTGTCCCACTTTTTGGGACGAAGGAAATTGCCAAATCGTTAACAAAAAAAAATTTCTTGTCTTCGTGCGAAGTCAATACTTCGCCCGAAGTCTTCTGCAGGCTTCGTGCGAAGACACCACATAGGGGTCTTTGTGCGAAGACCCCTGTGTGGCTTCATGCGAAGTACGCACTTCACACGAAGCCATTCAGGGCTGGATTCTTTATAAATTCTGGCGATTTCATTTTCTACTTATCATTTTCACTGTAGCAGTTTGTGGACCCCTGGGCTTGGAGCGAACTACGTCACCATGCTAGCAAACCAGTGTTTCCTGAGCTTCGTCGACCTCCTCAATTTTCTAGCAGTACCAGGTACACATATTTTTCTCATTTTTTATTGTAAATAATATGTTTTGTATATATTTTAACTAGTTATTTGTTTTAAATAATTTTTAATTTGTATAAATGTTAGAAAATGTTATCTAAATGTTAAAAAATGTTAGAAATCATAAGAAAAATGTTAGAAAACATTAAGATTCGAGTTAGAAAATGTTAAATTTTAAATTTTAAATTGCAATTATTAAGAATTTCTCTCTCTCTCTCACATGTATGTACATGCATTTTTAGTAAACTTATTAAAGTTAGCTATTTGTTTTATTTATAATTTTTAGTTTGTGAAAATTTTAGAAAATTGTAGTTCAATTTTTGAAAATGATCTAGTAGTATGTTAAAAAAATGTTAAAAAATTGTAGTACAATAAGTTTCTAGGACCCTTATTTCTCTTTTACGACATATTAAGACACTTAGGATCCTTTATTATAATTTACACATTACCTGACATCTTACTTGACACATAGGACTCCTTAAGACCCATACGAACCATTATTATATATTAAAATATCCTATGACACATTCATCTATCTTAGCTTCTGTTAATACATATGTGAACCCATTGTTGCCCACAAGAACCCTTAAGACATACTAGTATCAATTAATGTAACCTAAGATACCTTAAACCACTTATCATGCGTCTACAACCCATTAACATTGTTGGACCATTATACATGTCCCTTATGACATTTTAAGACATCTATGACCCATTCAGATCATCAAGACCCATTAACATACCTTAGGTTGTCTTAGGACAAATTTATGTACATCCTAGATTTAATTAATTTATCATACAAGGATCATCCACTAATGAAATGTAGGACCCCTTAGGACCTCTTATGTTTACCCCTGACCCCTTAAGACACATATATATACTTGACTCATTGTTACCCACGACCCCTTAAGATGTAGTCTAGGACCGTGCTTATATTGCACCTACAACCCATTAACATTCTAGGACTCTTATCTAGATCCCTTATGAAATCTTAAAACAAATATAAAACCTTAGGACCCCGAAGACCGATTAAAAAAATTTAGGATGTCCTAGGACTGGACTTATACCACTTATGATGTTCTACGACCCATTAATATTATTGGACCATTATACATCCCTTATGATATTTTAAGACATGACCTATTCAGATCTTGAAGACCCATTATATATGTATACAAGGATCCATTAATGTAACCTAGGACGAGCCCTTAGGACCTTTTATGTTACCCACGACCCCTTAAGACAATCAAGGACCACTTACGTTACCCACGATCCCTTAAGAAACTCTAGGTCATATTAGGTGGACTAATAGGTCACATTAGGTCATATTAGGAAATAAGGTACATGTCTAAGTCATTTCTCTACTTAAATACCTAACTAGACCTATTAGGACCAAGTAGACCTAACTAGGACCTATTAGGATTGATTAGATAGGTATTAGATCTTTAACCAACAAATTAGTCTGACCAATTAGATGTATTAGGATCTATTAGGTCCAAATAGACCTAACTAAACCTATCTAGACCTGTTATGACAAGTAATTAGGATAGACCTAATATGACCTGATTGATGTCTTATCTATACCTTAGGACCTCTTATGAACTACCCATGACCCCTTAAGACACTCCATGACTCCATGACTCCATAATAGGTTGAACATTAGGTCATATTAGGAAATAAGGTATGTCTAAGTTGTTTCTCTACTTATAGACCTAACTATCTACCTATTAGGACCAAGTAGACATTCTAGGACCAATTAGACAGGTATTAGGTCTTTAACCAACATTAGTCTGACCAATTAGATGTATTAGGACCTATTAGGTCCAAATAGACCTAACTAAACCTATCTGGACCTATTATGACCAATTAGATAGGTAACTAGACCAATTAGGACCTATTAGGACCAAAATTTAGGACCTATTAGACTTAACTAGACCTAATCAAGTACCAGGACCAATTATGACTCAATTAGAATCAATTAGAACCATTTAGGAGGTCTAATTAGATTCAATTAGAACCAATTATGACTCTAGGACCACTTATGTTACCCACGACCCCTTAAGACAGTATAGGACCACTTATATTACCCACGATCCCTTAAGACACTCTACATGACTCTTATCTATGTACGTTATGACAGGTAATTAGGATAGGTAATATGACCCATTGATGTCTTATCTATACCTTAGGACCTCTTATGTTACCCACGACCCCTTAAGACACTCCATGACTCTTATCTATACCTTAGGACCTATTATGTTACCTATGACCCCTTAAGACAATCAAGGACTGGACTTACATTACCCACGACCCCTTAAGACACTCTAGGTCATATTACCTATCCTAATAGTTCACATTAGGTCATATTAGGAAATAAGGTATACATCTTTAAGTTGTTTCTCTACTTATAGACCTAACTAGACAGTCTAGGACAACTTATATAACCCACGACTCCTTAAGATAGTCTAGGACAACTTATATAACCCACGACCCCTTAAGATACTTTATAGTCCTAGATTATCTTTACGTTAGGACCTCTTACGTTACCTACGACCCCTTAAGACCTAATTAGTATGTGTCTTAGGACTCTTAAGACCTAATAAGACCACTTATGTTACCCACGACTCCTTAAGACATGAGCTATGACCACTTATGTTACCCACGACCCCTTATGTAAATGCATTTTTAGTAAATATTAAAGTTAGTCCTATGACCCATTGATGTACATGTTAGGTTTCATTAATACATACTAGGATGTCCTATGACCCATTGATGTCTTATCTATACCTTAGGACCAAGTTTATTTATTTCCATTTTACATGCAGTTATAATGTTGTAATCAAGTGCTTAATTATTAACACTTATCTCTTTCACATATGATGTACATCTAGATGGCCGCTCAGGGCACACCTCGGACTCCTAACATTCATACTATTTTCCACATGGCTGACACAGAGATAGCTAGACTTAGACAGGCTATCAGTAGATCTAGTGGAGATGGTATATACAGAGACACATGTGCTACTATATTGACTATTTTAGAGTCTATGACTAGTAGATTGAGGGCCCACACTTCATTTATGCCTCAGGTAGTTGAGACCATTTTTTGAGAGTTGAGGGAGCAGATCTCGGGTGATGTTTCCTTGGCGACGGTTTAGAGCCGCGTCTCCAAGGAAATCATCAAACGAGAGATGTTCCCACATTATGAGCATATGAGAGTGGTGAGGGCATATTAGGTCACACGTTGTGTGATCCCTCAGATTTCTTTTATGATTTATCCTCGACATCTTGCAACCCATGGTCATTATCCAAATAACAACCAAATTCCATTATACTTTGCACAGTAGTTGTACGCTGAGTTCCATTTGGGACTCAGGGTCAACTATTTTGATATCCCACCTTTTTATGGTCAGGGGCTGGGTAGGGTTGCAAACCGCAATCAGTATCGTAGGGCTAATCGAGTTCTATAGCCTCATAGATAGCTAGTTGGAGAGAGGAGTCCAGCAGTGACACCGACGATGGCTGCTACTGCAGATAGGGTCATCATTGCTTCTCAGAGGGGAGTTCTGGACAGCATAGGATAGATTGCTTCTGCAGCCACATCGATTAGTTCCGATTCAGTGGGCAGATATGTTTTGACTAGACTGAGTAGAGCCAGATCATCTTCTGAGGCTTCATCTAGTAGTGATGCAGGTGTGAGTGATGACACATTTAGAGCTATTGGTCTTCCTGTGCCTGGAGAGATACGAGCATTGTCAGGTTATCAGACTACTTTAGATATGGCCCTTTACTTTTTGGAGGATCTCGTGCAGGCCTATTCTCATATTGCCAACTCACAGGGGATCCCTATACATTCAGTCAGGGAGTACATTTCACTTGCACGGGGTCCTGTAGTTCCACCGGCACATGATGCACCATCTACTAGTTAGGCACAACATAATGCAGAGCATCGTGCACAGGATAGTGTAGAGCACCATGCACCCACAGATCACTCTATAGCTGCAGAGCCCGGTATAGAGATTGGAGATGTACGCATCACCAGTGAGGGCCTAGATGCTTTTGATGAGCAGTTGCGTGGGTTGGGTCAGGTGGATGTTGTCACTGGTGGCGGGTCATTTATGGATATGTTATTTCATCCACATGGTTCAGATTCTACACCACTCCCCTCGCAGCTAGTGACACCCTTACACTCCTCATTACTACAGAGGTTCGAGACCTTAGGTGGTCTGGGTGATGCAGTATCAGTTGATGACACAATGGTGCAGCGCGCTGACGATCCTCCTACTCCTGAGACTCAAGTACATATAAAAATTTCTTTTCTTTTTTATTAGGAGTTTTAGTGAATAATTAATTGTATGTGTATTAATGTTTGTTTAATGCATAATATTTTGTACGCACAATTAGCAGAGCATGTTACCTCTAGTGTGGGTTTAGAGCATCTTCCACATGATGTGACACCTAGTGGTCAGGTAAGTTTTAGATATATACATGTACATATACATGTTTATATTTCAAGTACTTTACATAATATATCTACTATGCACATGTGCATATAACCAACTGTTGTACACTAAATTTGCAGGAGTCAGTCACTGCTTTACAAGTAGATGATACACCTACTAGTGCTCAGGTATGTTTTAAAAATATGTAAGTTTAAATATGCATTTATAATATTTTAATTATTTTAGATTATTATCATATATACATGCATTTATATTCGCAGGGCTCAGTTGATGTCTCACAGTCAGAGGATGCTCGTGGCAGTCACTCAGAGGGTCGCTCTGTTCATATACGCCTAGATGACTCCCTAGTTTAGGACATGTTGAACATATATTTTATTTGAGACTTAGTTTATGATTCGAGACATACATATATTTGATTAGATGATCTATGCTTAGGTTATATGATATGAGACACATTTACTTGCTATGATATGAGACACATTTACTTGATATATATGATTAGATTAGATAGTTTTATTCCATTAGATTATATGATTAGATTAGATTGTTTAATTCAATTAGATGATATGATTTTTTTTTATTAGATGATATATGATTAGATTAGATGGTTTTATTCCATTAGATGATATGATTTTATTTGATTAGATGATCTATATGATATATGATTTGACTAGATGATTTTATTTGATTAGATTATATATGATTTTATTTGATTAGATGATATGATTAGATTAGATAGTTTTATTCGATTAGATGATATGATTAGATTAGATTTTTTAATTCGATTAGATGATATGATTTTTTTTATTAGATGATATATGATTATATTAGATGGTTTTATTCCATTAGATGATATGATTTTATTTGATTAGATGATCTATATGATATATGATTTGACTAGATGGTTTTATTTGATTAGATGATCTATGATTTTATTCAAGATTAGATGATATATATGATTAGATTAGATGGTTTTATTCGATTAGATGATATTAGTTTGATTTTTTTGAAAGATGATATATGATATTTGATTAGATGATCTATGATTTTATTTGATTAGATGATTTATTTAGATGATATGATAACTAATTTCATCATTTTTTAGTGTCTTAAGGGGAGGTCTTAAGGGGATCTATAATTAATATCATAAAAGATAACTTGTTAATACATGTAACTAATGTCCATAATAACTATTCTAACTAATTGTACAACTAACACATGTCATACTTGTAATATAACTAATTTCATCATTTTTTAGTGTCTTAAGGGGAGATCTTAAGGGGAGGTCTTAAGGGGATCTATAATTAATATCATAAAAGATAACTAGTTAATGCATGTAACTAATGTCCATAATAACTATTCTAACTAATTCTGCAAAGTTAACACATGTCATACTTGTAATATAACTAATTTCATCATTTTTTAGTGTCTTAAGGGGAGGTCTTAACCTGGGATCTATAATTAATATCATAAAAGATAACTAGTTAATACATGTAACTAATGTCCATAATAACTATTCTAACTAACTCTACAAAGTTAACACATGTCATACTTGTAATATAACTAATTTCATCATTTTTTAGTGTCTTAAGGGGAGGTCTTAACCTGGGATCTATAATTAATATCATAAAATATAACTAGTTAATACATGTAACTAATGGATAATAACTATATTCTAACTAATTATAGAACTAATGTTAGGAATGAATGCAAAGTATTTTGGCAGTCATTCTATAGCAGTTGTTGTTGCATTCATGACTTGGATTGTCATTGATGTCAACACAGTGATATTCTGGATATCAGCAGGAAAGTAGGTACAGTTTTGTTTTGCACACATGTTGTATTGCAGATTGGATTTTGCACAGTTGATGGTATGTTCTTTGGTGTGTTATTAACCTATGTTTAATAGTGGAAAAATAAATTCATTCATTTATGAGAGTTATGAGCATTTTGGTGAAAGCAATGTTTAGACAGTGTTTCTGTGAAGCGATTTTTGGAAATCGGAGGATATCTCTTAGCTGGGATGGAATCTGATTTTGCGTAGTTAAAGGGATGTTGGAGACTCATTAATGATGATGTGGTTCACAATGCAAACTTTGAAGATATGTTTGGAGAAAGTTACAGTATCTGGAAGCCGACAGTTTTATGTGAAATTTTGTGTGTAGCGTGTAGAATTTATTATTTTGTAATTGAGGACTGACTCATTTGTAATTATTTGAGTTTGGTATATAAGAAGGAATGTTTTCCTTGTTACATATATGTACTGTGAAGGTTGAGATGCGAATATATGCATGAAGTGAAGAAATGAGCTAATTCAGTGATGAAGGAAGACTTGTGAGTACAGAGATCTGGAATTGTGATCTTGTGTAGCAGAGAGTGCGGTTTTGGCACAATGTGAAGGAGGTAATATATTTCATATTATTCTATTGAATAATTCTAAGATCTTTTGGACAGTGGGTTCAGAGATCTTGCCTTGAAGCTGTTTGGGCAGTGGGTCCTTCTGTCTTCCATAAACTCTTAACCAGGTTAGAATCTTTTAACAGGGATTCAAAATCTCCTAACAGGGATTTATATGTACTGAATGTATTTCATAAGACTCCTAACAGGATCCATCCTCTAACAAGGAACTTTCATATTAGTGCATCATTTTGTGGGCATCATTCCCACCGGGGTTTACTCTTTTCAAGAAGTTCCCTAGTCAACATATCTTGTGTTATTGTGCAATTGTGTATGGTTATCTTTCTATGGTTGATTAGTACATTAATCATATTGTTTAAAGAAGTTGAATGGTTAAATTATCAGATAACTGATTCACCCCCCCACTCTCAGTTATCTTGGGGATCTTTACTTTCTAACAATTGGTATCAAAGCAGCAGGTCCTTGAAAGAAAAGTTTAACAACTTAAAGAGATCCATGGTGAATTTCAAAAAAGAAAGCCCTAAGTTTGATGGAGTAAATTTTGATAGTTGGAAAGAAAAGATGAAGACTCATCTATTGTGTCTAGGACCAAGTTATTGGTTGATTACAAAGAATGAGAAGACTATCATTGAGGAAGACAATCTAGAGGTAGGAACTAAAGATGAACTAGATCTATTCATGTGTAACATACTTGCAAGAGAAGCACTTTTTTCAGCACTACCAGAGAATGAATATAGTTAGGTAAGATGTTTGAAAACATCTCATGCAATTAGGAAAGCTTTACATTCTACTTTTGAAGGTGATGAACATGCAAAGAAGGCTAGATTACATAATTGGATTTGTGCATTTGAAGATATCAGAACGATGGAAAATGAATCTATTAGAAGCTATAATGGTAGGATGTCTGAGATTGTAACAGGAATAAAGTCTTGTGGAGGTGATAAGATAGAGAATGAAGTGATATGGAAAATTTTGAGAACTTTGACACCAGTATTCAAGCAAACAACATAGATGATTGAACAAGTGATACCTTGTACATCAAACTTTTCAAGAGAGACTCTTCTTGGAAGATTAGAAATAGCAGAGATGAACTTGAGATTATCAAGAGAGCTACCTAGAATGGAAACAACATTTAGTGCTCTTAACATTAGACCTACAAGAAGTACTAGTGTCAATGGAGATTATGCCAACACTAACAGATCTAAATCTGAGGAAGATAAGAAGATTGAAGAAGGTATTGCATTACTTGTAAAAAGAGAACCAGATGGTAAGAAAATCTTTAAATGTTGGACTTGTCAAGAATATGGTCATTTTGCATCTAAATGTCCTAAAAGAGTTAGAAAGTATAGAAGCAACTTTAAACCTAGGAGATCTAAAGAATGTTATTATGCAAATGATGAAGATCTTGAAGTAGGAATTGAAAGACATTTAAGTGACAGTGATAATGATAACTTTGAGGAAATAGGACTGCTAATAGGATTTGTAGCAATTAAAGAAGAAAGTTATGAATCTGATAAAAGGGAAGAAAAAGCATTAGTTTCTCAAGTTGAAAAGAAATCTGATTGGATTATAGATAGTGGTTGTTCACATCATATGACTGGAGATAAAAGAAAGTTTGTTAAGTTAGATAATTATGATGGAGGAATTGTTAGGGTTGGTAATAATGCACCTTGTTTGATTAAGGGTATAGGATCTATTACTCTTGATGGAAAGACTAAAACTGATGATGTTTACTTTGTTGATGGATTGAGACATAATCTACTAAGCGTTGGACAATTGGCTGATAAGGGTTATCAAGTTTGGTTTGCTGAGAAAACTTGTGTGATAAAAGATAAAGATGGAAATCTGATTGGAAAAGGATCCAGAACCAGAGGTAATGTATTTCAGTTGAATCCTATTGAGATGACATGTTTGATAACTAAGATTGATGACAGTTGGTTATGGCATAAAAGGTTTTGTCATATAAACTTTGATAATATTGTCAAGGTGAGCACTACACTTGCGGTAAGAGATTTACCTAGAATTATGAAACCTACTAACATGATTTGCAAAGAATGTATGATGGCAAAGCAGAAAAGGAGTTCATTTCCCAACAAGAAGTTCACATCGACAGAGAAGCTGGAGATTGTTCATACAGACTTGAGTGGTCCTACTAGGACTAGAGGATTCTATGGAGAAAGGTATTTTATGATTCTTGTTGATGATTTTACAAGGATGATGTGGATTGCATTTTTGAAAGAAAAATATGAAGCATTTGATAAATTTAATATCATGAAAAGAAAAATTGACAATGAATCTGGAATGAAGATTAAGTGTCTAAGATCTGATAGAGGTGGTGAATTTACACTTAGAGAGTTTAACACCTTTTGTGAAATGAATGGTATTAAGAGACAACTTTCAGCCCCTAGAACACCAGAACAAAATGGTATTGCAGAAAGAAGGAATAGGTCAATAACTGAAGTAGCAAGAGCTATGTTGTTTGAAAATGATTTGGCTAAGACTTTTTGGAGAGAAGCAGTGAACACAACAGTATACACTATGAACAGAGTACAAATCAGAGCAGATACAAACAAGACACCTTATGAATTATGGTTTGGACATGCACCCTAAGTTAAGTATTTTAGAATTTTTGGAAGTAAATGTTATATAAAGAGAGATGATGATATAGGAAAATTTGATCCTAGAAGTGATGAAGGAATATTTCTTGGATATTCTTTAAAAAGCAAAGCATATAGATGTTATAACAAAAGAACTAAGACTATTGTTGAAAGTGCAAACGTAAAAGTTGATGAGAAGTTTAAAATTCAAGAAAGAATGCTTGATTATGAATCTAATGGAGAAGCACAACCTCAGCCTAACATTGAAAATGCAGCATTATTTTTTGAAACTAACAGTGATTTGCTGAATGAAATTCATACTGAAGAAAATAGAGAAGAAAGCAGAGAAGAATCTACAGTTGGAACAAGATCAGTGACTATGACACCTAATAGGTATATTTTGAGACATCACCCTATTGAGCAAGTTATTGGAAGTTTTGATAGAGGAGTTTTGACTCGAAATAAGGTACATTTATGTTTGATTTCTCAAATTGAACCTAAGACTACTAATGAAGCTTGTGAAGATGAACATTGGATTAATGCTATGAAAGAAGAACTGGAGCAGATTAAAAAAAACAAGACATGGGAATTGGTCCCTAGACCTGAAGACAAGAATGTGATTGGAACAAAGTGGGTTTTCAGAAACAAGATGAATGAACAAGGAGAAGTGATAAGAAACAAAGCAAGATTGGTATGTAAAGGATATTCACAACAAGAAGGAATTGACTATGAAGAAACTTTTGCACCTGTGGCCAGACTTGAAGCAGTGAGAATATTTCTAGCATATGCAGCTTACAAGAAATTCAAAGTGTATCAGATGGATGTGAAGTCAGCATTTTTGAATGGTGAATTGGAAGAAGAAGTCTACATTGAGCAGCCTGAAGGTTTTCCTTTGACACGAGAAGGAGATATGGTATGTAAATTAAAGAAAGCTTTATATGGATTAAAACAAGCACCTAGAACCTGGTATGCAAGATTGGGTAAGTATTTATTGAAATTGGGATTTATAAAAGGAACAGAAAATAGTAACTTATACACAAAAGAAATTGAGAATGGTTTGTTGGTTATAGTTATATTTGTTGATGATATTATCTTTGGAGGAGAAGATGAAGCTAGTGACAAATTTGCAGATGAAATGAAGACTGAATTTGAGATGAGCATGATTGGAGAAATGAAATATTTTTTGGGATTACAGATAACACAAAGCAAGGAAGGTATATTTGTGAGTCAGACTAAGTATTTGAATGACTTATTGAAAATATTTGGAATGAAAGATTCTAAACCTATTGGAACACCTATGTTAACTAGACATAAGTTATCTAGCAAAGATGAGACACCAATAGTTGAGCAGAAAAAATACAGATCTATGATTGGAGGATTGCAGTACTTGACACATACAAGACCTAATATAGCACATTCAGTTGGGATTGTAGCAAGATTTCAAGTAGAACCTAGAGAATCACATTATGCAGCAATAAAGAGGATACTGAGATATCTGAAAGGAACAATGGATTATGGATTATGGTATGAGAATTCTAATGATTTTACTTTATGTGCCTATACTGATGCAGATTGGGGAGGCAGCGTTGATGACAAGAAAAGCACCAGTGGTGGAGCCTTTTTTCTTGGAAGAAAATTAGTCTCTTGGTTAAGTAAGAAGTAGAATTGTACTTCACAAAGTACAACAGAAGCAAAATATGTTGCAGCAGCAAATAATTGTAATCAGATTTTTTGGATGAAGCAGATGTTGAAGGATATTGGAATAAAGTTTGATGAGCCTATTGTTATACATTGTGATAACACCAGTACAGTGAGTATGTCAAAAAATCTTGTTTTACATTCTAAGACTAAACATATTGAGATCAAGTATCATGTTGTAAGAGAGAAAGTTGTAGAAAAAGAAGTAAGATTGGAGTACATAAGCACAAAGGAACAAATAACAAATATATTTACAAAACCTTTACCTAAGGATACATTTGTGTATCTGAGAGGTATGCTTGGGGTTATGCCCCAACCTATTTTTGAGAATTGATGCAAATGATTGCATCCATCCACTGGTATATGAGCCCTATCTTTCTTCTGGATTGGATGTTGGAACTTCCTCTATGGGGGAGTTTATGAGCCGAGTCATGAGGACTCTTGTTATTGTATTTTTTTGAAAAGTGTCTTTTGACATTAAGTTGTTGTTGACTTGGTGATGGAATTTTTGTCATTGATGTCAATGGGGGAGAGATATACATGAAAAACATTGTGGATTGTATGAGAGAGCTAAATAGGAAAACAAAGCAAGATTTAATTTGATATTTTGCAGTGATGTTGCAGTATTGGATTTTTGGAACATTGGATGTTTTTCATCTATGTTTCCATCAATGCCAATGGGGGAGATT
The DNA here is from genome assembly GCA_027943335.1 of Chamaecyparis obtusa. Classification (NCBI taxonomy): domain Eukaryota; kingdom Viridiplantae; phylum Streptophyta; class Pinopsida; order Cupressales; family Cupressaceae; genus Chamaecyparis; species Chamaecyparis obtusa. Next base: position 353,961 of record BSBK01000484.1, read on the forward strand.
GTTAGGAATGAATGCAAAGTATTTTGGCAGTCATTCTGTAGCAGTTGTTGTTGCATTCATTACTTGGATTGTCATTGATATCAACACAGTGATATTCTGGATATCAGTAGGAAAGTAGGTACAGTTTTGTTTTGCGCACATGTTGTATTGCAAATTGGATTTTGTGCAGTTGATGGTATGTTATTTGGTGTGTTATTAACCTATGGTTAATAGCACAAAAAGAAATTGATTCATTTATGAGAGTTATGAGCATTTTGGTGAAAACAGTGTTTAGACTGTGTTTCTATGAAGCGATTTTCAGAAATCAGAGGATATCTCTTAGCTGGGATGGAATCTGATTTTGTGCAGTTAAAGGGATGTTGGAGACTCATTAATGATGATGTGGTTCATAGCACAAATTTTGAAGATATGTTTGGAGAAAGTTACAATATCTGGAAGCCGACAGTTTTATGTGAAATTTTGTGTGTAGCGTGTAGAATTTATTATTTTGTAATTGAGGACCGACTCATTTGTAATTATTTGAGTTTGGTATATAAGAAGGATTTTTTCCTTGTTACATATATGTACTGTGAAGGTTGAGATGCGAATATATGCATGAAGTGAAGAAATGAGCTAATTCAGTGATGAAGGAAGACTTGTGAGTACAGAGATCTGGAATTGTGATCTTGTGTAGCAGAGAGTGCGGTTTTGGCACAGTGTGAAGGAGGTAATATATTTCATATTATTCTATTGAATAATTCTAAGATCTTTTGGACAGTGGGTTCAGAGATCTTTCCTTGAAGTTGTTTGGGCAGTGGGTCCTTCTGTCTTCCATAAACTCTTAACCGGGTTAGAATCTTTTAACAGGGATTCAAAATCTCCTAACAGGGATTTATATGTACTGAATGTATTTCATAAGACTCCTAACAGGGTCCATCCTCTAACAAGGAACTTTCATATTAGTGCATCATTTTGTGGGCATCATTCCCACCGGGGTTTATTCTTTTCAAGAGGTTCCCTAGTCAACATATCTTGTGTTATTATGCAATTGTGTATGGTTATCTTTCTATGGTTGGTACATTAATCATATTGTTTAAAGTAGTTGAATGGTTAAATTATCAGATAACTGATTCACCCCCCCCCCTCTCAGTTGTCTTGGGGATCTTTACTTTCTAACAACTAACACATGTCATAAGTAATATAACTAATTTCAAGCATACATAAAATCTTTAACTAACATGAAATCTATAAAAAACATTGAATAATCAAAGTATACGTATAAAATTCTATATATTAAATCCATTGAACCATCAAATAGGTTCATCATATATCAACAAATTATAGCCTATCATATGTTTAAATATATAAACAAAGTATAATGAAATTTAATCCACAAATATCAAATAGGTCCCAACACAACAAATAAGTATACATGTATTAAAATTTTTAGACCAACTCAAGTGGTTCAGACCTTTCATGGAGAACCTGTAATATTCTCTCATGATCCTCACTATCTAGTCTCCACTTACGACGTCCACGTTGAGATCTAACTGTATGAAGACAAATGGATGTGGCAACTACTAGGTGACTATATTGGAACACCTTATTGTCTGGTTCATAATCAACAAAGTGAATACCATGTTGAATTACTTTGATTTGTTTGAAATATGTTCCCTCTGAAACAACTGAACCTGCAAGTCACATATTTTAACAATATATAAATTTAAACAAACTCAATTTGAATTTTGTTAAAAGGTTGAAATTTAAATTTTACAAATTGAGTTCAATATATTGATGTAAACTAGATATACAAACCTGTGGGGAACAACATTCCATTGCTTTCTTCAGGTTCAAGTAACTTCATCCTCTCTACAGTACAACGCAGTAAATAATAATCAACTCCTACATTTCCACTCTCAGCAATCACTGCAAAGACATCTCCTGCACAATAAATTTTTATATATACATGTGTGAGATATTAAAATAAATACTTAGTTCAATCTATAGATATATCTATATCTACATGATCTATACATGTGCAACTTAGTGTACCATATAATGTGAAATTTATATATATACTTACCAATTTTGACCAATCCTGAGATATGATCATAATCAGTAGAAATCAAAGGAACATCATTGAAGTTTTCATCTTCGTCTCTATCAAATGTATCAGTAACAACTAGTGGCACTAGATTCTATGCGCCCACATATCCACGATCTTGATTGATACATTCCTCATAATTGTTAGCAATGCAGTGACAACAAAAGCATGAGTAGTCCCTAGTGTTCAACATCTAATTGCGACAATTCGTACTCATAATTGAATGCAAAGATCGCGTCTTTTCTATCCTATTGCAACCATGCATAATTTTTCTATCCACACCTGAACAAATGCACATATATTTAATACATTCTATATAAATATAATTTGAATAAAAAATATCATTAAAATTTTAAACACTTTCAAATAATTAAAAAATGTGTGCATACCTTTTATCTCCCAAAATATTCTATATGGCACCGCCTGAGTCAATCCTGATGACGCGTCATTCTCATTTGGTGTGAAATGTGTCTTGCACCATTCAACCACATCATGTGCATTTTTTATATGCACTCCCTTATAATTCATTTGATACTTTCGTATAGCATGTTTGATGCAAGCTCCGACACCATCATGTTCACCTTTTCCATGTCCACTCTCAAAGAAACTCCAGACATGTGGTATGTTTTCATTACGATGATATCTACATAGTGCATAAAATGGTCTTGATGATTTAAATTGTGCAGCACATCCATCTGACCAAACATAATGTTTATCAATTTTTATACCTTTTTCTTTCACATTTGCAAAAAACATCTTGAAGCAGTGTTCCACATAATGAATTTCATGCTCTCTATCATCACTTATATAAAAATGATATTCCTTCTTGATGACTCGTGCTTCAAATGTGCTCTCAATACCATCCAAATCTCATTGTGCGTGTCGATAACACACATGTACCATAATAGTAATTTGCTCTAAAAAATAGTATTCTGACTAAATTGCCTTTTGATGAACAAAAGAATAATTTTCTGCAAAATCAACAACTGATACAATAGTTCCAAGTGGGAAATTGTCTCTCAGTGTTTGAAAATATTATGCTTGCCACTTTGCAAAAAAAGCATGATGAATGTAGGGTTGAATCAATTTTTTAAATTTTTCCATAAAAACTCCAACATTTATCTCCTCTTCAACATATTCTAACCTTTTGGATTCTTTCCCAAATTTTCTTTCATTCTTTACATATTTGTAACTCTTGCAATTTACCATCTTTGTTACATCAATATCTTCATTTTTCAAAGGAAAAAGAGACAAATTGGCACATGTTTGGCATATTCCTTTTATGCAATTTATTTGTCCAGCTACATCATCTCTTTTGTCACATAAAATGGATGAGATGAACTCACTTCGTCTAGTAGGAGGAGCCTTTTCAAAACCATAAGTGTCTTCTACAAACTTTTGAAAAAATTGATAGTGGAGATCAAATTCAATATGATAACGACAACAACAAGTTTCAAACACTTTGTTTGTCCTGATATAATATGGCTTCAATCTTCCAAACAATATTTGCCCAATCTTTATATTAGGATTTGAACTACAAAATGACACATACATTTCATGTTGTTTTGTGTCCAACCAATGTTTCATATGATATTCATATTGATTAGCTAAAATTCTATGTCTGATAACATCTCTAGTGTTTGATGAAGGACGTGTATTATCATTCCAAAAAGATGTGATCAAATTTTTTGTTTCTTCATCAATCCTATCAGAACGAGGAGCTCTACACATGATTGCCCAATTGCCTTCCAAGGTGCTATCATCCAAAAGTATTCTCTTATTAACATATCATGATATTGTTTTCCTATTAAAACCAATGTGAGATGAAATTGAAGATATATTTCTTTTTCGTCTCATATTGTTACCTACAATGGATGTCAACATAACTTTTCTTGTAATGGACTTATCTATAGTCCGAGATCGCTTCCCTAACTGGTTCAAACCTTTCTTAAGATTTTCAATCATATCAGTTTGCATGTCAATAACTTTTCTCTTCTTTGATGATGTGTCTATACCCAATAATTTTAATGCCCCTTCCAACTTTTTGTCTATAAGTATAAGTGAAAGCAATTGAGCTTGTTCAAGTGTTTCAAAATTATCAAATTTACCCAATATTTCTCTTACTGTCATTTTCATTGATCTCTTCTTAGCAAGACTTAATTGTTGAGCATTAGCAAGTGATCTCAAAGTGTCCACATTCATTGTAAGTAAATGATCTAAGTTTCTATAACTAATATTTTTCTTTACACTTTGAGCTAGATTTAAAAGTTCATTCATACCAGTAGGAGCACGTGATGTTGACCCTTCTCCAACATCAATTGTTTGAGCCTCTCTAGGGAGTAATTCTGACCCTTCTTCAATGTGCAATTCTTTGACTTGACTTGACCCTCCTACTTCAGCTTGTCTTTCAGCTTCTTTAGTTTTATGATAATATGCCAATGCAGCTTCATGATTTCTTTGTTCAGTACCGGGTGACCTTTTTCTAGAAGATTTACTTTGTCTTCCCTTCTTGTTCCCCATTTCTTCAAGCTCCAAAAAATGTCTTCCACAAGATCATCAACAAAAATTCCTTCTTCAAAAAATGCCTTCAATAATAGAAAATGTGAATTTATTAATTACGATTTGATGTAAAATAGAAATGAAAAATTTTACTTTTATACCATTTAAAAAAAAATTTTAAAAATATTTTAATGGCTGACTAGGATGCTTCATGCGAAGTACCCCTGGGAAAAATTCCAGCCACCGAAATTTTCACTTAGGGGGCTTCGTGCGAGGGGTCTTCGCAAGAAGACCCTTAGGTGGCTTCGTTTGAAGACTGTCTTCGCATGAACCCAAAAAAAGAAAATTTGCTCTTAGAAAATAACTCAACTGCATAAAAATGATCTTCCGGGGCCTGAAACAAGGACTAAACAAGATGATTTTTTCAAACAAATGATGTCAAAAGATGCTATTCAGAATAAGCTTTCTAATGAATATAATTTTAATACATATTGAATTTATTATCACTTTTAAATATTACTTTAACTAAACATAGGTTGTTTGGTCATTCAACAACCTGTCTCTTCACGACTTCGGAAAAAATAGTAAATGATAAAAAAAAAATTATGATAAATATGTAGGAAAAGTGTATTTGTGTTACCTTTCTATTAAATATATATATATATATATATATATATATATATATATATATATATATATATATATATATATATATATATATATATATATATATATATGTATATATATATATATATGTATATATATATTATGTATATATATATATATATATGTATATATATATATATGTATATATATATATATATATGTATATATATATATATATATGTATATATATATATATATATGTATATATATATATATATGTATATATATATATGTATGTATATATATATATGTATATATATATATATATATATGTCTATATATATATATGTATATGTATATATATATATGTATACATATATATATATATACATATATATATATACACATATAGATATATATATACATATATAGATATATATATACATATATATATATATATATAGACATATATATATGTATATATAGACATATATATATGTATATATATATATATATATGTCTATATATATATATATATATATATATATATATATATATATATATATATATATATATGTATATATATATATATATATGTATATATATATATATATATATATATATATATATCGATATAACTAGATCAAGTTAGAGCGATCCAAGTGACCTTATGTCTAGATTACAGTTACTGTCACTTTAAAACTTAATAAACTATGAAATATTGATCCAAAATAAATAAAACCAATTGCATCCTTTAGATATTGAAGTTAAAAATATAATCTCGAAAGAATTACATCATTATCATATTTTAAAAAAAAGTTATGCTAATCCAAGTGACAGTGCCTCTTTAAAAACATAGTTTTTTCACGCAAACCACTTTTAGAAGGAGAAGGAAAAATGAATTTAAATGATTTTTTATTTTTATTTTTTAAATATTTAAAAACTAGAAACAAAAATCTAAAAGACTCTAGTTTACATCATCTTCAAATTCCTAATAGTTTTGCGGCAACATGTGTTTGAAAGTGAGATTTTTTCTCAAAATTGTGATCTCTGTGTCAAAGTTGGCCAAAAAGTGAGACCGCACTATTGTGGGACCACCCCTACTTTTTTCTCATTCCTTCTTATACCCTAGATGTACTATTTCATAAAATAGATCAAGTAAGAAATAAAATATAGGCATGTGCACCAAGATAGTGAACAAAAAACATGGTCACTCATCGAAAAAAACCCAAAAATGATGCTAACACATTTAGGTTATTTAAAAATTCAAATAACCTAAACACATTATGTCTTAGAAAGTACAAACCATAACATGTATGCAATTTTTGAAATAAAACTATAATCATGATAATAATATAAAAAAAATTGATTATTTTTTTGAGAAAACATAACCCGATCACATTTTTATGACCATAATTTTTTTTAAGTGCTTTACACTAAAGACATGCAACAAACATTAAAAAAACAAAAGGAAAATCAATCATTTTTTTGTTTCTATCAACCAAGTCAAAGATGCCATGATATTGAAGACGAAACATACCAACCCTCACAAAATAACTACGCAAAGATGTACAGGTTTTGCAACTCTTCTTCTCTTATAGGTCAACAGAAAAAATTATGAAAAATGGGGCCATCATTATTAGTTTAGAACATCCCAAGGTGATTCCATAAGTTGATAAAATAGATAATTGCAATAGATTTGATTTTCTTGGTGGTATGGCTATATATAGTTGCACATACTGTGAATTTGGCAATCATTGAGTTGTATAGATTTGAATATTATGATAATATTATGTGAATCAAGTAGAAAGAAAACATTTACATTATGAAAGAGTTCCCAAATCCATTAAGAGTGCCCAAAAAATCACTAATGGAGTAGGCCACTTGGAATCCTTTGTTTCTAAGAAATCTTTCATAATTAGGGTTTCTATTATTTCATTTCTCCCATACAAATTTTCCATCTTTGAGAGGTGTATTTTAAGGATTGCAAGAAGCATAATTATAGGTATCAACATAAGCCATAATGGATAGTTTGAAAGCATTCTCTCACAAAAGTTCTAAGTGGATTCACCATGCTACTCTAGAAGAAACCATAGGAGCGGTTTTATTACTCAAATGATAAGACTATCTCATAATTGTAGTTGTGGATTGAAGGTTTTAGGAAAAATAATTGTAAGTATCAACATAAGCCATGATAGACAATTTGAAATATTTATTTCACAAAATTTCAAAGTGGATTGACTATGTTGCTCTGAAAGAAACAATAGAAGGAATAGTTCTCTTATCTAAATGATAATATTGTTGAGATGAAGTTGCAATTATGTCCAGTTGTATTTAGTCCTCTTTCTCCTCCTCTCCCTTGGTCCACTCTCTATCTCCCTCTCTCCCCTCTCCCTTTCTCCCTTCACCTCTCCCATAATTGTATGTGTGGTTTGAAGATTGCATGCAACATAATGGTTGTAAGTATCAACATAAGCCATGATGAATAGTTTGAAATCTTGTGGATCTTGTGTCCTATCTAGCCAATTCAATACCACCTAAGTTATAAATTTGGAGGGCAATGTCAATGACATCAATCCAATAATTCTACTGATAATAATAGTTTTGGCTATCATATTGTTCATATCAATATGTATTTATATGTTGATTAGATTTATTGTGAAGACACCTAGGAGAGGAGACCCAGGTTTTAGTTAGGATAATAATGTTATAAACCTTCAAGGACATTACAATAGTTGTTTCATCTCCATGATTTTGGTGTTGATCAAGGCTTTATCGACATAAAACCTTTGTTCTTATACAAGTGAAGAGAGTAAACGAAGCTTCTGATTGTGCAGTTTTCCTATGTGAATTTCAATGTGAGGGTACCCTAAACATTTATTCCAAAGTGTAGCTATTCTTTTCATGTAGAATGCATTGACATATAGTTGTTATCGCATTATACTTTCCCACTTTATAGGAAAATATTTTTTCCTAAACATAACGATCCAAGTTTCCCTCATGTTTTTCCTTCTAATGAATAAATTAGAGAAACTACAGTAGATATAGAGGAATTAGAATCTAAAGAATGTATTATCTGAGAGGAGTTGGAGAGATCAATTCAGTTGATTCTTCATATGGACTTGGTATGTGAGGTTAAAATTATCAAAGCCACAAACTAGCTAACTTTAAGAGAAAAGAATTAGAGTTAAGTACCAGTATATGAAGAATAAAATGTTGGACAAGGCATTTAGTGAAAATGTCCATATTTAATTGAAAATGAAGAAACATATTGTAACTATCATGAAATGGGTAATACTATATGGGTAATACTATATGGGAAACTATTTTAGCATTAATATCATTATGGTAGGTTGAGTTGATTAAAAAAATTTATATGACTTTGGAGATATTTATATAAAATCCTATATTTAAATTCCCATGAGTTAAGAGGAATTGCAAAAGGATCCCTCTTTGAGAATTAAAGTTGTCAAATATGTAAGAATAAAAAATATTTTTCAAGAAGCAGTCATGTAATTGGAAGAGGAGGAAAATTTATATGTGGCTAGAGGGGATTAGGATTTTGAATTCTAATCATCCTTTTCCTTTGTGGCATGAGTGTGAATTGACTGGGAGAGGGGCATTCTGAGTTTTATTTCTAAGAGGGAGAGAGCACTAATTTTCTTTTGAGATATTTTTGTTGTACAGAGAGGGGAAGTCTTTGAGATAACTAATTCTATTAAGGAAATAAAAAGGGATCTTATAAATCTTTTCATTTATTTGTATTCCCTTTATATTTTGTTTTTCCTTTGTGTTTTCAATCATTATGTAATGCTCTTAATCAGTTATATTAGATCATGGGTGTGTTTGGTATTTGATCTTTGATTCTTAACTTTGTCATACCACTTAAATAATATTTTTGGGCACTTGGTAGATAATCTTTGAGTCATTTATTTCTATTTCCTTTAATTTAAACTCATTGTTGCATCCAAAGCATGGTGATGCTTAGGTATTGGTTTTCCTTTCCTTCTTTCTGGTCAAAAGAATAACCCAAAAATAGATTGCATAAGAAGAGGGAGTTGCACCTCTAATATTAAGAGGGAAATTGCTAATTCAATAACAATTTATTCTATTGTTAGTTTCCAATTTTTCTTTCATGGGCATAGTGAGTCATTCTCAGAATAATTTTGGAAGTACCAATTTGTTGACTAACAAAATCATAGGCATCATAGACCATTTTTCATAATGTCATTAGGTCATCATATCAATAGTTTTATAAGCATAAGAAAATATCAATATAAGATCATACACATCATTATTAGGAATACATCACATAGAGTCATAAAGGATCATGGGTCTAGAGTCATACATCTAAAACATCATCATGTATAAACCATAGTACTATAAGCATAAATCATCCATCTATATTGCACAACATGATCTCATATAGAAACATGCATATAGAAATAATCCATAACATCACATGAAAATCATCTAGATCATAACATAGGATCGTGATCATGTAAAAACATCACATCAAAATACAATCATAATTTATGCAAATAGACTCTATCCATAGAGTCCCACATAATTAGGTAGATCAAAATCATATAAGTGTCAAAGAACAATGATGTCAATATACAAAATGTCTACTATCAAGCCCCAAAATATATCATCAAGCATCTCTCAAAGATCACTATCACTAATACATAGGGAACTAATGGATTGACGCAAGGTAAGGGTGATAAGTGGGGCCAAAGGCTTACCCAAGTACCAGACCACCTTGCAGAATCACAACATGGAAGCACTTACACAGAAACAGGGAGAAAGGAAGTAAATCAATATAATTTATTCATCAAAATTCATACTTGTCAAGCTATGAGGCCTTCCCAATTACGACCTATACAAATAGAATTCAATTAAAGAACAATATAATCCTCATACATGCGAGATCCACAATATCCAAATGACTATCTTCCTTTTGGAATTTTTCCCTAAAGCTAAAATAGACTATTACATTTATACTTGAGGCTACCAAATAGTTTGGCCCAAAGAATCATTTAGATCCAACATTAGAGAAAGAAACAACCTAGATTTAGATCCATGTGTTTCCCAATGAACAATCCCAATATTAAGATCATGTCCAAAATTAAATGCACAAGTCAAACTCAACAAAAGATCCAAAATAAACCCCTCTGTGAACTAGGCCACCAAGAAACACAGACACACCAAACCAACTTGGTGAAAGAACACAATAAATCCAATTGGTGAAAGGAACTAAGAAGAAAATAGGTAACTGAGCTCATCAATGAACAAAAGAACACTCCACCGAGAACTCCAAAGCAATTACCAAACACATCTAACAAGCTACCGAGATACAGGATTGCCAAAAAACCCAAGATGCTCCTGCATCATGGATCTATGATAAAAAACACCTATTAGGATCTGCTAATCATAAGGCCCACTAAGCTCTTGATGATCCCACCCCTCTTGTACCTATTGGTGGTGCTGGTCCCCTAGGTCCCATGACTCATCTACTCTCTAAGCTTTCCCTCTGAGAACTTCCACATTCAAGCTATGTGAAAAACTCTCTATCCTCTACTCTGGTAGTAAAATAGACTCATAGGCCTATTTCCAATACAGTACATCCTAAATTGATCTGGATCACATCTCTCATGAAAACTCTTTCTATAGGTGTATTTTCTCATGATTGCTACAACATACCCTCTACATGCTCAAACCTAGCCATCACTGCATCTCTCTTCTTAACTACAATAATTGCATCTCATTGTAGCTAATAAATATCATCCTCTCTTTGTGGCCTACCTCCTAAGATATGTCACCTTGGCCTCAAAATTCCTAATCAAATCCTATGCATCTTGATCATGTACTTTCTCCTAACCCCCTAACTCTACATGTTCTCTCTGTTGGGAAACTCCTCCCCTACCCCATGGTGGTCTCAGCAGTCATCCCACTAATATGGTGGTAGTGGCATGTGGTCATTATCATCATCTCCTTAGTGGTATCGCCTCCTCCTCCCCCTCTAAACTAGGTGCTATCTCTCCCATTCTTGTCAATCTCAAAAATGGATGTACCTCAAACCATGAAAAAAAGTCTAGTGAAACACCTACATATGCTATATCCCTATTCATCCACCATGGATATGGTGTCAATGCTCCAAACTCTTCTAGTGATACCTTGAATGAAAATGAGGGTTCCCACTCTCTCATCTCCCTATGTGTCTACATGAACTTACAAAATCCTCATGGCATGCCTTGTACTCAACTAAAAAATCTAAAAAACTCTATCAAGAAGGTGTTTCTATATTAAATAGGGTGTCGGCCTCTCAATCAAACAAACAACCTAAAAATAGTAAGGTGAAACCTCTACATCATTCTCCCATTCCTCACAGTCTAAGTATGGTTGCCAGATCACTATGTCAATCTCATCTAGAACATGCATCTAGTACTCCATCTTTCCTAATTTGGGTGTAGATATAATCCACCCATACATTTGGACATATGGTTTCCCTATTCATTTGAGCTTTTGATGAACCAAGCATGTAACTCCAATGTACTCCTAGACCCATGCACGGAGCAATTTCACTCTCACAGACAAGCTACAATTTCCCAATATACTTCCTAATGCAAAAAATGGTATAAGTGGGTCAACAAGTAAGGATCCCATGTGAAACAAGTACCATCATGAGCCATCTTCTACAATATTCTCCACTATCCTATTAGTAATCTGAGTGACCTCTTGTTAGGGAATATGAAGTTCCCAATCACACTTTTCAATACTATCAAGTTCCTACCCACGACTAATCATCTCTACCTAACTAAGCTATCCTCCAGTAATCTCTAGACCCTCATCATCATCTCCAAACTCTCAACGTAGAGCTAAATCATTACTCCATTAATTATACTAAACCAAATCTCCTATAATGGGTAACCTCAAGATCTTGTAAACATCCTCTAAGGTTATGGTTATCTCTCCTATTGGTAAGTAGAATAAACAATTCTCATTATGATATTTCTTGGCCAGTGTAGAGCCCTAATCTCAAGAATGAATGTCACATTTCATAACCATATCAATCCAAGTGTTTATTTATCCTATGACAACTCGGTTCTCTTAAACTAAGTGGGTGAGTATCTATCTCTCGATGTCATCACACAAGAGATTTGAGAAATACTAAGTTGAATAATAGGTTTATAGATGTATATGGAAGGTTGAGTCCTTAAGTTGGGAAAGAAAGATTTAAGATGATGGTCAGGGATAAATGTTGCTAAAGTATGTTGAAGTGGGATGTCAATATGGACAATGTGGAAAATACCTTATAAATAATGTCAAATCCCTCTATATGGGTAGAAAGAGTTTTCTTCAAGGAATATAGAAGGAACGAGATTAAACAATAATTTTTATCTTTCAGTAGAAAAGATTGAAGGATGCATAAATGGCAATCAATATTTGATGGGTGATAGTCTTAACTTTAGCTAGTGTAAGCACATGATCAAACTACTAGTTAGAAAAATGCATATAACATGCATTGTATTAAGGGTTAGATGAAAATGGAGGAAGATAAAATAATATATCAAAAGAGGAAGAGCTAGGCATAATTTTAGTAGACATGGTTGGGTTAATATGATGGATTTAATATGGAATTTTAGAGCAAGATTGAATGGTTAGGAAATAAGTTTGTTTACTTGAGTGGTTGAGAAAATATTATGATAGATGAATGGAAATAAAGTTTGTTTAGAGGTGGTTAGATTATAAAAAGTGAACTAAGACATAAATGAAAGCATAAGATTCAACATAATCATATATATTAACACAATTGACACTTGGTTTAGGGAAGAAAACAACACCAATCAACTAAACGATACCCCCAACATGTTATGTAAGTTGACTCTAAAATGAGTATAGCTTGTAAAGAAGAATTGAGCTTCAAATCCACAACTATAGGAATGAATTGTGTTAATGTTACACTCATAGATCAAATCTAGAATAGAAAATGTGAGATCTAGAGATCAAGATCAACTATTAAAGATGTGTTACAATAAGAACAAAATAAGATAATGTCTTCAGATGAATTTATGCAAGAATATAGTACTTGTAAATTTATTATTATATCAAAGACACTCTAGTCAAAATAGATCCAAAACATAAAAGATAAAAGACATAAATATGTAATAATTTTCACTTCAAATAAAAGATAATCATTAAAAACATCTCCATACATTATTTTTCTAAAGATTGATATGAACTTTCCAACTCTTTAATGGCCCTTGAAAATATGATTCAAAGCCAACCTGCAAACTTGATCATTACAAGCACTTCTCTAGTTTTGCTTTACACCATGAGAAAGCAAATCCCACAAATTACTGAATGTCAGATCCCTATTTGAAGAAAATTCAAACAAACTTGGGATTCCTCCCTTCAACAAAACCAGTGCAAATGCCCACACAATGTTTTTTTCTCATCAATGGACAATATTATGTCTGACATTCTCATCATACGTACATTAATGCAAATGCCCACACAATGTTTTTTTCTCATCGATGTACAATATCATGGGAATCCAACGATAAATACAGTCAAACTAAAATATTCAAAACCTATTTAATAAATAAGAATTATAACAATACATTTAAGGAAGCTTACTGAGACTTTGTTTTGCTGTTCTACTGAGCGTCCAATCCTTTACTATTAAGTAATTCATAGTGTGATTTTCTATCATTGTTAATTCATAGTGTGATTTTCTATCATTGTTAATTTTTTTGCTGTTCTACTGAGAGGAACATAATAAAATTGAGCAGTTTCCATGATGATTCAGTATACTTTTTTCTTCATATTAAGTTCAAAGTACAGAGCAACTATGGATTGCATTTGCTTTTTTAATCATAAATCTCCGTTTGTACTGCTATGGATTGCATTTGTACTGGTGATGTCTGCTTTATTTTTATTTTTTTCACTATCTCAATATTTTGGTTGATGATAATATCATTGCAGAACTCAGTTAAATCTTTTTGGGGTCATATTGTACAGATCTTGCATGCCCACAATTGTCTTCTTGCTTGGTGAGATACACCTATTTGGCAAACAAAGAGTTTTATGGCCTCAAAGCTTTTGTCAATATTAGCATGGAAACGATAAATAGCTATAAAGTTTCATTGTATTCTTGATTTACATATTGATAGCCTGTAATGCCCAAAATTATGGTCGAAAATGTCCTCCTTGTTAAGGGCATTACATAGCCTTAGTAACGTTGTCATGTTAGCATGGAATAGTTATAAAATCTCTCTTTTAAGCTTGCCATTAATACAAGCACAATAAATAAATGTAAATTTGAAATAATATGAGTTATCATCATTTTTTAATAGAATTTTATTTAAAAGTTTAAACTAGAATGTGATGTTTTTGTTATTTCTATATTTTCTTAATAGGTATATTTTAGGCAATCTATGAATGTTTCAGCTTTTTTTTGAAAATTTTTCAAGATGTAACATGCTTTAAGTTTTGACTTGCTTATATGATTCATGGGTAATCATACTAATAAGTGGGGCCTACTACATAAGGTATTTTAATTTATGAGGAGCTATCTAAACAAGGAAAAGCTTAGAATATTTTAATTTATGAGGATCTTTAAGCTTGTCTGAATATTGTCTATCTTTCTCACCTTTGATCCAATAATATAATCATTTTAAATCATTTTTTTAAAGTTAAAAATATAATGTAATTTTTCTCTTATTTTTATATTCTCCGACAATGGATATCACTTAGACAATTTATGAATGTTTCATCTGCAATAAGAATAATAAGTTGGCCCTACTACATAAGCTAGTTTAATTTCTGATGAGCTATCTAAACAAGTAAAACGTTAGAGTGGGCTCTTTAATCTTGTATATGTTATATCTCTCACTTTTGACCTAATAATCTATAAATTAAATCTAATTTAATAGCATAAAAAGAAATGATTAAGAAGTAATGTTTTTATAAAAAAATATATCTATTAATAAAAATAAAATTTATGAAGCTTCAAATTTATTAGTAAATAAAATTAGAAAAGTATAAAAGAGAAAATAGTGAAATATTAATTTATTAAATAAGAAAATTCTAAATATGAAACAAAATAAAAAAATTCAATACAATTTAATAATTTCATATAACATAATTTTAGAGAAGACATAAAAGTTCCGATTAAGTAAAAACAAGATTTGAAAGGTCCCGAAACCTTATACAAAAGCATTTAAAAGATAGAGCGTTTAGAAGACCATAACACAATTGTGGTGCCCCACCAAACAAGCCAAAGGGTCAAACAACCTAGGCAAATACAACAAAGGGCAATCAAGATTTACATTTTTGCCCAGCCTTGTGTGAACGTAAGTTCATATCAAAAGGAGTAGATGATTTAGATTTCTTTCCCTTAACTATAGTCCATCCATCCTCCATCTTACTAATAGCTTTTTACCAATCCTCAGAAGAGCTAGAAGAGCCCAGAAAGGGGCAAGTAACATCTGAGACCCCAGAAGGGGCTGGAATAGCACCACAACCGTTCTCCTGAACCCTTTCAGGAGAGACATGGGAAATAGGGCACTCAGCTCGAGCAGCCAAAAAAGTAGCAAAAATAGAGACAAATCTAGGAACATCCAGGCCAGAAAGGACAACAGGACCATCAGCACCAGAAGACATCACAAAATCAGAGTCAGCAGCAACATTTTGGGCAGAGACAACAACAGTTTGATCCAAGGCTGAAAGTGGAGAGCTAGCTTCCGAACCCTCAATTTTAGAGGCTTTACGAACCGTATAATGATAGTCAGCAACCCCCAACCACCAAGTAGGAGATTTCTTTGGTTTAACCTTGTCTGAAACACACCGCACAGCAAGATGGCCAATCTTGTGGCATTTCCAGCATCTAAAAGGGATACCCTCATAATCAAGATCCTGAGTCCAAGAGCCCGAAGAAGAAGCCAAAGTAATCTTCTCAGGAAGACCCTTGGAAACGTCAATCTCTGCAAGAATACAAGCAAAAGTTGTTTTGAAGATATCAGAGGAGACGGGATCCACCATTTGGAAATCCCCAATAGCCTCACCCACAGCTTCCAAAATAGAATCTAACCAAAGATAAATAGGGAGATTCAAAAGTCTAACCCATAAAGGAATTTTATTGAAAGACTCAGTAAGAGGATTAAACCCCATATACCAGGGTTTGGCCATCAAGGGAAAATGCTCCTCCCACATAAAACAATTATTACACATAATAGAATTCCTATCTTCAGCATAATATCAAACTTAATAATAAAGAAACCCCTAGCCACAAGGAATATCTGAATAACAATAGTTAAAATGGGTTCCCAATGCTTGGAAATCCAAGCATGCAGGTTAGAAAGTGAGGGCCAAAAACCCCTGAAATGAAAAATGGCTGCATTGGAAGAGAAGTCTTCCTTATTTTTTAAAATATCATCAACAGTTTCAGAGTCAAGAATAACCCTAATGGGTTTACTCATAGTTATAGGATGCACGAGGGGAGAGGAAGATCCCTTCTGCCCAAAAGGCGTAGGACCTAGTATGCCTACCTCGAAGGCAACCACATTTGCGTATGATATTGCGGAGCCCTAAGCAGCCAGGGCACCAAACCATGAAGAATTGGAAGAATCCCCCTGACGCCAGGCAAATAGGGGCAACACCGACGGAAAGGGCCGACGGGGAGCCAGCATCTGCAGAAGCATCA
Organism: Chamaecyparis obtusa; assembly: GCA_027943335.1. Taxonomy (NCBI): domain Eukaryota; kingdom Viridiplantae; phylum Streptophyta; class Pinopsida; order Cupressales; family Cupressaceae; genus Chamaecyparis; species Chamaecyparis obtusa. The sequence goes on from BSBK01000484.1 coordinate 370,856, forward strand.
ACCATTGTCCCAACCTCTGGACCAGAAATGCGTTCAAAAGTATGAGCAGGAGCCGAAATAGTCATCGAAAAGTTGATACATATTATTAATGTCAATAAATGCAACGGGTTGAAAATTATTGAAACATTAAAAGAAATAAAATACAAAACCATGTTGAGAGTCTGTTTGTTTTGTTTAGGTATCTCTTATTAAGATTGGAAGTTTTATATAAAGTTTGCATTGATAAGCTCTAGTTGGTAAAACTTAGTTATCATAAAATAAAATTAAAAAATTGTAACTTATCATTTACTAAAGTGCATAGAATTATATCACCTGACATTTTAGAACATGGAAGAAAGTTCCATATTTAATAATTTTCTTTAGAAATTTATTAAATTACCTCATTCATTTAATATTTGTAGCAAGGTAGTTATATCTACTATTTCCAAACATTATCTCACATTAATTGTAATTGTAATCTCTTGGGTGGTATGAGCATTTGTAAATAGCTCTCATTTTAAAGAAGTTATAATTATTGTACGAGATTGTAATGATCTCATCGTCAAAGAGTACTAATGATTTTTTTTTCAAGAAGTTGTTAAAGATCTCATCTTGTAGAGGTTGTAATGATTTCATCTTGTAAGAGATTTTAATGATCTCATCTTGTAATCTAGGTTGTAATGATCTCATCTTGTAAGAAGTTGTAAAGATCTCATCCTCAATGATTTGAGAGAATTGTAAGCATGCATCAACATTTGGAAATATTTAGAAGAAACCAATTTTAAGCATTATGAATCTATGCTTTGTGAAGTATTTTTGTTTTCTCTTTGTCTCTATGTTGTTATGTTTTTTGTATATGAGTGTAAGGGTGGTGTGGCCCTTCATCAAGTGGTATCAGAGCATGTGTTGAGTGTGTAAGGAGAGTACCCTTCATCAAGTAGAAACTATGTAATGCCCCGCCAAGGAACCCAAGAGATATTAACCTAAAACATGTTACTAAGTTTGCAGAATAATTTTTTTCTTAAATGTTTACAAACAATAATGAATATTTACAAGTGAAAGTAAGACATAAAGTCCATAAGTACATATATCATAAAACATAATCTCCATAAAATATTACACATCTCAAGGGTTCCTTGGCATAGAAACTACGAAATACAATTACATCTATAAGTTACATTTTACATCATAATTACATTTGAATAACGAAGTATACATAATCATCAACATCCACTGCACATGTTGCAGGGTATGTAGTTACAATAAAATACAAAGTACAAATGGAGAAGGTACAATAACAAGAATAAGTCTCCAAGAAGATAGGAAAGGAAGTAACTACAACTGGGATCATCCAGTACTAGAATTGTATGGTGGATAATATTCACCGTCGTGCTTTTCAGGATGAATTATTTTATACTACATTCATCAACTTATATTAGTTACATTTGTACTATATGGAAAGTAGAAAATAGATTTTTATTTACTTCTGAAATAGAAAAATCACACAAAATGAACATGAGAACATGTTCATGAGATATTTGTGAAAATGTCTCTAAGAAGTTCTATAAAAAGTATTTTTAAATACTGTCAGATACACATAAGATGGTTTAACTAGAAAATCTTATGAAACTTTCACACATAAAAATTGTTAGGAGAAAACAATTTCTCACACCGTTTACTAAATGACTACCTATTTTCATCTAAATAAATTCTTTGATACTACATTCATCAACTTATATTAGTTATATTTGTACTAGATGGAAAGTAGAAAATCGACCTCCATATGAGATGTAAAGAAAATCTAACCAAAATATGAACCATGGAAAAACCACTTGACTATTTCTCCCAGTCACCCTAAAACTGAGATCTCATAGATAACACTAGTTGTAGCATATGCACATGATATATTTGTGAAATGACTTAAGAAAAGTTTGAGAAAAAATTATTAAAATGAGTGTAGAGTTTATGCTAAAAGCAATCTCCCTAACTTATCCAACCTAAAACTTTTGTGATGGCCTAAAATATTATCCATTAAAGCATAAATAATAAAGAAATTTATTAAATGTTGTGGTTTCGATTATTGTGGTAGTCATGAAAATGTGAATGCAAATGGTAATAATATCTTCAATGTTGCACAACAAAACTTAATCAAAAATAATTTAGAACTTCCATGCAAAAGAAATAGAGTAGTAAAACCTAATCTTTATTTCCTACAATATCCTACCTAGGTGAGATAGAAGTCCGATATCATCACATAAGATAGAGAGTATATTTTAAATTGTACTGTCATGCATATCTACATATGTTCTACTTGTAAATGTCTATGCAAAGATGCTTGGAAAATATTGAAGTATGTTAATTATGAAATATATAATTTGTCAAACATTGCAACATAATCATAGTTTATTCAATGTGAAATTTGTTAAATATTTTATATCTTAAATAATAACCATATAGAAATAAAATTGTTCATATGTATGACTAACTATTCTCCATCTCACAAATTCTCTTAGAGATTGTCAAATTGCCTTCTGGATAGCTTCTTTTTCTTGGATCCTTATGCCTCTTTCCTTTACAAACTTAGAGACAAAATGAAAGGAAAAACAAGAAAAACCTACTCCATATCCCTTATTGCATGCTTATTAAATGAAGAGGAGTAAAGCATATTCCCACTCCAATAACATGGAAATTTCTAAATTGGGATTAAGTGATGAATCCATAATCAAACATCATAAAAAGAGGTTAACACTTAATAGGTTATTTCATCAATTCGTATATAAAATTAACGGTTATAATATTTTCTACTAGAATCTAAATAAATAAATTTATGTTTTAGCTTTCATTCGTGATACATCTGTAGTGACCTTCATCTACATATGAATAATTAAAAATAAATTTTAAGATTTATTTTTTGTACGAGTTCCTTAAGAGAATGGTCTTCAAGGAGAGACATTAATATTCCTGTATAGATCACAGATAGTGTCATTGCACATGTTAATAAACACCAATTTAGGGTGATGCGACAAAAAATACTTGTACATTACCATACAAACAACTCAAGGACAAGAATACATTACTTCAAGAACTATTATTAGTTTATTTATTAGTAATTAATTTCTCTAATTCACCTTTCATGATTAGTTATGTAGTTTGAAAAGAATTTGAACTTCATCATGTACTAGGATAGAGGTCTCATCAACTTTTTTCATCATATAGTTGGATGAGTCATTAGGGCCTTTAAAGTGACCATCTCTCTTTTATTTATTATCATTCTAAGAAAACAAGATAAATATAGAAGAATGTTAACCACCTCCCTTTCACCTATGATCATTCTAAGAAAACCAAATACTACATAAAAAAGATAATCATGTCCCCTTTATCTATGTTCATTGGAAACAAATAAGATGCTACAAATTCTAGATAACCATGTTAGTTTTATAAATAATCAATCTAAGAAAACAAGATATTGGATAATCATCTTGCTTTTATCTATGCTCATTCTAAGAAAATAAGATAGTACTCAATAAAAGATAACCATCCCCTATTTATATATAATCAATTTAAGAAAATAAGATGCTACACAATAAATGATAAGATTAATCTCCCTTATATCTATGCTCATTCTAAGAAAATAAGATAGTACTCAATAAAATATAACCATCTCCTACTTACATATAATCAATTTAAGAAAATAAGATGCTTCACAATAAATGATAAGATTTATCTCCCTTATATCTATGCTCGTTCTAAGAAAATAAGATACAAGAGGTCTTCCTTCTATCTAGGATAATTCTACAGTTTGATTTCTTTCTAAGCAGAACATTTTATGCAATAATAGAAAATCTAATATAAGTATCTTATACTAAATAAAGATTCTACAAGGTAACTGCAAAAATATTTATCATGTTACACCATTTCTACGACATTATTGTAACCAGACATATCATATTTTCCACAATTCAATAACACTCAGCACATAAAATATAATTAGATAATAATAATAATAAAGTTTGCATATGTCCCATTGCAGCATAGTACTCAATAAAAGATAACCATCCCTATTTATCTATGCTCATTCTAAGAAAATAAGATAGTACTCAATAAAAGATAACCATTCTTATTTATATATAATCAATTTAACAAAATACGATGCTACACATTAAATGATAAGATTTATCTTCTTTATATCTATGCTCATTCTAAGAAAACAAGATACGAGAGGTCTTCCTTCTACCTAGGATAATTCTACAATTGAGTAGAGCCTAAAGTTTGCATAGATAATCATAGACAATCACAATAAAAGATAATGATATAAGCTATCTTATATTCATAATTATCTAAATTTGATTTCTTTCCGTAAACAATTTATGCAATAATAGACAATCTAATATAAGTATCTATATATACTAAACAAAGATTCTACAAGGTAACTGCAAAAAACTTTATCATATTACACCATTTCTACCACATTATTGCAACCAAACATATCATATTTTTCACAATTGGATAACACTTAGCACATAAAACATAATTAGATATAGATAATAATAATAATAAAGTTTGCATGTCTCATTGCAGCATAGTAGATAATTTATTTGAGGAAAGTTCAAGTGTTTTCCGGTGATAATTAAGAGTCTAAGAGCAAAGTCCCATTGCAGCAGAAAACAGAGGGATTAACAGCAAAATCCCCTTCCTTCACCGCAAGTTCCGATGCCGCAGCAATGGAAGAATAACGGACAGCCACCGTCGGTGCAGCTATCAATGTCGCAGACTGGATTATCAAACAGCGCTCTTCCTCTTCCTCTTCCTGCTGCTTCTGCCATGCCCACTGCCATTATTATCATCACCAATGCCATTATAATCACAGCGCAAAACAACTTCATTGCCTTTGCCATTTTCTTTGAAAACTCTTGTGAAGAAATGCTAATCCAATCGAATTTATAGAGTGATTGCGCTCTGTTCCGACCGCTCGAGTTTCTAACATTATTTGAGCCGTCTCAGACATTCCTATGGAGGTTGGACTGGAGATTTAATCGAGAAATATATGTGTCTTTTATATCCAGAAATATGTAATAATTATGACCCATTCTAGAAGTGGTCGACGCATTGCCTATGAGCATCTAAATGTACTTGTATATTTCGAGCAAACAAAACTGTAACGCTCACATACCCTCTATGTTTATCAAGTAAATTAATATATGAAAGTTAAATATTGTAATTTTTTATGTTTATTGGTTTCTTCATTCTGCTTATATTTGTTTATTTTATTTTTTATTATATGTAAACCAAAGTTATCAATGTTATTGCAATATTAATCTATTTTTACTTTGTTCATATAACTTATTCTACGTCATACTCCTTTCAACATTTAAATATATATTATCATTTCGATATAATTGAAGATTTTGAACATTTTGAAAGATAATATAGTTTTGAATATTTTTATAGAGAAATTAAAAAATAATTGAAAGTGAAATTGTTTAACATGAAAAATTTGTTTAAGTATAATTTGTAATAATTATTGTGGCAATGTTCTAGTAATTGTTTGGCAAAGTGAGATGGCGAGAGCAGGTGTGAATGGCAACTTGGCTTGGCATAACAGGTTTGGTAGTCAGGGTAGCAGGAGAGGTCAGAACCACAAGCGGAAGTATAGCTCAGGACCTGATCAACATTCACAGGAGAGTGATATGTTAAAAAAAATTTGAAAGCCTCCTATTGTTCAACCAACAAGAGGTGTCTGGGAGCAACATCAAAAAAAGGGGTCTCAGAGTTGTGCACTTACAAAGAAGACCTTGCCACTCAACTATCACAAGGAATCAAATCTGGAGGCATTGAGAGGTGTTTGGGAGCATCAACGAAAAAATGGGTTTCAGAGTTGTGCATTTGTGGAGAAGAACTTGCCACTCAACTGTCGCAAGGAGTCAGGTCTGGAGGATAATAAAGGTTTGCATAACATTTTTAGGGGGAAAGCAACTGTTCAACCTATGAAGCCTTTTTTTGTAAATCCAAGGTTCTACATGTGGCCGTCTACATCACCCAAGACAAAATTACAAGGTAATAACAAAATGCAAGGTGGCATTGCTTTGGTTTGGATTTCTGGGTCACCAACATGCGCGTCTACTTTTGAACGCGGGGAATCATCGATCCAAGTGTTGGCAAGTTGACTATACTGTTGTATATGACTAGATATAGTGTTGTCATTATGGAAACAAAGTCATATAGATTTTTGGAGTCAGCGCACATTATCATAAGGTCAGAATATGGCTAAGTATAGAAGACTGGACAGTTAGCAGAGCACTCATAGATCAGAGCATCAGTGCACGTGAGTATGACCAAGTTATGGTATGCGCCCTTGAAGTTAAGCTTGTAAGTATGTATTCATGCTAATTCTAAAAGCACATGATCAGATGAGACAGTATGGCGAAGATACGGACAGTTGAAGAGGTACAGCCAGTGAACGCCAGAACATAACAGAGTATGCAGCCGATTGTTACTATTTTGATTAGCAGTTATAATAATATTTTGTAAAGGCTATGCACCTATTGTAATTAGGTTGTAGACATGTAAACATCTTTGTTTGTAAACATACTTGAGCCAATTCACTTGGAAGCATTATATGTAATCGGTTATAGGCCGACCTAGTTAATTACTTTGTTAGCGCATATAAATATAAGATGCGTCTTTGTAATAAAGTACAAGATGTGGATACATAGATAAGATAAGTAGAGAAGAGACATGCGAAGTGAAGATAGAATGAGTTAGAGCTTTACAAGGGGTTAAAGGATCAGTGCACAAAAGGAACTAATCAGACAAGCAGTGTCACAACAACAGTTCACCCAGCAGATATAGTGTGTATCTAAGATCAGAAGGTTGTAGCCTTCACCACTTGAGAAGTGAGCTCTAGGACAGTGTGTCCCCACCCTTAATAGGGTTATTGTAAAAGACTCCTAACAGGGTTCGACCTTTGACCAGGTCACTGTAGTAAAAGCATTGTAAAGAATAACTCCTAACAGGGTTGTAGATCTTCTAACAAGGATCATAAGACACTAGTGCAGTTCTTAGTGGGTGTCAATTGCCATCGGGGTTTTTACCTATTTGGGTTTTCCCGTAACCATATTGGTGTTATGTGTTGTGATTGTTTATCTTGTTTGCATTGATGTTTATTTCAATTATTAAGCAATCAAGTTAAGATTCAAGAGTAAAGTAATTTAAGATTAAAATATAGTGAACACTAATTCACCCCCCCCCCCTCAGTGTTCCCATTCCTAACAATTGGTATAAGAGCTCTGGTCCTTTGAAGAGAAGTTTAACCACTTGAGGAGATCAATGGGTTCAGAAGAAGCAAAACATCTGAAGAAGAATCTTATGGCAGCTCTTGAAGACCTTGACAGATCTGAGAAAGAAGTTGAAGAACTGAAATTGAAAATCAATGGTGCACAAGTTTTCACCAAAAAGCTAAGAAAGGATTTGAAAGATTGTTCAAACAGTGATTTAGGGAAAATGGTTAAGAAGTTGAATGAAGAGAACACATCTCTAAAAGATTAGATTACAGAGTTGGATGAGAAGCTTACTAACAATCAAGAAGTTTATGATGAACAAATCAAAGAGAACCTTCAACTGAATGAAGAATTGAGGCAAGCGAACATGGAAATCTTGGAGCTAAGAAACAACAAAGAAAATTTGGAATCTGAGTTGAAAGAGGTAAAGAATCACATTGAGAAATTACACACCAATTCTGATTTGATAGAGTCACAGTTATATGCACGAAAGCTTAAAGGAGATACCAGCGGTGTTGGATTCAATGAAGCACAAAATCAGATTGATGACATGAAAGCAAGGATGAAAGCACCAGAAGACACTACAGATGCTAAGGAAACTAGAAATCAGACTAAAGACAATGTTGAACCATCTAAGGATGAGCGTAAGCCAGTAGACTGAACTTGTTATGTATGTAACAAGCATGGACATATAGCAAGGAATTGTAAAGAGGTAAGACCTTTCAATGGTTACTGTTATTCATGCAATAAATTTGGTCATAGAGCTATGAATTGTAGAACAAGTAAAAAGAACAAGACTCGGCATAATCAGAGAAATCACAATCAACCAAATGCAAGAAGTTCTTAGAGTATTACATGTCAAATTTGTAATTATAATGGTCACTCAGCTAGACAGTGTAAAATGGTAACCCATATCAATGCACCAAGAAATTTAAGGCCTCCAGTTATTTGTCACTCTTGTAACAAGGTTGGACACATCTCAAAGTTTTTTAGATCAAGAACGCAAAGTTAGGATAGCCCTAAAAAGATAGAAGAATCAATATTGGATACTGAAGGAGAAGTCAAGTTTGTGAAAGCTTCGAAAAATGCGAGCTTGATTTGGTCAGAGGCAAAGAAGGATAAGGCTGATGAGTATGTATTGGATGCATCTGCAATGGATGCACCCTCTACATCTGGATGAATGACCCTCAAGATCATAGGGGGAGCTAATTTAGCTCTAGACCCCTGCGTAGCCGGTATACTCACCCTCAGAGTATGCACCTTTGGATTTAACATTTTGGAGACTATTTGATGCTATGTGAAAGAGCGCACTGCCTGATCAATTGCAGGATGGAAGTTGGAAATTCTCAGTCAAATTTTTGTTTATGCGGCAAGTATTAATGGAAGAAATTTCACTTTATAGTCTACGAAAACTTACAGATCACTCATTGCATTCAAGTTAGAGTGATTGGAGACCACAGAAGCCCTAGTAGTTGAATTGTGAAGTATTAGAGCTTGATTTTCCAGCGAAGAAGTGTATTGATCAGTTACGAAGCCCTAGTCTGACGTGACGATTCAAAAGTCCTTGGAAACCAATTTGAAGCGTTAACCAAGTAAGTCATGGCTACACTAGTTGTGTTTGATGTTTCTGAGAGAAAGAGATACATTTTTAAGAGGCACCTTTTTAAGTCAACCCTAGATGACCTAGAAGGTGCATTTTCAAGAACCCATATGGGCATAATGCATGTTGAAGAAATTCATGCGTACATATACTATAAGAAGGAACCAGTTGGACTTAATAGGATAAGGTCGCACCTTGAGTCCATGATGAAACCAAACAGAACATTCCTAGATGAGTTCCCACACCTAGAAGACAATCCCATTGTTGAGTATGCTATGACATATGAGTTTTATGAGTCCGAGTGGATCAAGATATTGTTAAGAAGAATCCGTGATGACCTATTTTGGATAGGTGAAGTCCCAGTAAGAATCACAGGAGATCTTATTCATGAAATGATAGCCCTTTCTAGGACAGACATCGTTCTTCCAGTGGGAAAGGATGTGAGGAAACTAGTTGAACAAGCATGTAAGTCCAGAAGTTATAGGCGCAGTATGATAATTGAGCCTATTGAAGAGAAAGACATCAAATTGATGTCTATGATACTAGGTTATAGGTTTCAACACACCAACAGGGTGAATAGTGTGTCCGTAGCCACTATTCTTGGAACAATCAGAATTGTTAAGGAAAATGGAGAGTTCAATTTGTGTGAGATCTTGCATGCACAATTGATTTATAACATCAAATCCATCAAGCATGATAAGACCAAAATATTCAGGTTTGGATCTTTAATCATTTATATGTACTTCCATATACTTGGAAAGGTTTAGGATTTATACTTAGACAAAAGTATAACTACAATGCCTCAAATATCTCTTAAGGCCTCTACTGAGAGAACTTTAAAGGATTACATGGAGCTTGAACTGAAGACATTCAGGATCAAAATGCAGATGAGGTACAGGATACCAGAGAGTATTGTTGAGAAATGCAAAGACAACATTTGCTTTATGGTAGAAACTGACATAACATGCATGGAAGTCGTAGAACCTAGAACAAAGTGGATCCATCCACTTGATTATGAGGTAGAGCAACCAATTTTGGAAGCATAGGCACAAGTATTACTATCAGCACCTAAGGACCCTAATGAACCTAGGTGGGGTATTTATGAAGAAAAGACAAGGGAAGTTGATGCAGTTTTGAACAGCGCAACAACTAAGAGGAAAGCCTCTAAGATTACATCCGAGATACTCATAATTCATGGTGTAACTCAGGCAGATCTTGACAAAGTAAGAGAAGAAAAGATAGCATTGTAAATTGAGAGCGCATCCATAGTGGAAGTTAAGGAAGATGATCCTAAAATGAAGAAAATCAAGATTGAGAAGTCTGATGATCCAAAGGATAAATAGGGTAAAACAAATGTTATCCCTCCTTCGCCCAAAGAGATAATTGTTATGGATACCACATCACCTCCAGAATACACAAGCATGCCAAAGAGGAAGAAAGAAACCATCACAAGTCACCCATCCTCGTGGGCAACCAGAAGTAAGAAAAGGAATGCTCAAGCACCTCCCAAGGCAGGTTTCAGACCTAATCTTCAAGTTTTGAGAACAAGGATTATTGATGAAGGGAGAATAGATCAGATAGGAAAATTTTATGAGAGATACAGTAAAATTGATAAATTAGAGATTCATGGCATGATCATAAAATATATGATTAAGTTCAAGAAGACAGTCATTCTAGACAATGTTTGGAATATCTTGGAATCCTTAAAGAAATAGGCTATTGAAGAAGATCTTAGAATAAGGGAAAAGATTCTAGATGAAAGCCTCCATGTATGTTCCTTAGAAGTAGAAACCATTATTGTTAGATCTGGTGAAGCCGCACCTCAGAACAAAGTTGAGAACACTGCACATAATGGACAAGAACTTTTAGTTGGCAACTAAAGAGACAAAGAAAGCTTTTGAGAAAGTCTTTCTGGATAGACACATGTACCCACCTATTGCATCCACAACTCAAGTGCCCTCTAAGGAATCCAAGGAGTTAGAGACCTCCAATACACCAGTAATAGGTCCTCAGGATCCAGCACCTATAGTGGAAACACCTACAGAGGCAGTGAAGTTTGCACCCATGACTGAGACACAAAAAGATGACACAATCATCATTGATAATGTAGAGATAGCCATGGCAGCCACGGATAAAGACTTGGATAAGTTTGAGGAAGCCTTTGTGAGTACACAAGAGGTTAAAATCCTATGCGGTGACAATTCACCTAAGCTACAAGAAGAAGTATTAATAGAAGATATAACAGGTGAAGAAGAAGAAAAGGAGACAGAAGAAGAGATAGAAGAGGAGAAACGAGAAGAAGAGGTGAAAAGAAGTGAACCAACAGATGAGCCATCTGTTGAAATACCTATGAAGATAAAGCAAGAAGTGATGGACAACAATCCTATCACTCCCTTATCCTCAGCATCATTGTTGTCAAGTTTGACACCAGACACCACAAGCTTGGACTCTTGGGGAGAAGAAGACCTGATTAAGATCAATGTCCTTGCTATGGAGAAAGAAAAAGAGAAGCAAGTGATGAGGAACCCCCTATTTTTTTAATTAGTCAACATTTTGAACAGCTTGCTACCTTTAGACAAGAAAGTGTCTAAGGTTCATTCAATTGATGATGTCAGTACCATACTGACAAACTTCAAAGAAAACTTTTCTAGCTTGGAAGAATCTACATCACAAATTACCGAAGAGAAATACATGAAGAAAAGATTGAGTGAACTAGTTGGGAACTTCGCACTTGACCTCAATTCATTGAAGATTGGTTAAGCATCCTTGAAGGAGTTCAAAGCTAAGGGAAGGAAGATCATTGCTGATTGTATGAACCAGGCTAAACTGACTGGTGAGCACTACAAGAAAATCCAGGAGGCAGAAGTAATGATAGAAAATGTAAGGAAATTAGTGGAAGATCCCTCCACTGATGTGAACATGTGTAATAATGTGTACCGAGGGCAGATAGACAAAATATAAAAGGCTGAGAAAGAGATGTCTAAGATAAGGGAAAGGCAAACATAGCTCAGGAATGCTCTTGCACCCTCTCTAGATGTACTCAATCAGAACATCAAGGAGATTGATACCACTATGGTGACATATGATCAAGGTCCAAGTACAGACTTGGAAAAGATGGAGAAGCTACAATATGCCTTATGCACCCATCTATAGACTGTCAATGCATTGATAGCATTTTGGAAACAAGAGATACAAAATTTACAAATTGCATATCCGGATGTCCTAACATTGTAAGTACTTGTAGATACACCTTTTTTAGCACCTTTGTCATTAATGTCAAAGGGGGAGTATTGTATGTAAAATATGGATTATCATATATGATGTATAGAAGGAGTATAGTGCAGAGTATAAGGGAGATATAAGTTACAAAATTTTGTATAAGGGTACAGTTAGTGACTTCGCCATATTCCTTTGTTTCCATTAATGACAAAGGGGGAGATTGTTCGCAAGTTGACTATACTATTGTATATGAATAGATATAGTTTTGTCATTATGGCAACAAATTCATATAGAGTTTTGGAGTCAACGCACATTATCATAAGGTCAAAATATGGCTAAGTATAGAAGACTGGACAGTTAGCAGAGCACCAGTAGATCAGAGCATCAGCGCACATGCATATGACCGATTTATGGTATGCACCCTTGAAGTTAAGCTTGTAAGTATTCATTCATGCCAATTCTAAGAGTGCATGATCAAATGAGATAGTATGATGAAGATACAGATAGTTGAAGAGGTACAGCCAATGAATGCCAGAACAGAACAGAGTATGCAACCGACTATTACTATTTTGATTTGCGGTTATAATAATGCTTTGTAAAGGCTATGCACCTATTGTAATTAGGTTGTAGACATGTAAACATCTTTTTTTGTAAATACTCTTGAGCCAATTCACTTGGAAGCGTTGTATGTAATCGATTATAGGCCGACCTAGTTATTTTGTTAGCGCATATAAATATAAGATGTGCCTTTGTAATAAAGTACAAGATGTGGATACAGAGATAAGATAAGCAAAGAAGAGACATGCGAAGTGAAGATAGAATGAGTTAGAGCTTTACAAGGGGCTAAAGCATTAGCGCACAAAAGGAACTGATCAAACAATCAGTGTCACAACAACAGTTCATCCAGCAGATATAGTGTGTATCTGAGATCCAAAAGTTGTAGCCTTCACCACTTGAGTAGTGAGCTCTAGGACAATGTGTCCCCACCCCTAACAAGGTTATTGTAAAAGACTCCTAATAGGGTCTGACCTTTAACCAAGTTAGTGTACTAAAAGAATTGTAAAGAACAACTCCTAACATGGTTGCAGATCTTCTAACAAGGATCATAAGACACTAGTGCAATTCTTAGTGGGTGTCAATTCCCACTGAGGTTTTTACCTATTTGGGTTCCCCCATAACCATATTGGTGTTATGTGTTGTGATTATTTATCTTGTTTACACTGATGTTTATTTCAGTACTTAAGCAATCAAGTTAAGATTCAAGAGTAAAGTAAAAAGATTAAAATATAGTGAACACTGATTCACCCCTCCCCCCCTCTCAATGTTCCCATTCCTAACACCAAGGTGTGAACAGAGCCAATAATCAGGAGACTATAGACAAATTCAAATTCAAAAGTGGGCGGGAAAATTTGCCTCCCTCCAAACACAAGTGGAAACAGTATGGAAAATCATCGTCATCAAGAGCAAATAGGATTAAGTGGAAGCAAGACAATTTTTGACATCTCTGAAGGTACTCCTCCTGGGTCTCTGGTTTGCATACAACAACCTCGTGAGAATACCAATCAAATCGTGACCACTATAAAACCCACGCAGAAAGATGCTAGTAAAGTGGGGTCAAAAGGGGGTTTACAGAATAGAGCACCCTTCAATCCAAATGTAGGTACCAAAGTTTGGCGAAGGAAACAAGATCGGTCAAAAGGGGATCTACAGAATGAGCTTCCCAAAGGAGAATCAAAGAAATCAAGTCCATAAACAAACACCCCAGTTACTATCCCAGTAGAGATGTTGCAACATCACATTGGCTTTCTTCAACAAATAACAATCATTGGTAGGTTCTTTACTACTTCTTTATTATTCTCACATATTAAGCCTTGGAAGTTTGAATCATAGGATGGATTAAAGAAGATTTGTATGCTTGGGTCAGGGTCAAATTTCTTTGTTTCCATATTTCAGTCCAAAGAATGCAGGGGTGATATGCACAAAAATAAGGGTTAGTTTTGTAATGGGTGGGCTTATTTTCTATGGTTTGGTCTCCTAACTTCTTACCAGAGAAGTCGACTTGCCATTTTTTTCCCCATTGGATTTTGTTTCCTCTTCTTCCACTTGAATACAGGGATCCTCAAATTATTGAGATTCTTGTAAATAGATTGGTAATTTTTATTAAACATGATCTAATCCCATTTGAATTTCCACAATGAGAAGTTAGAGTTTGCATTTTAATTGACTCTTCCAAATCTTTCCCACACCATATTGACATTAAATCTAAGTGGGGGACTTGGAAACAACAATTGGTGATCCAGGATGCAAGTACTATCTAACAATTTCAAGAAAATCTTGGTCATTTTAACACTCAATGTCAAGATCCCCAACAACCTAAGGTGGTTGTATGCAACGATCATAGATCGGACCCCAAAGCATGCTCTCAAAGGGGTAAATCTCATGGGAAAGTAGGTTATTCAGAAATTCAACCTCTCCATAGCTACAATTATTGGGTCTATAGTATGTGGGTAGGATGGGAGACTATCCAGAAGTTCCAATTATTGTTTGCCAAGTTTTTCTTCTTGCTTCAAATTGTGTTCAAATATATGGCTATGTGTTAAGATAGATCGATTTTTCATGATTACCCAACAATGGTAAACCTACAAATAAAAATGTAGCACTTTATGATAGTGTGTGTACAACATTTCTCATGCAAGAGCATACAACAACAAATACAAATGTGCAAAACTGGAAACATGAAAATGATGAAGCCACCAAATATGCCCTGTCAAATATTGCAAAAAATTGTGTCCTCTGGTTGGCCTGTAGTCAAGAATTCTTTGGGACAAAATTATCCTCCCCTTTGGTTGCTGATTGGATGATGCTACAAATTAGGTATGATAGATGGCAAGAAAAAATACTTCCCAATTTTACATTATTTATTTTAATTTTGTTTTCCCAAAATTCATTGAGTTTAAGAAAAACATTTTATTAAAAATCCCAACACAACAAAACTTAATTAAAAAAAAAACACATCCATGTTTGTCATTTTTAGATTTTTGAAAAAAACTTTATTGAAAAAAGAAAAAAAAATACTTTTTTTTTTAATTAATTTTTAAGAAAAAACCATTTTTAAATTTTAAAAAATGCACATTTTTAAAAAAATTTTGATTAAAAAAATTTATTAAAAAAAAAATATTAAAAATTTTATTCTATTAAAAAAAATATTAATTTTTTTGTTTTTAAATAAACATTTTAAAAAACCTTTTTAAAAAAACACATGACAAGGGTAGTGTCCCTATCATGGTTGAGGTCATGGTAGGGGACAGTACACCGGCCACAAGTGTATTACTCCCATGGGCTATGTACTACAGAAAGCCCTGATAAGGGCTTGCCAAAACAAGTACCTTGTCAGGTACCTGCTACAGTCCGCAGACCACAAAAAAGTTTTTAAAACTTGTTTTTTAAAACAACACCTCCCCCTCAAAACCATAAATATAATACGATTTAAAAATATATATATATTTCTTTTTCAATTTTTTTAAACGAAAAAAATAAAAATGTTAAAAATATTTATTTAAAAGAATAAAAATTGTACCTTTCTGCTACAGTCGGGTCTGTATGGCTGAGGGAGGGGGATTTTTTTGAACTTGAGATACCCAGATTTGATTTTGATGAATTGACAGTCGATTCTAGGGTTTTCGGGTGTTCTGATCACGATGGCAGTGTAGGATTTGACCCAAAGTACTCCAAATTTGTAGATCGGGCCTTAGGGGTTCGATTTGTAAAAACATTTTGTCTCAAATGTGACTTTTTCCCAATATAGATAAATTTATAGTCAAAATTTACTGGAATGGCCATTTAAATGCAATGGCGATGTTAGATCTTTCTCTAAATGCTCCCACAATTTTCTGATATCTTGAATCTAAATCATGGCCCTCCAAAACTATGAGACAAATCCTCTCTAATGGCTAACCAATGAAACCTTCTACGACTCCAATACCATGTAAGAATTTTCCTAAATAAAAGAGTGAAATGCCAAGATCTAGAAGCACAACGAGACAAAATGATATGATTCTCAAATGGTTGGATTCAATGATGATCAATAATCAAATGATAATAGATTAATACAATGTAGGAGTGCCTAAATATATAGGCAAAGCAATAAGACTACATGATAAGGAGATGATAAGCTATCAACCACACTAGGTAGAATCACATGTCCATCAAAGGTGGATTATCCTCCATTGTAAAACAAAGTATGTGCAACAATGAGAGGATGATAATGTGATAAGAGCACTAAAGGTAGATCTCACACATAAAATGAAATGAGATGAAAACTATCTCTACCTAAAGAGGAATTCTCCTACACCATGTGCTAAAATGAAATGCAAACTCCTAGGTGTCTACAATGAAAATGACTTTGTAATGCAATTTGGGACACAAAGGGGTCCCGGGGTATCCCTCAATAGAGTTCTTAATAAGTGATAACTAAATAAATGAATGGGATTAAAATATAATAACAAGAGTTAATGTGACTACCTTGCCATTGTTTGAGGATGTTGATATGGTATGTCCTTTCCTTGCTATCATTTGAGGACATTGATATGGAATAGCACCTTTTCGTCTACAAATTTTGATATGGTACATATAGTCTTGCAATCTACAGGAATTGATATGGATTAGTAGAGCTTCCTTGTTGAGAGAAGGATTGCTCAAAGCCACATGGGCCACCATGTGCGATGTGATAGCACTCTAACTCTTGAGTCTCCACACCAAACCTCTATTATTATTGAGTAGTGATCCTAGTGTACCTTGAGTGTTTTGTGTATGCACCTTGGATGTTGGTCCACATGTTGAGTGTTCTCTATGTTTTATTGTATTATGCATATATGTGTATTGCGTTGGATCATTGTACTTCTTATGAGATTATTCATTTTCTTGGTGTGTGTGTGTTAGTCACTCCTTGCATGCATTTATGCATTGTGTGTAGTCAAGTTACTATCTCCATTAGCACAATGGGGTGGACCTGAGTGTTCCACATGGTAGGGTGGAGTTGCAAATCCATACCACTATTGGGGACCAGTGTATAGAGATATAATTTCTCTAACTGCATGACTTGGAGCTTGAGAGCTCACTTCATCATATGGTATCAGTTTATCTAATTGTTTCTATTTTATGTTCTCGATTCTAGCCTAGATGTTAGTACGCATATCATTTATGTTTATTGATGCAATCGAGTGTTCACTGACTTGATAATTATGTATATGGTACTCCCCAGTGTGGACCTAGATGTAATTTAGCCATACATTAGAGACGACATAGATTCATTATATTTTCCTTGCATTTTGGTCCAAGTTTCATATATCGACATCTTTGTCTGATCACTAGCGTCTCCACCTCACTGGACTGAGACTAATTATCTCAGAAATCCTTTTATTCACAGATTGACATCTATGTAGACTAGCATCTTCGTCTAGTGTTGTCTAGAATCTCTAACTCACTAGTCTGAGACTTTTTTTGAAAGTTCACTAATTGCAGATTGGAGTCTCTGTTGATCAACGCCTCTACTTCCCAATTGGCGTCTTCGCCTAATCATCAACATTTCTACCTAGAGTTGACTTGCAAGTAGTTTGAGATATGGGTACTTTGAAAGTGTTTTCAAGTTGGATTCTTGAGGGTTCCTCATTGCTTTTTGGACCTTATTGACATACAACATACAACTATATACACTAATATACATAATTCTAGCACTAACAACAATCTTCACAAGATCCCTCTCACTTTCCATGGTAGATTTCTTGGATGAGGACCTGTCAAGTGCTTCATTCCTAGTTCCCTAATTATTGGTGAGGTGCCTAGGACTGCCCTTGTAGCCATTTTATTACAGTGTCGACCTCCGTCCTCATATGATCAAGATTAGGAGGATGACGATCTATTGATGGATGACCCGTGAGGGTCAGAACTGCTTCTACATTTTTAGATTAGAGTGTGCATGTACATGTTTCCCCATGCTTTTATTTTATCATTGTTTCCTCTCGGAGGACCCTTGTACTATGTTGGTACTTGGAAATGGGAGTTTTTTGGTCGTAAACTTCTTCTATTTGTTGTCTTTTTCCTCTATATGTCATACTTGTACACACAAAAATATGCACTTCTATGAACCATTACATGCAAGGTTGCTCAAGAATGAGACCTCACAAAGCGGCTCATAGCTCTCTATGCATGGAGTTGCAAGGGACTATGATGTATTTGCTCTCAGCTAGAGCTACAAGCTTGTGACCTTGCTAGTCAACCACACAATGAGAGATTCAAGTGAAGACAATGGCAACAATGCCAATATCTCCAAGAATCACTATGAAATGCAATGCAAGCTATATGAGAATGTAATCTAAGCTATGAAAGGAAAGTACAATGCAACTAATCTATGAAAGGAAATAGCAATGGATTACAATGCTTCCTATTCAAACTATGTGAGCTTATTCTATTGCATAAAAGGAAACTAAGCTAATATGCTATGATCATGCAACTAAGAAGATAAATATAAACTAGATGATGAAAGCAACAAGTCTTCAATGTCTTCAAACTCCAAATGCACCTAAAACCTGCAGCATAACATTAGCATAAAACATGGATATATGCAAATGAAGGAGAGAGCTCTCCTTTTATAAGAAATGCAAAGAAATGGACCATTGAGATTAAGAGGCAAAAAGTCTTAATCGGCGGTGGAGCTTGAAAGAGGAGCAATCCATGTGCACAAGTATCCTCCAATGAGAGTGAAGTGTTGACTTTTGAGCCTCATGTGAGACAAAAAGTGCTTTTTCCCTTTTTATAAAATAAGAATAATGCTTTATTTGTGCAACTTAGGATAAGAGAAAAAGTGAGGGCTTTTTATTTATTAAAAGGGGAGGAAATATTCCTTTTAATCAAATAAAGACTTAGGATAAATGGTTAGCCCATAGGATAAAAATCCAATATATGATCGAAATTAGGATTTGATCAAGAAATTGATAATGTTGAAAATATTGATTATTGATAAAATTGATTCAAGATTGATAAATCAAATAAATGGGGCCCAAAGTTTAGGTGACCATTTTAGGGTGCATACATTTGCCCCTCTTTGACTAATGTGTGATCGATTTGGGAACACATGTAGTCAAAGAATGAAGTTGCAATGTGAGATCGATCTGGGATCACAAAACAACTCAGATGTGAGGTCGATTCGGGATCACATCCGGACAAACATAGACAAAGGCCTTTGAACATGAGGTCGATTCAGGATCACATTCAAAGTAAGAGATAAGAATCTCAAATTTGAGCAAAAGCTCACAAAAGATGTCTGAATCAAGAGAATCAAGCGATTGGGGATGATAATCCCATAGGTACTGCCCCCTCGGAATCGAAATCGAAATCAAGTAGAGAGGAGAACAACGAATCGATAAGGATTTGATCAAATCAGAATGAAATCATAATTGAATGTAAATGATAATAGGATAACCATTAGGCAATGAAACATGCCCTAGGTTGACTAGGTTTGACTGGGAAAGATATAGGATAAAGATTAAGTCAAACCTCAGAGAGAGGAAGCGAAAGGGGTGAATGAAAGACTAGAAGGTTGAAAGACATGGAAATGAAGAAATTCTATCAGAAATCGAAGAATTGTGCCTCAAAAGGTCAGTCAACGCGACTCAGATTTTGGTTTCAAGTCCGAAATGGATAGGAAATGATGTGACATGAAAGACCAAAATGAAAGAGATGATCAAGAAGAATCAGAAAATGAGCACAGTTGACCAACTAGTCCATAGATGATAAAAAGAAGAGCTCTCTCCATATGCAAGATGCAAAAAACTAAACTATGATGAACCTAAGAATGCAAGCTACTATGAAAGTGGTTGACTTGCAAGGTCACAATGCTTATAGATATCTAATTATCATCATCGAGCGTTATTGGTAGCGTCGTAAGATCATATAATGCACACTAGCATAACTATGTGGATATGAATATGATCTTTATCAGATAGAAATGTGGAAATCTCACCTAGGCATCAAAGACATGTAGGTCAAGATGACTAATGCAGTGAGATTACCTAAGTTTGATATGGCGAGATTATGCTCGTATCAAGACACATGAAAGTCAGGATAACTAGAAGCATGCACTCGCAAAACAGTCAAGGATAATACCTTGTCAATCCATAGTGTCAAGTAAGACCAGCATAAATGCTCATGACAGTTAGGATCAACAAAATATACCCACAAGCAGATAAAGAAATAAAACATGTTCTCATACCCTCAGTCTTCTAGCTATGCATCATTGAAAACTTCTCAGGGAGAGACCACTCATCAAAGAAATCTTCATAGACAACACACAAAGAAAAATAAAGTCAACATATCTCAACGAGTTGATTGTTTAAGTTCATGTGTGTTGGTCATAGAGTCAAACTCTGGTTATCACATCTGCAAATGAGAAATATCGCAGCATACTAGACTGTAGGGTAAGACATTTGATAAGTGTTAAGAAACACTCGACGCAAGGGTAGTTTTGA
This sequence comes from Chamaecyparis obtusa, assembly GCA_027943335.1. Taxonomy (NCBI): domain Eukaryota; kingdom Viridiplantae; phylum Streptophyta; class Pinopsida; order Cupressales; family Cupressaceae; genus Chamaecyparis; species Chamaecyparis obtusa. The sequence continues at coordinate 391,453 of BSBK01000484.1, forward strand.
AAAACACTGTTTGGGGTGGTGTTGAAAAACACCTGTTGTGAAATGCCCCAAGAGACAAACGCACCTAAAAGACCTATGCTAATAAGTATGCCCCTTAGACAAAGACAAAGACCAATTCCAGACCAAGTCAAATAAGGTCAAGGCATGAGGGAAAGACTCAGTGTCGAGGATGCATGCTAACAAATAGGAGTGCAAAGGCCTCAAGTAGCACCTATTTCCAGGTTTTCACCACTTAGATTTATTGCAATTTTTTCTTTTTTTTTTCTTTTTTTGTATTTTTTCTACCAAGGTGCCTGTTTCCAGGTTTTCACCAAGGCACTTTTTTCTATTTTTATTTTTTTTTTTGATTTTTTGAATATTTTGATTTTTTTATATTTTTTCAGGACTTTATATGCTTTTTAGGATTTTTTCAGCATCATATATCAATTTTTTTGAAATTTTTTCAGGATCAATAAGATATGTACAAAGGATGCCCCCAGACAGAATAGGCATCAAACTCTTTAAGCAAGATCACATCGTGCAGTCCCAATGTCTAGAAATGTGGAGGACAAGATGGATAAGCAAGCTGGTGGAAGAGATGGAAGACATGAGAATGAAGAAGAGTGAAGGGAAGAAATCCTCAAAGACAAACTCCTCAAGAGTACCCAAGCTAGGGAAAAATTATCATGTAAAGCGCATTTGGACAAGCAATGAAAGGATAGCATAGGATAAGCCTCAAAAGTGTAATGAAAAAGAAGGAAAGGATGTAGTCCAAAGGAGTAGACATGTCAAGAGACTTCATAGCATTGTGTTTTACTCTTTTTTATTAGATCAAGACCAAAGGGGAAAAAGATAGTGAAAGACTAGAATGAATGAAGGAAAATAAATATGAAGGCTAAACATGAATGGAATGAAAGCAAGATCATCGAAAGATAGCTCACAAGATAGCCAAATGTTCGTGTATAGGTCAACATTGTCAAGATCAAAGAGAGAAGATGGAATGGATGAAATATGTAGAAGAACTACGCATGACGCCTGATTGCCAGGTTTTCATCATGGTACTTATCCAAGGCGCCACAAGGGAGTGGTTTTCACCATAGGACAAATTTATTTCTCTTTACTTTTGCTACCAAGGCGCCTGTTTCCAGGTTTTCACCATGGCACATTTTCAATTTTTTTCAATTTTTTGCTATTTTTTTTGAATTTTTCTATTTTTTGGAAGAAGGCAAGCTTTTTAGATAATGCTTCTTGAAAGGATAAACCATAATATTCTAAGGATTCAAAATGATATGCTCAAAGATGCTGAAGGGGAAAGGAAGACGCGGAAGGAATAGACAAATGAGGAAAAAATGATAGAAGGTAGAAGGATAATGAATGGAAGGAATGTGAAAAGGTAGATGGAAAGAAAGGTAAGATCAACGTCAATACACACCTTGAAGGGTGACGGGAAAGATGGAGGAAACGTAAACCATATTCTAGTCCAAATGCGAACCATATTCTGGTTCATTATTGCTATCTAACTCCTCGAAGAGAGGATTGGTGTGCTTGTTATAATTCTCAAATGTGAATTGAGGAATACGAGAAGGAATATGGAAAATGTTTAGTAGAGGTTGTGGTTCAGGCGCATGGAATGAAAGAATGTTTTTGGAAGAAGATGAAGTGGAAGTCTTTGGAAGCTTGAATGTTAGTTTCACTTTTTGTTCAACATGAGACTCTTTCAAGAGAGACTTTGGAATCCATATAGCCTTAGGCTTTTTATTTCCTTTTGATGTCTTAGAGAGAATATCTTGAATGATGGATTTTGGAACCCATACTTGTCTTGTAGTTTTCTTCTTAGATATCTCTTTTGACTTTATGCCTCCATGCCGATTAGAGGAGACATGGTGATCTTCTTTTTTTGATGGATTCTTATATTGCTTCTTTTTCTTGTATTGAACATTCAAGTTACTTCCAAAAGACTTAGGACTTGTGGAAGAAGAAGGAAAATACGACTGGTTTAGATGGGTGGGTGGATGAAAAGGATTCAAGGGTATGCATCTATGTTGATCTTGAGGAAAGATAGGAGATGGAGGGACGTAAGGACCCAAGATGGATGATGAATTAGGAGAATTAGGAGGGGAAAGTGAAGGGACATAAGGACCCAATATGGAAGGTAGACATGAAGCCCTTAGTATTGGTGGAGGAGGTCCAAGGATGGATGTGGAAGATGCAAAAGGATAATCAATAAGTTCATCAACATCTATATCACAACCAAGGATATCAACATCTTTAGAATGAGCATTAGGATTTTCAATAGGATCATGCACATCTTGAATAGGAGCACCTTCTTTGATAGGATTGTTCGTAGCTTGCGAAGACTTAGGAAGAGTAGAAAGTGGAAGTGAACATGGAGTGGTAGAACAAGAAGATGGAAGACTTTGATCTTGACAAGTTGCTTTGGATAGCGTAAGCGTATCAACTTTCTTTTGATTTTCAATAGGCTTAACATCAGAAGTAACAACACCATTTTTAATAACCTTAATGGAAGTATCATCTTTGGAAAGCGCAAGTGTAGTAAGGTTATTTTGATTATCAATAAGCTCAATAGTGCAAGTGGTAGCTTGATCTTTCTTAGGAGAAGTCTTAAGACATGGTGGAATGAATGAGGAAGGGCATAAAGGATCAAAAGAACCATGAAACGGATGAGAGATATTATGAACAGGATTGGATGACATGGAGGGTTCTTGATCTTGATCTTTTTTTATGTTCTTTTCTTTATCATTTTTAGAGTCCTCTTGACATGAAACCACTTCTAAGGACAAGGAAGCATGTTGGGATTATATGGAAGACTTTGGCAGAGATGGTGAAGGAATAACTAAAGTAGGCATTGTAGCACATGAAGGCTTAGGCTCACTAGGTGTAGCATTATTAGAAGTATTTGCAGCCAAGTGAAGGTTAGCTTGAGTATCTTTAAGAGGTAGCCCTTAAGGATAACTATAGGGAACTGCATGAAAAGCATTAGGATCTTTGTTGGATGAAGGATTTGTGAAAGATTTGGAAGACTTAGCAGCTTTAGGAGATGTGAGGGTATTGGAGGAAGTAGAGGATGGAATGGAACCATCACAAGACAAAGGTTCAACATTAATATGATCTTGCTTGAGAGCGTAATCTTTATTTTCAGCATGAGAACTTTTAGAGGAGAGATCCTTTTGACGTTTGAAATCAGCGCGGTAGATTTTCTTCTCCTTAGTAGGAATATTGTATTGTTCGCAAAAATCATCAAAGAATTCTTCAAATTTAGAATCATATGGATCCCCATCACAATCTACCCAATAGGATGACCCTTTAGAAAGCTTAAGCGCATGACGAGGAGGAATCTTAGGAACATAGGTGTCATAGGTATCATCACGTTGCTCATTATGGTATGCCTTCTGAGGAGAAGGAAGATTCTTGGGAGAAGTAGAAGAATAATGAGATCGTGAAGAAGAGGAAATTGAAGACTTCATGGAAGAAGAAGATTTGGATAATGAAGAATGTGAATAATGTTTAGAAGAGTCATGATAAGATTTAGAAGATGAAGAATGAGAAGATTTAGATGATGAAAGATGTTTGGAAGAAGAAGATTGTGATATGATCATGTCTATGATTCTAGCAAAGGCGTCTGATTTAATCATCTTTTCTTTTATTTTTGCTATAAGTTTATCACCCATTAGATATTTGGAAGGACCATTGGAGGAATAAAGATACTCTTCAAATTGAGCAATGAGTTCAAGATCATCTATTCTCAAGAGAGGTTCCTTAACAAGATAGTTGAAATTCATGGTTCTAGAAGAGGAGGAATCGAGCATGGAAGAAATGAATAGAAGAGATGAATGGAAGAAGGTAGACTAGATAGTAAGAGGAAAAGAATCAAGAAGAAGAAGAATTTTCCATGAGAATAGAAGACTTCAGAAGAACATGGGAAATGGAGAAGAAAGAAGAAGACTAAGAGTCAACTTGTGTAATTGATACCATAACGTTCATTGAGATGTTGAGCAACATGATAGCACCTAGGATCTGACAACTAGAGGTCGTTTCCCTTGATTAACTTGGTATCTTGTAGTAACTATCATGAAAGAAAGAGACTCTTAATGATAAGATGACCTCTCAAAGTGTCAACACCAAACTAGGATAATCAAAGTTCTCTATTGTCCAAAATGAAATGAAAAGATAGAAAAAGGGGCTTTACCAACACTGTCAAAGAGGTGCTTCCAACAAAGGGTGAATACCCTAGCACTTTTGAATCAGGAGGTTGGACTAGGCCAAAATATAATTGAAATTGATTAAATGAAAATGATTTGGACAATAAGAGCACTAAAATTCTTCAAGAATGTAGCTAACAATTCTAGAGATAAGCTTTCTCACCAAGAATAACCTTCTAACTTTGACAACTATTTCCAAAGTGGCCTTGTAAACCAATTGATGCTATTCCTAGAGGGAAAAAACCAGAGATTTAAAGTCAAAACAAGTCTCTAATGACAGGATAGAAAATTGAGCAAGCTGTAAAAAGTTGGTGTCTCAACTCAGGAACTCAGTTTGTTTTAAAAGATCAAGTAAGTGCATCAATAGATTTTCATCGTTGAACAGGCACATAAGACATCAATCAGGGAGTTCAAGAAAACAGTCTTCAAACAATGAGCAAGGGGCAAAACAACCTTGCGCATGAACAAGTATAGTGACTTAGTATTTCTACTCCTTAAAGGTTCTACTTGTGTATGTTCTTGACAATGTTTTAGCAGGCACTTAGAACACAACAACACCTTATCAAGCTGTCTATAAGGATATACATGGCTTTTCTAAGGAGTCCTCGATATACGCAAGGTACGTGAGGCTCAACTCCGTAGATGAGAAGAATCCAAAATCACACAGCCGGGGGGAGACGGTAACCCAAATCTCCTCCTTCACTTCTCAAAGGTATAAAGTTCTTTGAGGCTTAGCCAAGAGTGATATCAAACTCAATTCCCAAGAGAGGTGTCTTTGGATTCACCTCCCGATATTTATACTCCGTCGGAACACAGGAGTTAAGGTCGTCCCTTGAGGTGGTGTGTCCCCAAGCAGGCCTTCTAAAAATAAAAAAACTAAGTAATTCACTATCAAAAGTATTTAGAGCACTAAAGGTGGAACACTTAACTCTTCAAGTAAATGCGAAGTGAGTCCAAAAGTGGAACATTTAACCCTTTAAGATAATGTGAAGCGAGTCCAAAAGTGGAACATTTAACCCTTTAAGATAATGCGAAGCGAGTCCAAAAGTGGAACATTTAACCCTTCAAGAGAATGTGAAGTGAGTCCAAAAAAGTGAAACACTTAACTCTTCACACCAACTCAAAGTGAGTCCAAAAGTGGAACATTTAACTCTTCACACCAACTAAAAGTGAGTCCAAAAGTGGAACATTTAACTCTTCACACCAACTAAAAGTGAGTCCAAAAGTGGAACATTTAACTCCTCACATCAACTCAAAGTGAGTCCACACCTTAGAAAACAAGTGAGTTCCAAAAAGCACAAAAAGGTTGCCTAGTGGAACACTTAACGCTTCTCTCCTGTAGACCCCTCCCCTTTAATGTGGCGCTGATCTTGCAACCACAAGGCGGAAATGAGGGGCCGGTGGATTTAGCGAGTCCAATAACCCAAGATAGCAATCTAGATCAATCACAAGTAATCTAAGGCTGCTAATCAATACTACTCACAAATGAAAAAGGGTTGAACAATGGAATATTTAACTTTCCAAGTAAACATAGAGTGAGTCCACAAAGTGGTGCATTTGACTCCCCATGTAAACAAGGAATGAATCCATGCCCTCAATCATTCAATGAGATATTTGATATTAGAACCAAGAATTACTTAAGGTTTAAACATAAGCATTCACTTACACAAACTTGTATGAAAGCAAATCTATGTTCATTCATTTCCCATTAAGAGCATCAATTGAAATGTGTTCTATGAAAGCATGTAAACACTCAAGCCAAACACATGAGAGGTTCAATTTTAATTTCAAAATCTAAATGTTTTAGAGATGTAACAAAATACCTCAAGTCCAATGCAACGCGCTTAGTAGATTTTCCCTATTTTTCATTTGTTTTAAGCATTTTTCATGAAAGCAAGTCATGCACCTTCAAATGAACAAGACAAGAAAACAAGCAAACAAGATATGCAATGTATATCCAACTTATGTAAACCCTAGGGTTAGATCTGAAAATTAATTTTTAGGAGCAATAACAACCAGCAAATAATCCAAATGATATCTCATATCATGCATTGAACAATGAAAAATAAGTGCATACCCATCACAAAATTTTATTTTATTTTTGCATTTGACCTAGTCAACAAGATCTGATTGTTACCATATTAATTCGGACCCTAAACCAAAAATGCAAAAAAGAGACCTCTGTCAAAAAACAAAGAGCTTTCCAAAAATGTAAAAATCTCATAAAAATCTCTTCATTTGTGCCCTAGAGACCCATTTTACCAAAACAGACCAGTTTTTATAAATTGACCAAATGAGCTATGATATGATCTCTAAATTAAAAACACAGTGAATTAACCCCCTATATAATTTCAAGACCTTTCCAAAAATATAAAAATTTCCGAAAAATATGCTGATTTGCGCGAAAAATTTATTTTTTATGAAAAATCAAGAAAAAATCATAAAAAATACAAATTACCTCCGAAAATTCTTTAAAATATTTTGGAGCTTCTTTGATATGTTTTCAACCTAAAAAAAAAATTTCAGATCAAAACACCAAGCCGTTTTTGAGATATGATCAAATCTTTCAAATCTAGGGTTTTTTTTTGTCTCCAAACAAATCTGCACAAGGGTTAGCTCCAAAATAATCAAAATCAGCAAGTGTTAGCTCCAACAATAATCAAAACTAGCATGTAAAAAAAAGTGGGTTGTCCCACGGTGGGCGCCAGAAATGTACACACAAAAATATGCACTTCTATGAACCATTACATGCAAGGTTGCTCAAGAATGAGACCTCACAAAGCGGCTCATAGCTCTCTATGCATGGAGTTGCAAGGGACTATGATGTATTTTCTCTCAGCTAGAGCTACAAGCTTGTGACCTTGCTAGTCAACCACACAACGAGAGATTCAAGTGAAGACAAGGGCAACAATGCCAATATCTCCAAGAATCACTATGAAAGGCAATGCAAGCTATATGAGAATGCAATCTAAGCTATGAAAGGAAAGTACAATGCAACTAATCTATGAAAGGAAATAGCAATGGATTACAATGCTTCCTATTTAGACTATGTGAGCTTATTCTATTGCGTAAAAGGAAACTAAGCTAATATGCTATGATCATGCAACTAAGAAGATAAATATAAACTAGATGATGAAAGCAACAAGTCTTCAATGTCTTCAAACTCCAAATGCACCTAAAACCTGTAGCATAACATTAGCATAAAACATGGATATATGCAAATGAAGGAGAGAGCTCTCCTTTTATAAGAAATGCAAAGAAATGGACCATTGAGATTAAGAGGCAAAAAGTCTTAATCGGCGGTGGAGCTTGAAAGAGGAGCAATCCATGTGCACAAGTATCCTCCAATGAGAGTGAAGTGTTGACTTTTGAGCCTCATGTGAGACAAAAAGTGATTTTTCCCTTTTTATAAAATAAGAATAATGCTTTATTTGTGCAACTTAGGATAAGAGAAAAAATGGGGGCTTTTTATTTATTAAAAGGGGAGGAAATATTCTTTTTAATCAAATAAAGACTTAGGATAAATGGTTAGCCCATAGGATAAAAATCCAATATATGATCGAAATTAGGATTTGATCAAGAAATTGATAATGTTGAAAATATTGATTATTGATAAAATTGATTCAGGATTGATAAATCAAATAAATGGGGCCCAAAGTTTAGGTGACCATTTTAGGGTGCATACAATACTATCCCTTGAGAGTGGACATATGTCCATGCTTCTAGGTTCTAATGCCAATCCTATTGAATCCTCCTATGTCTATGAAAGATGTTGTGGAAACATGTGTTACCAGTCAAGAAGTGACATTCCATAACAATATCTTGTATGTTGCCATGCAACCTCATCTCTTTTCTTCCTTGGAATGGTCTATTCTGCCCTCTTAGCAACATAGTCCATCCCAAGGGGGCAAACATGTTATATGCGTGTCTATGTATTTTTTTCTTTTTTATTTGACGATGTCTCTACACCATAGGTTTTTCTCAAAAAAATAAATTCAAAATTCAGCAATATCTACCTTCGTTGGGGCCAAACCATTGATCAATGTCTTGTTCTTGCCCTATTATACACCTATCTAGCTTAACGTGATGTGTACCGAAAATGATCTTAAGTTTCCCTATTATAGGCCTATATATCACAATGCTACATGTGTTGATGCATTGTGTCTAAGTCTCCCTATCACATGCCTATCTAGCTCAATGCTATGCATGTTGGTGCACCATCAAAAGTCTCCCTATCACATGCCTATCTAGCATTCACTATGCATGTCAAAGCTTATAAAAAATTTCCCTATCATATGACTCAAATTAACACAAATTTCCCATCCATATTAGGGTAATATCAATGATCTATATCATACATGTGTCTTCATCATCTATCATACCCGAGTATGTTAGATCCAACTCAATGCTAGGTCAGGAATTCCTAGTTAGGTGCAACTTCATACAAACAAATTCCCATAGGTAATTCAAGTAACAATTCCTTACTTTAGCTTTGTGTTCTTCCTACAAATAATATGCTTGCTAAAATGGGGCCAAAATGTCATGGTGTAAATTTTACACCCCTGTGTAAGATGTCATTTCTATAGTTTATCCACTTTAGTCTATGATACAAACCCCTTCACCCTTACTCATCCTTTTCATCTTTCCAACTCGCCATCCAACTCAAATCCATGTAATGAAGTCCTAAGATTCTTCATAAACATGTGCACCATGGAGACGTCTGTGCAGCGTGCTCTCATCTACAAATTTGTAGACGTACAGAGGACCATTAGAGCATTACAAACCTGCCACCATGTGGTTTTAATTCCCATGATGATGGATTTTCCACACAGATTCCATCTGAGTAATTAAAAAACCCACCTTTGCATGCATTTGGGTCTTCTACGGTCTTCTAAAATCTTCTTGCATTCTCATTCTTGCCTCAAACTTGTATTATATAGCTTCAAACGTTCTCTACATAGCTCCAACACCACCATTTTGCTTTCATCCATACCAAAAAAAATTAGGTCAACCATTATTAACACATCAAGCTCTTTTATTCAACTTCACAATGCACATTCGAGCACTCTACTTTCATTTGGGGAGTTCTCTCTCCATATTCTTTGTCTTTTGAGCATATTATCTTCATCTCATCACTTCTATTTAGCATTACTATCACTTATCTTTCATAATCAATTATCTATCACTGAACTATGGTGTATAAAGGTTTTCCATGGGGGTAGAAACACCAAAGCAAGGGCTTGACTGAGGTAAACTTCTTAAATGGCCCAACAAATTTCCTTTTCCTCTTGTGTGCAATTTTTTATTGCAATTTCATGGATTTGGATACTTCACATGAATCACATTATCATTCGACGAAACATGTTTTATTATCTTCATCCCTCTCTACTATTTTGCATCTTCATAAGACATAAAATCTAAATCTGTTATTTTGTTACATTTATTTCATTTCACGTATTTACATTACGCTTTATTCTACTTATTTACATTCTATTACTTTTACTTATTTCATTAGACTAGTTCCATATTTAGTTTTATGTCTCTTTTCTTTACTGTAATCCATTCATACTCTATCTTTCTGAGACACCAGTGCATCGCACTAGTGTCCACCAGATGCATTTCCATCCTCTAGGATGCACCTCTATCCATAACAATGAGCTTGTGGATTTTAGAGTTTGTCTATTGTTTCTATAGGTACATTATTTTCTTCCCCACAATATTCATCATCTGCAGTCTTTCCACATTATATTGTACTACAATCACATCTTATATTTTCATCACTTTTTCCCAAGACTTAGAAAAAACAACAATTATCTCTGTTGTAAAATTGATCTCTATTGCTACAATTTTTTTTGTCTTTACCTCTTTCTACATCTATAACTTCCTCAAGTTTCTCAACTACATATTTAATCAATGTGAACAACTCTTGAATCTTCTTGATCTCATCTCCAAGAAATGCACCATCCTCTTTTGGTCCTTGATCAAATAATGGCATGTCATAAACCTCTTCCTTCTGAACTTTTTCCTCTTCCATGACCTCAACCTACAAGGAATTTTCTCCTTCATTTCATTATTTGACTTCATCCACCAACTAATGATCCACCATAACTATGCTCTCTCTTTTCTTTTCATTCAACTCTTTAATTACCAATGCTACAATTTTCTCTTCTACTACTGCACTAAACAAATCCTTAGTCATCTTGATCTCTTCCTCAAGAAAATCTCACTTTTCCTCAAGTTCTTCATCAAGTACTGGACCTGTAGACACCATTTAACATTCTGTCTCAGCCATATGCTCATCTATTACATCAAAATCCTCTAAAGGAAATTTCTCCACCATTACAAATCTTCCTAGAACCCTCACTTCTTCTTTCTTTTATCTATTAATAGCTTCAAGAGCCTTTCTAGCTCTCATCATTGTATGAATCCTTCACACCTACCCTCGTCTCTTGAGTTCCTCTCTAACTTTGACCACTTCACCTTCTTTCCCACAAATCTCACTACTATCCTCTAACTAGTAGGATTTTGAAAGATGCACCTCTCCAAGATCTCTTCTATCCACTTCCTCTCAGTGGAAGAAGTCTTTCAAATGAACACATTCTACCCAACTTCATCCCTACTAGAGAATAGATGACATGATTATTTTTTTCTCATAGCTTATTCTCCCTTCACCTATCTTCACTTGCAAGCCCTAACATGAGATGTCATGTGCTCAGTTCTTTTCTTATACACTCAGAACCTGGCTCTAATACCAATTAATGGGGATATATTCCATAATGCCAAATAACTACTAAGTGACATGATTTTGGATACCACATGATGGGAATATTCTTTAGAAAGAGTCTCATTACCTTATCATATAGTCATAGAAGATTATACCAAGTTTACAAAATAATCACAAACATCTCCTCGATTCTAATTTAATTAATCGGTTAGTTATTGGCTAAAGACACTAGAACTTTACAAAGGCCAAGTTATACATACAAGGCAACAAATCCACATAACAATAATGGAAAAATAGAGGATTCAATAATAGATTAAATCACATCCCATTACTTTGATACTAAGAGACAATACACCATTATGTAACTAAATATTTGAATAGTCTTTTCTTACTGTGGGACAAAGATACATTGCTTTGTCTTCTTGACAAACCTAATAATCTTCTGTTAGGTCAAGTTGTTCTTCAATACATTCATTTGGGGCATTTCCAAGAAACCAATGGTTCTCATACAACCCCTCTCTCCCTTCTCCCAATCGACTCTTACAAACCTTCTAGTGTCCTCTCTTATCTGATCCCCTACATCAATGAATGGCCCTTCTGATTTGCCAATGAGTTGCAAGCTCTTTGTCTCGAACAATGTCATAGAGCCTTCAGCCAATATATTCTTCCATGATCGGTGACTCCCACACCCTCCTCTTCTTTTATAGTTCTATCTCCCTTTATGAAGGGAACAAGGTCATTTATTCTCCTTCCGATTCTTGTCCTCTATCGATTCCCTTGAACTATCAACTCCCTCTATAGGTTAACAACAAATTCTACAACTCCTACCCCTAACTGCCATTGTTTCTTTAAACTTCCATGTGGCGAAAGGAGACAAACAAAACAAAAACTTTTCGTAACAAAAACAAAATAGACAACAAAACATAGACAAATAAATAAACCAAAATGTAAATTAGGAAAAAGTCTAGTTATTTCTTCACTCATAAATCAATCTATTAGTCTATTAATTTTGTGTTTACTCCCACAATCAATTTAAAATATGCATATGCTTTCTTAGATTAGTTTAGGAAACATATTTGATATCCCTACTTCCTTTCAACAGTCTCTAATATAAAACCTAGTAGCTTTATTAATTATCAATCGTAACTCTAAATTATATTAATTATTAGCATCTAATTAATGTCTAGTTACTTATTCTAAATAAATTATAATTAATACATTCATTTTTATTATACAAACTATACCATCTTTAAAATGAAACTTCAAAAAAAACATATTATTTCACCTATCAGTTTATTCACATACAAAAATATAAAATAATTAACCTATTTAAAACAATGATATGTGTCCAACTGTTAAAACATTTGTCTTAAAAGAAAACATGTTCTAGAAACCATCTCGAAGAGAAACCATCTTGAAGAGAATGTTGCCTTTGTTGAATTATAAAATAAACCATTTGTTTTAATTGAAGACCATATATGCCTATTGTCAAAGCGTAAGAGCAATTTCACTTGTACAAAGTCTATATAATTTCAGTAAGAGAAGTGTCTTACAAGAAAAAAGAGTGGATAATTGCTTCTCCAATGATGTTACCAGTTGGTGTTATCATCAAATGAAAATATTTAGATTGCATGGGCCAAGCAGAGTGTAAAGGTAGACGTGGTCAGTATTTCTCAGGCAAAATGCTTGAGATTCTTGTGCGGAACTCTGAAAAGTAAAGGCAATCCTTAGCAGTAGATATAAAGAGATTTATGATTGAACTGATTCAAGTTATGGCAAAGTACTTTGAACTTAAAAGAACTGTAATGCGGAGTAAAATATCCAGGAAAATTTATGAAATGAAGGGACCCAAAAACCTTAATAATCATCCTGTGATCTATTAAATCTCACTGGGGTTCCTCTGCTACACTTTGAATGATCAACATTGATAGAAGAAAGTAGTAAAAAGTAGTTAATAGTTAATGATTAGAAGCTGGACCAACATCAGAAATCCTAGTAGGCCTCCTTAACTGTTCTGTTATGATTATTATTTGGCTTTTGATGTCTTTTTTGACTGATATTTCATGGTGACTAAATGAATGTATGACCAGAATCACAAACAGTATCAATATTGTAAGTTGATGAAGAAAAAAACATTCTCTGGGCATTTTCATAGGGTTTGGAAAGCGAGATTTTGAAAGGAGGGAATTGGAGGAATCCCATGCTGATATTAATTGACTTATATATTTTGGTTTTACACTGATTTTATTTTTGCTAATTGTCTAAGTTTCAGGAATTTGTGGGGTATGCTAGTGTAACTGTAAAGTAGTTTTCTCCTTTATATGAAAAAGAGAATGATTTGACAAAACAGAGAAAGCATATTGTATAATGAGTTAGCATCTGTTAGAGGAGTGTTTCAAGAATCAATGAAAACATATCTTTGTTATAGATAGATTTGCAAAGGTTTCTCTTAAAAATAATTGATCTCATTCATTTACTATCATCAACAAAAGCATATTGGAGATCAGAGCTTTTTATAGTTCACTTTAAGATAAATTCGTACCATTTAGATGTTAAACAAGTAGATGGAAAAGATCTAAAGAAGAATGGAAAGAAAGAGTATAAGAAATTGAATCTAAGAAGCATTTTTATGTTAAAGAGTAAAGTTTATTACAGTATGAGTGGAGTACGTACTTTAAGAGATACTTGATTAGAAAATTTGTTTTTAGAGAATAAGATTGGGAAAACAGGCATTATCAAACTTAGTAACAGTTATTCAAGAAATAGTTAAGAAGAAATAAATAGAATCTTAACAAACTTATTCTTAATTTTGATCATCACCAAAAAGTGAACATTCAGGTAAACAAACATTGAAGAACAAAGATTCTTATAATACAATTGAGAATTATTTCGCACCATCTTCCATGTAAAACGGGCATTTGGAAAAGGTCTAAAGAAGAATGGAAGAAAAGAGTTTATATCTTTTGCATAATAGAAACAATTGAATCTAAAAAGCATTTTATTTTTAAAAATAAAATTTATTATATTCCAACCAAATACATAAACACTTTAGTGGACACTTCACTACAAAATTTATTTAAGAAAATCAGATTAAAAAATGAAAACATCTCATCATCAAACTTCTTAACAATTGTTCAACAAATCTTGAAACCTAAAATCTGAGGATCTACCATATCATAGACTATCATTGACCTATGAACATTAAAATTCTTTTATTCTAATATACATAGATATGCAGTGATCAAATTCTGGGTGGCCTTGATTACATATGAAGAATTTTAAAAGACAAATGCTGGTGTCATATGGAGCGCACTAGTAATAGGGCTTAGGCACAGCCTGTATGACAAAACACATAGGTCCAAAAATGCTTTTGTGAGAATTGTATTATACAGCATTAGTTGTAAAATAATGTAAAACCTTTTAAGCAACTTTTTCCTTCTGTGCTTTTAACTTCATTTTTCATTGTAGCTAAAGAAACAGATTTGATATCAACCATATATATATATATATATATATATATATATATATATATATATCAGTGAAAGCTGAAACAATCAGATTCACTCCTAGATTATAATAACAATTTAATCAATGAATTTCAATTAATTCAATAAATATAGTAAAATAAACATTTAAAAAATTAAATAGACAATAAATAAATTCTTATGAATGATATAGATGGATAAATATATCTAATACAAAGAGTTATAAGAAAAAATTATTTTAATTATTTGATTTTTTTTAATAGAAGTGACAAAAAGCTACTGAACATAATTTTATTAATATTTCAATTATTTGTTAATACTATAAGGTTTCTGAAATATTCAATATTTGGACAAGTAAATTATAAAATATTGATAGATTATGGAAGATTCAACATAGGCTTAGCATCCATAAAAGTCCCGGGCAACACAAAAATGTTGCTCTTTACTTCTCACAGTTAAATGAAAAGAATGTTTTTTATTAAGTTATTTTTAAATATTATTTAGTTTAATAATATTGTTAAATGGTATTTTTTAATATCATTTAGTTTAATTATCAATATAAATTTTAATCTATGGTAATGTAAGATAATATTTATTATATTTTGATAGAGATGGATAGTGAAATTATTATTGATTGTTTGACTATATTGAACAATGTGATGTATAAATAGAATGTCATTATTATATAAGATGTTAGTTTGATTTTTAAGTTTATAAAAATACAAGACAATATGAGAAACAAGGACTTATCAATAAAGAAATTATTTGAAATATATCAAGATTGGTTGTTCATATTTTAGTTGAATTTAGTATTTTGTTTTCCATATTCTAGATGCATTTTATGAATTTATGATGTATGACAAACATGACAATTATATATATAGTAGATATCTATTTTAAAAAGAGTCAATTATTTACAAATTTATCTAGAGAAAGGATCAAGAATATTTAGTATGTTCAATGTATAAAAAATTTATAGATTTTTGTAGGAAATGGTATTCACATCAATCATTTTCCTTCTAACACTTTTTCTATCAATGCTCCCTACATGTTAGAAGACATATTCATAACAACATTAAGAATGAGATCTATGAGAATGTAAGATAATATTTATTATATTTTGATAGAGACCGACAGTGAAATCACTAATTTCACTATTAGTTGTTTGAAATAAGATGTCCATGTTATCTGGTATCCTAGTTTGATTTATCAAAACAATCATATAAAATCAAACAAATATGAGAGGGAAGGACTTACCAATCAACTAATTATTTGAATATATATGAAGACTAATTGCTCATATTTTTTATGAAACTAGGATTATTTTTTTATATTTTAGATATATTTTATTTAGTGATGTTTCATTGTTTAGAATGTATGTCAAATATAATAATTAAATATAATTGATATTCATTTTATAAGAATTATTTACTTATGAATTTATTTAAAGAACAAGAACAAGAATATTTGGTATGTTTAATGTATAGATTTCTATAAGAAATATTATTTACATCAATCGTTTTCATTCTAATATTTTTTCTATCAATGTTCCTTACATGCTTAAAGACATTTTCATAGAAGCATTAAGGATGAGAACTACAAAAGGTACATGAAATAAAAAAATGCAAAATTGCTTAAAGCATTATATTTATACTGAGCATAGATATATTAATTCTCCCAAATATACCAAGATTTCCTTATATTTGAGATTGCCCATCAAATAGGAGTATGCACTTATAACTTCACATTAAATTAAAATATTTATCTCAAAATTTTATAATAATAATATTTTGTTGTTTAGATAAATTTATATTTTGATAGAGATGGATAGTGAAATTTTTTTTTGATTGTTTGACTATATTGAACAATGTGATGCTTAAATAGAATGTCATTATTATATAAGATGTTAGTTTGATTTTTAAGTTCATAAAAATACAAGACAATATGAAAAACAAGGACTTATTAATAAAGTAATTATTTGAAATATATCAAGACTGGTTGTTCATATTTTAGTTGAATTTAGTATTCTTTTTTTCCATATTTTAGATTCATTTTATGAATTTAAGATGTATGACAAACATGACAGTTATATATAGTAGATATTTATTTTTAAAAGAGTCAATTATTTACAAATTTTTTTAAAGAAAGGATCAAGAATATTTAGTATGTACAATGTATAGATTTTTTATAGATTTTAGTAGGAAATGGTATTCACATCAATCATTTTCCTTCTAACACTTTTTCTATCAATGCTCCCTACATGTTAAAAGACATATTAATAACAACATTAAGAATGAGATCTATGAGAATGTAAGATAATATTTATTACATTTTGATAGAGACTAAAGTGAAATCACTATTAGTTGCTTGAAATAAGATGTCCATGTTATGTAGTATCCTAGTTTGATTTATCAAAACAATCATATAAAATTAAACAAATATGAGAGGGAAGGATTTACCAATCAACTAATTATTTGAATATATATGAAGGTTGATTGCTCATATTTTTTATGAAACTAGTATCATTCTATATTATTTTAGATATATTTTATTTAGTGATGTTTCATTGTTTAGGATGTATGAAAAATATAACAATTAAATATAATTGATGTAATTGATATTCATTTTATAAGAATCATTTACTTATCAATTTATTTAAAGAAGAGAACAAGAATAATTGGTATGTTTAATGTATAGATTTCTATAAGAAATGTTATTTATATCAATCGTTTTCATTCTAATACTTTTTCTATCAATGTTCCTTAGATGCTAAAATATATTTTCATAGAGGCATTAAGGATGAGAACTAAAAAACCTACATGAAATGAAAAAAATGCAACATTACTTAAAGCATTATATTTATAGTGAGCATGGATATATTAATTCTCCCAAATATACCAAGTTTTCCTTTAATTTGAGATTGCCCATCAAATAAGAGTATGCACTTATCAACTTCACATTAAATTAAAATATTTTATCTCAAAATTTTTACAATAATAAAATAAATTTAGAAATCCATATCTTGTATTTGAACATCCAATACCTTACAAAATCCATAACTCTAGAAATTTCTATTGGTTATAAAAATAAAAATGTGTTACTTTAGTCATCACTAATGCAAACTCAACCATTAAAATATCCTAAAGCCTTATAAATTAAGTCCTTATAAGTTAGCAAACCTTTCATTTTCTCTCCTTGTCTTCTAATAAAATCTAACTTGAAGTTGTTTCTTAATAGATAAGGACTTTTGAAAAGGTCTCAAAATCTTATGCAACAAGAACAAGCATCTGTAATAAAATCTAACTTGAAGTTATTTTTTATTATATAAGCATTTGATGAAGGTTTTGAAAGGGTCTCAAATTTTTAACAATAGAAACAAGCAACAACCAAATTCTATATTAGTTTCTGGATTCGATTGTGTAGAGTTTTTTTTGTCATCAACGAATCATACTACATGGATCCGAAACGTTTATAACAAAAAAAACTCTACACAATCGAATCCAAAAACTAATATAGCATTTACATGAATTGTAGAAATCTAATAGATTTAAACAACCGAATTAACAAAAGAATCAAAGAGACCCAAAAAAAAACAGAACCACAACAAAGAAACACCCGACTCAATCATGATAATTTAAAAACAGAACCACAACAAAGAAACACCCTGACTCCACCATGATAATTTAAAGCCAAATCTTATTGTAGAATTTTGATCAAAGGCCAATCCAATTTTTTTTTAAAGTAAGTTTACAATTTCAAATATCCAGCTTGAACTTCTTATTATATAAGTATCTCTACAATCTACAATACAATACTATCTGAACAACATCTAAAAAAAAATTGACATCAATCTCCAAGAACAGCTTTATACATAGAGCAAACTCAGAGACATATTCCTGATTGATGTGGGCATCAGAAAGCATAAGTTGCATGAATGGATTGGTCAGCTGAATCATATCAACTGTAGAGAGACAATAACTGTGGCTAAACAACATTGACAATGATTACTAAATCAGCATGTTATGATGAGCATCACTCACAAAATCCAATTCATCTCCTGTTGGGGAAGCTTTTACATTTATATGATGCCTAAATCTGAACCACTCAAAACTGGATTTTTACTCATCTGTAACCCAATTTCCCGTCTTTTCTTCTGACTGACAGAGAGAGAAAGAGAGAGAGAATGAGAATCACAGGAAAAAATGATGAAAAAAATATGCTGAAAATTTGTTCCGTAGCTGTCTGGATAAGGCCATGGCGGGGCCGGGCAGGCTGCCCGGACTGTAAAGTAGCCGTTACATGGACCGTTGAGCGTGTGACGAGTCATAACTGCTTTTTCGGTACGCCACCACCCCCAATAAAATGTGAAACGCACGCACTTTAATCTGCACACCCGTGACCCCCATCTAAAGCTGCTTCTGTTTCGGAAGGGATCTAATCATGAATCCCAAGGACCCTTTTGCTCTTTTGCCTAGCCCCAATTTCTACACATTTGAAATTATTGGGTTTAAATAAAAAAAATTAGAGGGACCCCTCAATTGGTGATGGGAATCCATCATGGAGTGCATTTCGAATGGTTGATGAAAAAATTCATATAATCAAATTTAGAAATAACAATTTATAGTATTATGGATTGTGGAAATATGATATCATTAGATAATGAAAAATTTCTTTTTTGTTATCATATGAAATCTTGTCGATTTCATGGGATAGATGATCTTTCTCGTGTTTATATCTTTCTCATGTTTATCTAACAAACGAAATGCATAGTTGATCATGTTACTTGATTGATAAACATGGCAAAAGCTACATTAGCATAAAATTAAAACGTGTTTATTAGTTAATATGTTGCATACACACTAACCTCCTATAGTGACAAGAAATTCTACATGACATTATTAAGTGTGAATGGATGGGATAGATGATTTTTTCCCATGTTTTGGTCTATATGAGTTGTTAGGGTGAGAATTGTAAATATCATCTTATAATATTTTGTTTGGTTTGTTTTATTATATGATTTTGATTGATTTTATTATTTTATTATTTGTAATTAATCATTATAAGTAGAAGCCAATTTTTGTATGTTTGATCTAGTTTATTTTTGCACATATAGACTCTACTCCTAAAATTTTGGAATCAAAATTTAATCATGGGCTCAAACCAACCCTTTTTTAATTATACGTTATGTGTCATGTCTTATAATAAAAATTAAGATTATATATTTGAGTTAAATACAAAAGACATGACCCCTAAGTTATTTAATCTACCTTGGATTGCTTCATCCACCGTCCAAGCTTGTGGAAGGATCCCTAACTAATTGAGTCACTGGTATACTCACTCTTACTTCTATAATAGATTCACCTATCCTTGCATATTTTTATTGATTTATATCTTGGTCATCTAATTTTGAAACCATAATGTAAACACTTAAACCTTACGGAACCCTAACATTAAAAATAACAATGCGTTCTTCCTCAACTCTATTTTCATGTCTACATTATCACCACACTAATTTAGCAATTTCAACACTTTTAACATCATCCTAATTAAATATAGCATGTTCATATCACCTCTCCAAATATTAAATACATAAACTAATCTTATTTGACTAGTTAGGTTAGTCACTCACATTATCATGTCATCGAATTAATCAAATAAATCATATTTAATTAATTTAGTTAATTTATTACATCTTAATGTCACTAATTAATGAAATAATATTATTATGTGATAAATTAGAAGTTAATTTTTGTATTGATTTTTTAAAAATTATAAATTAAATTATTTCTTTTCTTAAATTTATTTTTGTGCATGTATGTATTTGATCTAGTTTATTTTCATCTATAGACTCTACTCCTAAAATTTTGGATTCAAAATTTAATCACGAGCTCAAGTCAATCAACCCTTTTTGAGTTAGTCATTATGTGTGGACTCTTATACTAAACTATTTCAATTATATATTTTAATTAAATATAAAAGACATGACCCCTAAATTATTTAGCTAGCATGGTTCACTACATCCACCATTCAAGCCTATGGAAGGATCCCTATCTAATTGAGTCACTCTTATAATTCACTCGTGCTTATATAACAAATTCACCTATCATTGCAGATTTTTATTTCTTTATGTCTTTGTCAATTGGTTTTGAAACCAGAGTGTAGACACTCAAATCTTACTAGATCCTAACATAACACATAATATTACATTCTTACGGCATTATAATTACATCATGTCAACATTTTTTTGGATAAACACTTTTGATCTAAAGTTATGAATTAGTGAGGTCACTGATGGAGGACCTCATTCCTAATATAAATGGGTAAGTGCACCAAGATGGTGTGCGACAAGGGGCCCGTATAAGTGGACACTTTTTTTCTAAAATCGGGTAAACCTGAACTTCACAGATAAATTTGAGGGTCATGCACTCAAAACTAGGAGTTGTGCAAAGAATAAGAATTGTAGTACTCTGAATCTAGTTTCTAAACTACTAAAAAAAAATTTTAATGGATAAGACTAAGAGGGTAAAACCTATCGTGCATGAAAAACTATTCTTGGTTTTTTTAGATAAACATAACATATTTATTTTTGTGCGCTTCAAAAAATATATAGTTAGATTTAGTATTTTGCAAAACGCTTTGGTAGGATGATAGGTAAGAGTGAGATCTAAAAGTTGTGTATTTTTTTATTATTTTTTGTTGAGTATTTATTTTTATGATTTTTTGAAGTGACCGCATCCCAAAAATTTGGTACATGTTCATGCGTTGGACATAACTTGCATCAAGATAATAAAAAATATAAACTTATTTTTTTAAATGTGTATAGTTCAATCTAGTGTAGAACAGTAATATGTAATTATTTTTTTACTTTGGTCAAGTAGATCAAAAGTTATTCAGAAAATGGTAGACATATGTTTGTGAGGATTGTCAAGGCACTAGCAAAGAAAATTAAAGTTTACTATGCTAATGTTGTCCAAAAATAGAAAACTTTATATGGTCAAAAAGATAAGAATATGTGTGAGAGTATGGGGCTAATTTTAGAGATACCCACTCAAGATCATTTGTAAACCCGATGACAAAGAAGTTGAGAAATTGCGTTGGAAGTTTAAAAAAAATGTGTAAAAGGACAAAAATGGAGAGAAAAATGGGCTTGCAAGCCTTAAGGTCATTTTCCAAGCCTTTTACCAAGCCAAAACCTGTACGGGTTTTGATATACAAAATAACCCGCTCGGGTTTTGAAAAATAAAAAGCACAATTTCAAATTCTACATAACCCGTGTAGGTTATGAAGACATAAAACATCATTTTTAGTTTCACATAACCCGTACAGGTTATGAAGACATAAAAATATTTACTGGTAAATGTGTAATACACTACACATCTTTATAGATTTACATATAAGATATGCGTCTATGTGTGTATATATGTATATCTATAGTTACATATACATATATTTATATAGATACATGTATATATATCTATATACATGCATGAATCTTCTTGTTTCCTCTCTCTCTCATTTTCCTTCCCTCATCAACGTCTCTATCTATTCTAAGCCCTAATAATCCTCATTGAGCTCAATTACATCTCTCCCCCTCCCTCTTCTCTCTTTGTCTCAAGTATCTCTCTCTCTCTCTCTTCTTCCTTATCTCTTTCTCTCCCTCCCTCTTTTCCTATCCCCTTCTCTCTCTATCTCCCCCTCCCTCCCTATCCCTTTCTCTCTCCCTATCTATCTCGTCTTCCCTCCCTATCTCTCTCTCCCCACTTCCTCTTGGGTTTCTAGTTTTACATAACCCGTATGGGTTATGCATAAGTAAGGCCAATAGTTTTTGTTTTACATAACCCATACAGGTTATGAGAAAATATGGACGTTGTCTTTAGGCTTCCATAACCCATATGGGTTATGAGGAAAACTTTATATTTGACTCTCGACGACCTAAAACCAGCATTGCAACTTGTTTGGAGGTCCTACTATTGTTTCACATGATTTTCTATGATAATAACAGTTTGGTTTGTATTTTTATTGTCAAATTTGCTTTGCAATGATTGATTTATCTTATTTTTTGGTTTGTTCTTAAAGTTAATTTATCATTATTACTTGAGATTATAACTGGAAATGATGCTAATTTGTTTATTTCTTTGTATTTGATTGTGTATTTTATGTGTAGGATAATCAATATTGAAGCAATGGGAAAGAGCAAGAGAGAATTGATTGAACGATGAGAGGTAGAAAAGGAAAGACAAAAGGAGCATATGAGGATATTACATGAAGGTACATCATCTAATCCACCTAATGAAAATGATGAGCATGCAATAATTTAAATTGACATTATGAATGTACCTAATGCACCAAATCAAAATGATCTTTATAGATTGATTGAAATGCATGTGAAAAATGCATTTGATTCACCAAATGAAATTGATTGACATACACCAATTCAAATGCATGCAACGAATGCACCTATTGAATGCAATGAACATACACCATTTGAAATTGATGTGATGAATGCGCCTAATTAATTTGAAGAAGATACACCATTTCAATTTGATGTGATTAATGCACCTAATGAAAATGAACAGAATTCCCCAATCTTAACACCTCCAAGAATAATTCATAAAAAATCAAAGTTTCTAATTGATATTGATGAAAATATTGTGAAGCCAATGCATACTTAAATTTTTGAAAGAACTTGTAGAAGAACAGTTAGAAGAATTTGGAATAACTATTTTGAAAACTTAAACCAAAGTGGAAGATGCCAATTAATTGTTGAAATGATTAAAAATCTAAAATTTAGAGAAGACAAGGAAAATTTTGGGGTTAAGAACATCAAAAAATAGTAGTGAAATAACAATTGTAAGAAATCAATTTGATGCATGTGCCAAGCCATTGGTTCAAAAACATGCACTAAAGATGTTAATGCTACTCATCGTGTCCTCACATCAACCATAATGGGAAAGGAAATGAAAAAATCTCGTTTAATAAGTAAAACAAGGAAGTCATTAAGGATAAGTATAACAACATTAAGCAATGCCTTAGAGAGGTGAGAGAAAATTGTTTAAAGACAAGGATAAGAACTGTTGGAAATCTATGGGCAAAATGTGATACTGAGAGGGAGGGTGAATCACATATCACTGATTTATCCAATTTGACATAAATGAAACTTGCATAGCATAAGCAATTTTACCTCCTATAGAGACAAGAAATTCTCCATGACATTATTAAGTGTGAATGCATGGGATAGATGATTTTTTCCCATGTTTTGGTCTATATGAGTTGTTAGGGTGAGAATTGTAAATATCATCTTATAATATTTTGCTTGGTTTATTTTATTATATGATTTGGATTGATTTTATTATTTTATTATTTTTAATTAATCATTATAAGTAGAAGCAAATTTTTGTGTAGATATTTTTTTAAATTATAAGTTATTAGTTTTTTTTTTAAGTTTTGTTTTGTTGATGTATATTCGATCTAGTTTATTTCTACACACATAGACTCTACTTTTAAAATTTTGGAGTCAAAATTTAATCATGGGCCCAAACCGGTTTTAATTAGACGTTATGTGTCATGTCTTATAATAAAAAATTTAAATTATATATTTGAGTTAAATACAAAAGACATGACCTCTAAGTTATTTCATCTACCTTGGATTGCTCCATCCACCATCCAAGCATGTGGAAGGATCCCTAACTAATTGAGTCACTGGTATGCTCACTCTTCTATAACAAATTCACCTATATCCTTGCATGTTTTTATTGATTTATATCTTGGTTATCTAATTTTGAAACCATAATGTAAACGCTTAAACCTTACAGAACCCTAACATTACAAATAACAATACGTTCTTCCACAACTCTATTTTCATGTCTACATTATCACCACACTAATTTAGCAATTTCAACACTTTTAACATCATCCTAATTAAATATAGCATGTTCATATCACCTCTCCAAATATTAGATACATAAACTAATCGTATTTAACTAGTTAGGTTAGTCACTCACATTATCATGTCGTTGAATTAATCAAATAAATCATATTTAATTAATTTAGTTAATTTATTACACCTTTTTGTCACTAATTAATGAAATAATATTATTATGTGGTAAATTAGAAGTTAATTTTTGTATTGATTTTTTAAAAATTATAAATTAAATTATTTCTTTTCTTAAATTTATTTTTGTGCATGTATATATTTGATCTAGTTTATTTTCATCTATAGACTCTACTCCTAAAATTTTGGATTCAAAATTAATCACGAGCTCAAGTCAATCAACCCTTTTTGAGTTAGTCATTATGTGTGGACTTTTATACTAAACTATTTCAATTATATATTTTAATTAAATATAAAAGACATGACCCCTAAATTATTTAGCTAGCATGGTTCACTACATCCACCATTCAAGCTTATGGAAGGATCCCTATCTAATTGAATCACTCTTATAATTCACTCTTTCTTCTATAACAAATTCACCTATCATTGCACATTTTTATTTCTTTATGTCTTTGTCAATTGGTTTTGAAACCATAGTGTAGACACTTAAATCTTACTAGATCCTAACATAACACATAATATTGCATTCTTACGCCATTATAATTCAATGTCAACATTTTTTTGGATAAACACTTTTGATCTAAGGTTATGAATTAATGAGGTCATTGATGGGGGACCTCGTTCCTAATATAAATGGGTAAGTGCACCAAGATGGTGTGCAAAAAGGGGGGTATAAGTGGCCACTTTTTTTTTGAAATTGGGTAAACCTGAACTTCACAGAGAAATTTGAAGGTCATGCACTCAAAACTAGGAGTTGTGCAAAGAATAAGAATTGTAGTACTCTAAATCTAGTTTCTAAACTACTAAAAAAAATTTTTAAAATGGATAAGATTAAGAGGGTCAAACCTATCGCGCGTGAAAAACTATTCCTAGTTTTTTAGAATAACATAACATAGTTGTTTTCGTGTGCTTCACAAAATATATAGTTAGATTTAGTATTTTGCAAAACCTTTTGGTAGGATGATAGGTAAGAGCGAGATCTAAAAGTTTTGTACTTTTTTATAATTTTTTGTTGATTATTTATTTTTATGATTTTTTAAAGTGACCGCATCCTGAAAATCTAGTACATGTTTGTGCACTAGACATAACTTGCATCAAGATAATAAAAAATATAAACTTATTTTTTTAAATGTGTATAGAATCTAGTGTAGAATAGTAATATGTAATTTTTCTTAACTTTGGTCAAGTAAACCAAAAGTTATTCAAAAAATGGTTGACATATATTTGTGAGGACTGTCAAGGCATTGGAAAAGAAAATTAAAGTTTACTAT
This sequence comes from Chamaecyparis obtusa, assembly GCA_027943335.1. Lineage (NCBI taxonomy): Eukaryota > Viridiplantae > Streptophyta > Pinopsida > Cupressales > Cupressaceae > Chamaecyparis > Chamaecyparis obtusa. Next base: position 417,183 of record BSBK01000484.1, read on the forward strand.
GCTAATGTTGTCCAAAAATAGAAAACTTTATATGGTCAAAAAGCTAAGAATACATGTGAGAGTATGTGGTAATTTTAGAGATACCCACTGGATTTTTTGTAATTCTGCTGACAACGAAGTCAATAAATCATGTTGGAAGTTGAAAAAATGTGTAAAAGGACAAAAATAGAGGGAAAATGGGCTTGCAAGCCTTAAGGTCATTTTCCAACCCTTTTATCAAGCCACAACTCGTACGGGTTTTGATATACAAAATAACCTGCTTGGGTTTTCAAAAACAAAAAGCACAATTTGAAATTCTACATAACCCATACGGGTTATGAAGACATGAAACATCATTTTCAGTTTCACATAGCCCGTACAAGTTATGAAGACATAAAAACATTTACTGGTACATGTGTAATACACTACACATATTTATAGATTTACATATAAGATATGTGTCTATGTATGTGTGTGTGTGTGTGTGTGTGTGTGTGTGTGTGTGTGTGTGTGTGTGTGTATAGTTATATATACATATATTTATATAGATATATGTATATATATCTATATACATATATTTATATATACATATATTTATATAGACATATATATATATATATATATATATATATATATATATGACTCTTCTTTTTTCCTCTCTCTCTCTCTCATCTTCCTTCCCTCATCAATGTCTTTATCTATTATGAGCCCTAATAATCCTCATTGAGCTCAATTGCATCTCTCTCTCTCTCTCTCTCTCTCTCTCTCTCTCTCTCTCTCTCTCTCTCTCTCTCTCCCTATGATCCCTTTCTCTCTCCCTATCTATCTCTTCTTCCCTCCCCATCCCTCTCTCTCTCCCCACTTCCTCTTGGGTTTCTAGTTTTACATAACCTGTACGGGTTATGCATAAGGCCAATAGTTTTTATTTTACATAACTCGTACAAGTTATGAGAAAATATGGACGTTGTCTTTAGGCTTCCATAACCCGTACGGTTTATGAGGAAATATTTATATTTTACTCTCAATGACCTAAAACTAGCATTGCAACTTGTTTGGAGGGTAAAAGTACAAAGCTGTGTCACACTTTTATAAAGGAAAAGGTCAACAACACACAAAAATTTTAACTTTAATGACATAAAAATGACATTTATGTTTAAAATTTGGAGATGATATAAACTAATGAAACGTGTAAAAGTGGATGAAGTTTATGGCTATAATTTTTTTAATTTTTTTTTAAACAAGAATTCACATAGTTTTTAAATTTTTTAAGTCCATTTTTTACTTGCTGAAAAATGCTGAAAAACAAGGGTCTTGTCCGCACCAAAAAAGTATATGCAAATAATCTCTTTTTCCTTTGATTTCAAAATATGTCATAGATAAAATATATAGCTAGTGCAAAAAAGAAGAAAAATTAGTTTTCAATGTATATTTTCTCTGTTATAACTACTCAAAGTCGAACATACCTGAAATCGATAGTTTTCATCTCGCGTCAAATTTCCCCTATCAAATCTACACCATTCAGAAAATAAATTACACACTCTTGAAGATAACTCTCTCCTCTAGTGTTAAATATAAATTTTCAATTTTTTTGATAAGCTTTACTATTTTTTTCTATTTTTGAAGCATCTTGTTCTCGAATGTTAAAATACCTACTTGTAGTATTTTGAAATTATAATATATTAGATCTAATTAAAATACTATAAAAATTATATGATGATAATCTTGACTCTGTGCTCTAAAAAAGGGTATTTTTATATTTGTAAAAAAATATCATTAAAAAGAGTAAGAGTTATTGAAACGTCACTTTTTTGAAATAATTTTATTTCTTTAGTAATTGTTATAAAACATGCATTTAATAGATATTTCCAATTGGAAAAGGTGAATAACTTATCTAACTTAGCTAAAATGAATCTAGCTAGACCATATGTTTGACAAAATATAATTTTAGTTAGAAATACTCAAATTTAGTTGTGCTGATAAGTTGTCTTGAAACGTGACATAGCTTTGTGCTTTTACCCTGGAGGTTCCAATGGTTTTTCACATGATTTTATGCGACAATAACAATCCAGTTTATATTTTTTATCCTTAAATTTACTTTGCAATGATTGATTTATCTTGTTTTTTAGTTTGTTATTAAAGTTAATTTATCATTATTACTTGAGATTATAATTGGAAATGATGCTAATTTGTTTATTTCTTTGTATTTTATTATGTAGTTTATGTGTAGGAGAATCAATATTAAGCAATGGGAAAGAACAAGAGAGAATTGATTGAACAACAAGAGGCAGCAAAGGAAATACCAAAGGATCATATGAGGATATTACATGAAGGTACATCATCTAATGCACCTAATGAAAATTATGAGCATGCAACAATTCAAATTGACATTATGAATGTACCTAATGCACCAAATCAATGTTAGAATAACTGAGAGGGGGGGTGAATCATTTATCCTACAATCCCAAGCTCCTAGATGTACATTACAAAACAATTTCAACAATTTATGCAGCTCGGTAACATAAAATATCAATCTGTCTGTTCACTTTACTGAATACCAATAATTATCCAAACTGTGATTATCGATTGAATCAACTATGCAGTATGTAAAGTATGATAGAAAAACAATCATAACAAACAACATATAACACAATGATTTAACATGGAAACCCTGCTAAGGGAAAAACCACCTGGGACTGGTAACCCAAAATAATTCACTCTTCTGAAGTGAGCTCAGTTAGGAGCCAACCTTGTTAAAGGTTACAATGCACACTGTTAGGTGTGACCTGGTTAGAGGATTTATCACTAACAGTTAACTCTTGACCAGCATTCACTATGGGGTCAACAAGATAACAATTTACATTTATTGAATGTCATAGGGTAATACAATAAGATTGTTAAGTCCACTCAGTTAAGAGATTTTATGAATCAATGGTTAAACTAATACAGTTCTAATCTGATTCAAATATAACTCAATTGAAAATATTTAGATCTATACTATGCTCATAAAATCCTCTGATCATTAATCAATTCAGTTCCTCAATATTTCTCAACTTACTTCACCCGGTAAATAGTTCTATGATGCTCGGTAATGTCTGCAACTCGGTTCTTTCTGTAACTAGTTTGATTAGGAATGCATGAATAAAATCTTCACATGAAATCTCTACAGTCTCCTTTTGTCCATCATGTTTCAACAATGAAACTCATGTCTCTTAAATAGACAAGTAAACCATTTTCCTATCAGCCATCAAATTTTGCCTCTTAATCTCCTTCATCCATTTTGCCACTTAAACCTTCCTTGGTAGATGTGTCCATGATGCAGTCAAGGATGGAGGATCCAATTAAGGACTATCCAAACTTGCAGCCAAACCACAACACAATGGAATTACACAACAATAACACCAGATATAAGAGAAAACAAGTATATTTATTCATCAACAACTGATTACATGCAATGTGTCGGGCTGTAAGGCCTTCCCAATTATGGCCAATTACAAAGCAAGAACAGTTCTATAAGACCACGCAGGATCCAATACACCCCTCAGCTAGTCTAGGTCTGTAACATAATAAGACACTGGTAGGTACTCCAAGAAAGATCTAAACTTGTGCACACAGGCCACCAAGCAATCTTCTTGTTCCTAAGCTCGCAAGCTACTAACTCTACTATCCTTCTATCCAAATCCAACTAATTCTAGATCTCTCATCCAACTCTCATTGATCTCCCTGAACAACTAACCAAACATCTACTTAAATACTAAATCCAATCCACAAGTTAGCTTCATAAATAATATACAAATATTAAATGTGAAACATGGTCGGCTCCCAAATAGCCTTACAATAATTAAATTATCCATGTCAGCCTTCAAATCCACATAGGAGAATGCAACATGCCAGATCTAGGTCCCCATGCATCCAACGGTCAATCCATAATGTGAGGAATGTGATCCAAATTAAATGCACCAGTCGGCCAAGACGATTCATCCACACAACCAAGTCGGTCTGCAAGAACACCTAGCAACAGAGAAATAACCGAGCGCTAGTGAACCAACCATGCCAAGCATCACCGAGCAACATAGTTATCATCGAGTGCTAGGAGTAACCGATGCCTTCAGTTATCAAGTATTCTTGAGAGACTGAGCACCCCGATAACCATAGAAACTGAGAAACCAAACTCCAAAACTGAGCAAATTCTTCACCAACTAAGATCAAAACTACTAATCTGCCTTTCAAAACAAACATATTTTTGGTTGATATAGGATTTCCAATAATCCTAGGATGCTCTTGCATCAGACACCCCACGTAAAGAATATTTTCTCATAAGGAAATCAGGAATGCCTTAAGGGAATCAGAACAAGTATGACATATCTGTTCTTAACCCATATCTCCTCTTGTCCTTCATTCCAAGTTGTGTTCACCTCATCCATTATCCCTTACAGCAAGTTTTCCTTCTTCCCACTTCTCTTATCTTTCCTATCTTCAACTAATAACAACCAACTCTGACCATCCCTTCCACTATCGATCTCATCAGTACATCGATAAATACCACCCTCTCCAAACTCTTCAATCAACTCCACATCATTTGTATCTCTTTATGTCACAAATGTCATTATCTATTGTACTATTTCTATCAAAAAGACCATCTACCTCTTAATCTCAACAAACTCTTCAGATATATCATTCTCCTTCTCTTTCAAACTAAGCTTTGTAGGAATAGGTTCTTCAATCCTCTGCTCCTAAGGTTTGTCATAAGGACAACACCTGATAACTCCACATCCATTAGCCCCTGTTTCCTATAAAGGTAATAGCTTATGCCTAGATCCTTCATGCCTAACCACATAAGTGTTTGCATGACCATCAAACAAAACATTTCTATCAAATTGCCAAGGTCTCCCGAGCAACAGATGACAAGCATCCATAAGCAATATATCACACAATATTTCATCATGATAAGATCCAATCTAAAAACTAACCAAGCATTGTTCTTCAATCCTAACCTTAGACACATCTTGTATCCAACTAATCTGATAAGGATTAGGATGTTTCTTTCTTTCCAAATTCAACTTACTAACCATCTCTTCTGAAACAAAGTTCTCAGAATTGCCACCATCAACTATAACATTACATACCTTATTCTTGCACTTACATCTGGTTCTGAAAAAATTCCTTCTTTGCACTATTTCATGGGCACATGTAGCTAACCTATTAGTGATAAGGAATTCACCCTTCTCAACAACATTCTCAATGTCTTCCTCAGTAGTTAGTGCAACCCTTTTCTTAGGACATTAAACTTCTATGACCTACTTCACTACATTGATAACAAATACCAACGAATTCATTTTTCCACCTTCCTCTCTATCCAGTATTTAAATTCTTAGTGACTTGACCACTGCCAAATCCCACATCAATATTCTTAGGATTCTCTACCACATTACTTTCTACAACTATTTCACCAATCTTACCACCTCGGTTCTTATTGTTTTGTCTTCCTTCAAACTTCTTATTCAGTATCTCTTCAATCTTTAATGCCATCTAATAAGCATCTCCTATTGTTGTCATCCAAATAGTAAGTAACTCTTCTTGAATACCAGGTCTCAAACCATAAACATACCTAGCAACCTTCTCTTTATCAGCTTCAGAATGACCAGTCCTAATCAGGATTCTGTAAAACTCCTCAGTGTACTCCTACACTGATTTGTTAGTCTTCTTCAAGGCTTGCATCTTCTTAAACATGTCTAATTCATAATCCACAAAAATGAATTGCTTCTTCAACTTTTCAATGATTCGGTTCCATTTAGTGATCTTTTCCTTTCCTCTCCTACTTCTTTCCAACTAAACTTCCCTCCACCAAATATTTGCAAGACCCTTCAATTTAGTCTTTGTAAATCTAACTCTATCAGGATCTTCTATTTCTTCATACTCAAAGTACTCATCTATTTCATTAATCCAATCAATCAACTCTTCTGGCCTAAGGCTTCCAGCAAATGCAGAAACTTCAATCTTAGGTCTTTTCCCAATTTTAGGCATAGCCTTCAAGATTCTATTTTCTTCAAGATCTCTAGCTTCTCCTACAGCTTCTTCAAAATGATCTTCTTCCTCAGATTCATCATCACTATCTTCTTTCAAAGTAGTCTTCTTCTTTCTCAATTCCTCTTGCAGATCTTGCACTTGTTTCTGCAAACCTCTAAAATCATCAAGATTGAATTCTTCAGTAGCTTCCTCCTCTAAGATCTCATGAGCTCTCCTTGGAGGCATCTTCAATCCAAGATCTTGGTGCAAACTGCCTTTCCTTCAGCAATCTGTCCACACATTCAAGATCAACTTGCTTTGATACCACTTGATGTAGTCAAGGATGGAGGATCCAATTAAGGACTATCCAAACTTGCAACCAAACCACAACACAGTGGAACTACACAACAATAACACCAGATCTAAGAGAAAACAAGTATATTTATTCATCAACAATTGATTACATGCAATGTGTCGGGCTGTAAGGTCTTATTGCACTAGTACATTTGACCTTATTTTTCTACCAAAAATTTTGACCATCAATTAAAAAGCTTTAGGTTGGTCAGATTATAGAAGGAAAACTTTCTTCTTTTTTTTAAGTTGTGCCCGTGTTGGTCGAAATTTTGACCAATACCATGCAGGTCAAAATTTTGACCATCACGGGCACAACTTTAAAAAAAACTTTCATTTCTCATTTCATTTTTACAGGAAAATTCAAGGGTTGCAGCGCGCGAAGGATTTTCATCTTTATTCATTGTGTGAATTGGTATGTTCTTCGAGATCTCACTATTTGTGATGTGTTGAATGAAGATTGAAAGGCAAAACAATGTAATTTTTCTGCAAATCAATAAAATAAAAATTGTTTTCCTGCATTCCATGTAATACCAGTCACTTGGATGGTCATGTATGGTATGAAGATTGGATGATACCAATCTGGTTTGAAGGCCCTATGTTCTAGCTCCCAAATGCAAGTGGTTTGAGGGAAAAAGAGTGACTACAACTCTAGTTATCATTTTCCCAAGCTCTACAACCCATGTCAGTTTCTTCCTAAAGCCTGCCATACTATTTGATTGGGTCGAAGTGCTTCCACCATGTGAATCACTTGACCATTGGTGGAATACTTCTCCTTAGGATGCTTATGAGGATTCTGCAGGTGGTTAGTGTGGGTTTTCAAGGAAATGGTCATGTGAACAAGCCCTAGGCGAATACCATTGGGTGTGCACCAGTTGATGAATGCACCGAGTGCATAACCAGTTACCAGTGTAGCACCGAGGCTCCAAACTTAGTAATTGGAGTTTCCTAGACCTCCTCCATGCACCCCATCAGTTTCATAAGAAGACACCACTGCTAGAGGTACCTCCCCCATTAAGGAAGGCCAATTTTGCTTCCCAAATCTGTCTGCAGTCAACCGATTCCAAGTCAAATGTGACATTTGAAGCCTCAGTGTTCCTGTGAACTGATGCATTTGTGAAGTAGGTGTTCAAATCAGGTTCAAGAATGAAAAACACCCCCGAATCCAGTTCCTTGGTTTTATCAATAAGTAATCGATCCCTTACTATGCATAGCACTTGATTTTGGTGCTCATTGGGTTTAGGTGTCTTCAAACTGGGTATTCACATCTAAAAACCTGATCCATATGCTTTGTTTGGAAGTTTCTTAAATGAAACTGACTGGTATTATAATATAAAGTTTCTAGTCCCATTTTGTGCATATCCAACAGTCATTGCTATCCATGAAATCACATTAGGTTGAGGCATTCTTTTAAAAAATTGTAAAGCTTCATCGAGAGCACCATTTTGTACATATCCTGATATCATTGTATTCCATGAAACCATAACTTGTTAAAGTTTCCATATTTGTACTTTGATTTCCCATTCTTAATAATTTTGTATTTTGCCTATTTTATATTCAACAAGGACAAAATGCAATTTAAATTTAATCATAAGACCATCGGTGAAAATAGGAGTCTCACTCCATTGTATACCATTCATATCCTTACATGTTATTCCCCTTAAGATAGCAGACTGACAGATATTATTGCTTTGTGGTTCTGCTATTTTCTTTTTAACTTTGTAAATTATTGTATGTGCATGAAGGATTAATTGAAAATAACCCACAATGTCTCAGACAAATAAGTTTTGATTTGATGACTATCTCAATTCGTATTTAGGACTTTCCAGATTCATAGATATTTAGTTCTTGGGCTCTTAAATGCTATTAAAGATATAGAAGACCCATATATACTATAAGTCTGCACTTATGTACTTTATTTATCTCTACTTGAAATAGTATGCACTTTGCCCATCAATAAACCAATAGAATTTATAATTGATTATAACACCATAAGTAGGAAGTGGTCTCTTACCGCATTGTATACCAATTTAGCTTGGGAAGTTGTTTGGGTGCAATCACTAAGAGAGAAACAACGTACTGAAATGGAAATGAAAGAAAAATTAGCACTAAGATAATAACTGGCGTAAAGCAATGAGTTTCACAAAATCAGCAAGTTGCTAATGTCTCTAGTTTATTCAGAGAGTAAAATTGACCAATCCATTTTACATGCCTGCACAAATGCCTTTGCAATATTATCTACATCAGCAACCCATTGCATTGGTTGGAATTTTGAATTTTTGTTCTACTGACTTGGAGTATGGCCATATGGTCGTGGTACAAGAGTTGCAAGAGGGTATGGATTTGATGCAGCAACTAACACACAATGACTTTGGTTGTCCATCCCATGTGTCATCTGAGGCACAGTTTGGCTTGACGCAAGCAACTGATAATAAAGTATCAAGGAATTTTGAGAAAGTGCATGTCAAGTTTATGAACAATTTTCATTAAGTATATCAAGTTTTACTTCAACTACAACTATTTTAAGTAGCCATCATTTTCAAGAAGAAATATTTTGCAGCCTCCAAAAAAATTTCCTTTCCGATTGGCACTAAACTTGACTTTCAGATGAATAACGTACTTGAACTATAGGATTAGAATTCACTAGCTTGAATTATTCTAAAATAAAATGAACTCGACATGTCAGTATTTATCAACTATATCAATATGGCCTAATTATGTTGAACAACATTACTCTTAGTAGTTCTTCATTGACCAATAACCATCTCCATAAAAAACAATCCATAAAAAAGCTATTGTTAATTTCAACTTCAAACTTTAAATATCGTTAATGCATTGGCAAGGCCTTCTGCTATGGCAACCTCCCCAAGGCCACCAGCACAAAAATTAATATTTGAAAGCGACTGTTGGAAAGTTTTCAAGCTTCTTGTCCATCCACTGCGTCGCACCAAACCAACTACAAAAGAATGAAAAGATCATTTATTCTAGCATATGATAGAGAAACCACACTCAAAAACATAGGATTCCTTAGTTATTTTATTAACTATAATTTGATGAATTAGTGATATGTAAATAAGTAGAGAATTATGATAGAAAAGCATGACATCATTAGAAAAAGTATAACAATATGAGTAGAGTTCAATTACCAATAACATACCATTGTGAGGTCCATGACAGTAGAACTGTACAATTTGCATTCGAATGTTTGGCCCAGAACTCTTCTGCCATATACAACAAATTTGTCCATAAAAATTGTTGACTAACCAAATCATAAAAGAAAATTACTAATAATACCTCAAATGAAAGTACAAAATAATTAAAACCACCAACTCCCAAAAATATGTGTGTTGTAATGCAAATGACAAATGTTGTATTTGCTTAGTTTCTTATAGTCAAGCATAAAAGCATTGCATGCAAGCAACCAAGGGATAGATCTAAAATCAACTAGAAACGATCCTCAATTTAGCCAAGAAGATAATAAAATCATCATTTGCAGTAGCCTACAACAAATTCATAATAACATAGCACTGTGGCAAGTTAAGTTATGTCATTCAAAAAGATGAGCACAAGTGAAAAGAAGTTTCTTATATGCAGAGTAACATATTTCAAATGAATTAAAAAAATTTAAATATTATTCGAATCACACAAATTAGCAATTATTTATAGCATGTACCAAGGTTACTAAAATTCTATGAAGGGTTATCTTCTTGTTAAAGTAGTAACTTCAAACACAAATTATCAATTATCCTATCAGTTGATAGGATTCTTCTACATTACAAATTTCCCCTTTCTAATTCAAACAAGGTTCTTGTCATGAATCAAGCTCCCCCTAAAAAGACCCTTGTTTGCCTCAGGCACAGAGCCCTGCAAGGTTCATTCAATGACAAGGCCAGGTTATAAACAGGATAGACACCCCATATGTGCAATGAACCATGGGAATTTCCAAGGCAAACCCACAATCATGCTCATTAAAAAAAAATTAAAAATAAAAAGAAAATAAAAATATTAAAAAATAAAGCAAAAACCTTAAAACACAAATAAGACAATAAGAGCATAAAACAAAAGGGAACAAGACAAAATTCACCTCTCATTTGATTTATCATTGGGCATATGGCATTGATTATCAATTATTAGTAGCAATTTTATCCTTGAAACTTAATTTTGTTTATTTGTGCATATTACTTGATTATTTGACTAAACTTTTGGTTTTATTAAAAAATTAAGGCTTCTGTATGGCCATACCCAATCCATACAAACCCAAGGGAAAAAAAACTATCCACCCCCGATGCAAACCCTATAACTATGCCCAGAGTAGTAAATTAGGGTTTCATAGTTGAGCACTATAAATTATTGGACTTCGTGTCCTCTCAGTCAATCTTTGAAGACTGGAGCCTTCATCTCAACAGGAATCCTTCTCTTAGCTCTTTCAATGATGCCTTTTGAGTTGGGCAGTTGCTTTCATGACTATTTTATATTTTATGGCATTGTATATATTGGCTCATTGATTTTCACATGACTATTTTATATTATATGGCATTGTATATATTGGCTCATTGATTTTCACACCCTTTTGGTTAGGATCTCTTGCTTCCTAGTTGTTGTGAATGGTAATTATTTTCATTATTGGAGGTCTTCTTTGCAATCTTGAGGTACTATTGCAACTTGTTGTATTCTAGTCACATCAATCTACATTGGTCCTTTGTAGACCATAATTAATTTCTTTATCTTCTATATGTTATAGCTATTTTTCCATCATATACCAATTGACCTACCTTTCAAAGAATTATAGATACCTAGATGGGAAGCTAGATTAGGCTAGATAATTAAGGAAACTAAAGTGGTTATGAAACTTTCTAATTTATTTAGGAGAATAATTATGATCAATTTTTATTAAGAGTGGATGATAGGACAGTAGTTGATATTATTGTTCACTATTTGAGGTGACTTTGTTAACCTATGGTTTAGTAGATTGGGTCCATTAAGCCTTAGTATCCTTGTATCTTCACTTGTATCCCTGTGGATTTGGATACTTGGTCACAATCTCTAGATTGCAAAGTATTGTTCTTTCAATACATTGTTATCATTGTTTGACCCCTCCCACCAATCACATTAGCCGTAGGGTGGGAGAGTCAATCCATTTAAGGAGACTTCAAATCCCAAAGTGTTGATTGCAATCCAAAATCTAGAAACAGTCAAACACAACATTTTATTCTTCCTTCAAATCTTAATGAAACATGAAGATATTTGAGAGGAAATGTAAGTAAACCAATCTACAATCGTCTAAATTTTATCATTAAAATTGAGTACTAAAATATCTTTGGTATAACCATAAAGCCATTATTTCAAGGATTAGTTTCTTCCTTGTGTTTTAGATGTAAAATAATTTATGTAAATTATTCTATATTGTGGCTTTTCTCACTGTGGTTCTTCCCTAGCTAGGTTTTCCATATAAATCTAATGTTCACTTGTGCAAGAAATAAAAGAAATACTACAAGAAGATCAAAAGAGAGCTTGACAAGTGTCCATATTATAATGAATGAGACAACACATGTTGAATAAAACTCAATCTAAATTGTACTCCTATGTTCAAAGAATAAATGAATAAAGAACCTTTATATAACTAATTATATAATTTGTCCTAATTACCCCCAACATATTTTATTCTTTTGGCTAGCCTCATACTTTACCTACATTATTTTATGATATGCTACGATATGCCATAAACTATTATCATGCATTTACCATTATCTAGATACAAGGATGAATTAGGGAGTCTTTTGGGTTTCATTGCTCACAACAAAGTTATGTGGAATGATTATATGGATATTTTGACTAGAAAACATACAAATTTGGAAGGTTGGTATTCCTTTTAAAATGACATTTTTTGTGTCTCTCTCTTAATCGTAAAGTCTTAACTTTGGATTCACTTCAAAGAAGTGGATGGTAGAGCTCTCATAGGTATATTCTAGAATGTAGGGATTATATAGAAACAACTATTTTATTCTATTTTATCCTCCTACCATCCATATTAGATTTGACTTTGAACTAAAAACATCATAAAGAAAACTTCAAACTACCAAACTGACTGTACCCTACCAGTCATTGTCCTAGGAATACCAGTCCAATATTCCTAATTCAAAATGCAATGAAATAGTAAAAAGAAGGCATGGAAAGGTAAGAAATAACTAATACAATGTTTTTACATTGAGAACCAATCCCAAACATGTTTTAATCCATCCTAGGAACTAACTGTTCCTGGACTGTACCATGAGACAGAGTAAATTGCAAAGAATAAATACAACGATGAGGTGATTAAGAAGCACAGGGATTTAGTGAGCAATTTTTTTCGGAGTGCAAGAATGATTTTGAGATGTATTGGTGAAATCCATGTGAAATCTAAGTGTAAGGTTATCTCTTCTTATTTGAATATTTTTTAATTGGATGTGGTAGTTTATCTAAGTTATTATTAGAGAGCCCTTAATTTTAAATGCCATGTATTAGGTAGACATAGTAAACATACACTATCAAGCAAGGAAGAGGTTGTGATCAAGGACATAGTAGACATACACTATCAAATCAGTGGTATTAACTGAAATTTCTCTTTGCCTTTGTGAAATGAAATGATTATAGTGGTATTTTTATGCTGATCTTTTAAAGGATTATAGTGGTATTTTTATATTTTTTCTCTTTGTCATTATTCTAATGACGTATTCTCATCTTTGTAACCATTTTGTTTATATTAAGCCACTCTTTCAAGTAAGCATTAGAGCTATTTCATATGCACAGGTAATGAACATGCATATTTGTATAAGCACTACTGGGAGCTTACCTTGCAACACATGTACTATTATGAAATATCATCACAAGTCCATTTGTTGTAAGGTCGAGCTCCCAGTAATGCTTGGTCAATAAATCTACATGTTTTTCACCTGTGCATATACCTTCTCTGATCGACTCTTATATGCACATGTAGTATTGTGAACATGCAGATTTTCTATAGTCGTAATGATTTTTCATATTTCTTGTCTTTTGTCCCTTTTTTATTTCCTATGTCTGTACTTGGTGACAACATTTTGAACATTGTTGACATACTTAAATGGAATACACAATACCAAATAATGAATGCTCAATTATTGTAATGGCAAAGCATCAGAATCGTCCATTTCTAAACTTTGATTTGGTATGATAAATGTCCCTTTGCGTTGAGAAAATTATAGTTGAGAAAATGGTTGTTCAATAACAATTTGTATCTACAAGTTGCAAACAAATCATCCTTCTTCCACCAACGAGTCATTCCATTCAAGAAATACCATGTCTGACGATATCAACGCACAAAAAAATAGGGAGATAATTGCTAGAATGTGGTCTAACTTAAAAATAAAAGGTGATGGAAAATGTTATTGTCCTTGCAAAATTTGTAAGGGCTTAAAGACTCAAAGATATCTAATCAAAACAGCTGAGGAACATTGTAGGCAACATGGTCACATTGAAGGGGTAAATGAATTTCGTCCATTGGTATGTATTTTAATAATTTATAAAATACATAAGACATGATTTGATGATGACATCATGGTCATGGTTAATATAAGGTCATCATTTTCATATAGGTCAACCTCCCTAGGTTTCATGTTATGGACCATGAAAATCCGAAGAATGTGGATTTCCAAATGAGGGAACATGGAGGTGTGAATATAGAAGTAGAAGGTAATGATCCCATGGAAGAAGACCACGATGATGAAGAAGATCATGATGATCAAGATGATCACGATGATCAAGATGATGATGATGATGATGATGTTGACGTAGACCTTGATGTACCTATACTTGAGAAGGCACATGAGCCCCTATATGAAGGCTCCCAAACAACTCTTCTCACCGCTGTATTGTTGTTGGTGAACTTGAAGGTTATGAATGGTTTATCCAACATAGCAATGACACGTATGTTAAGGTATGTCATCTTTTTTCATTATTTTAGTCATAATTCCCTTACAATTAACATTGGGTGAATGGTGTAGCAATTAATATTCTTTAAATTAACAAATTATATTTTTGGTTGTAGGTTGATAGGTGAGTGTTTGTTACCACCATCAAACATTCTATCTCACTCGTACCGAGAATTATCTGCCATTATGAAAGATATTGGAATGGAGTATCAAACAATACATGCATGAATGCCCTATTTGTCATATTAGTAGATATCAATCAGACCAAATAACAAAAAATGTGCCTCGCAAGGTTCTTCGGTTTATTCTCATTATTCCACGTCTACAACGATTATTTAGGTGCAATAGCTTGGCACAATTTATGGATTATCATGCATGCAATAGAAGTCAAGATGACATTATGTGAATGCCTGTGAATGGTTCGACATTTAAGAAAATAGAGGAAAAATGGCCACACTTTAAAGAAGAACCTCGTAATCTCAAGCTTTCATTGGCAGCGGACGGTGTCAATCCATTTGGAGAGATGAGATCTACTTACTCGGTGTGGCCTATTTTTGTTATCAACAATAACATTCCTCCTTGGTTGTCCATAAAGAGGGAGCACATAATGTTGGCACTAATTGTTTCAGGTATTTTTTAATTTAATAGTCATCTAAATTAATTTATTATAAATAATCCATCAAAATGGTCATAATAATTATGTAATGTTTTTGTTCATTCAACTAGGTAAGTACCAAGTTAAAGATATCAATGTATATATTGAGCCCCTTATCGACGAGTTGATGGTGTTATGGAATGGGGTCACTATGTATGACATCTCTAGACCAATAGGACAAAAATAATTTCAATTCCATGCAATGCTTGTATGGACAATACATGATGCCTCTGGGCTAACACATTTTTGTGTTATGTTCTCTTCTTAACACCTCTTTTTTGGCATGTTATAGTGCTAACACAAAGTTAACATATTTAATCCAATTATACATGATCTTGTAGGTCTTTAGACAAAGGGAAAATTTGCATGTCCAATTTGTGGTCCAAAGATGAAATCTCGTCATTCAAAAAGTTTAAGAAAGCAGGTGTTCGATGAGAATAGACACTTTCTCCATAGAAATCATAAGTACCGAATTACTGAAAAACATATTTTCAATGGGAAAGAAGAGACTACATCAAAGCCATGGAGAATGAAACCTCGCCTATGGAAGTCAGCATGCAATAAAATAAATTTTTGAGGTAATGTCATTCCATCTGATGGTTATTGTTTCAAATTTATATTTTGATATTGTGTTTTGTTTACTGATGATGTAATTGATGCTTGTGAAGGTCCTCAAGGCATCAATGACCAACTTCCAAAAGGACTAAAAAGTTATCCTACGCAATTTAGTAGGTTGTCATACTACGAGAAACTCCCAATGGTGCATTTGTTTGATCCTATGGATATTGGAAAGAATGTAACAGAGACATTATGGAAATCTTGGATGGAAGGTGTGACAAAGACAAAATTGTCAAAATTTGTAGTGACATTGAAGAATCCAACCATGCAATGAAAAATGCCATTCGATCAAATAACAATGGAGACCAGATTGATACAAGTGCCCTTAGTTGGTTATTGTTAGAGCAGCAGAGCAATGCTATAAAAGAAGTCATTAAAAAAATATGATTTCCCATAGGATTTGTTGTGAACATAAATGATCTCATATCAAATAAAAGTGAATTTGGGCCAGGGATGAAAATACATGATTGGCATACATTTATTAAGGTAATTCATGTTATTTTGTATTCACTATATATTTGTATACTGCATGTAGTTTTCATTGCATTCTTTTATAAAATATTGACAAGATCATTTTACAAATATTGCAGTATGTTCTACCTCTATCTCTCCCACACCACTTCGCCAACAGTGTCAAACAAGTTATATATGATCTTGGAAAATACATGAGGTGGTTGTCATCTAAAGAAATCAATAAAGAAGATATAAAATATTGGAAGAGAAAAATTCCTCTTCTTATGTGTGAAATGCAAAAGTGTCTACCTTCAACTTTTTTCAATGCACAAGAACACTACCTCATACATCAAGTTGAGGAGATTGAATTGTGTGGACCTGTACCAACTAGGTCAATGTGGATGGTTGAGAGGCACTTGAAATTTTTGAAAGGTTTGGTTCAACAAAGAGCACATCCTGAGGGTTCTATGGTGGAGGGATAGATGGTATACCAGACCATGGTGTACATTAGTGAATATCTTCCTAAGTTTGCAGCAAAGATCCATGTAGATCGTATTTGGGATCCCAACTCCATTAACAAATTTGAAGGGGAGTACTTGATGGGCAAAGGTAGATTGAGGAAAGTGAGAGGTAAATCTAAGATGTTACTGTAGTTAAATAATTCTTATAAATCTTCAATATACGTTATTTATAATTGGTGTATTATTTTTTATACAGTTGGTCGAGAGTGGGATGCAATACATTTGTATATTGCGAACAATATTGATTGGATGATGATATGGATTGAACGATGTCAACAAAATGGTTGCTCATTAACATGGGAAGGTGTTGCTTCATTGGTTAGAGAAGTTCATCATAATGGAGATTTCAATGTTACGCCAATGGTAATTGATCTAGCATATGGTTTAAGAGGTAGAGAGGTACGTACAAATTTATTAATGATCATGACTCGTATGTTTCATATCAATTCATGATGCAAATAATTTACACACACTTAAAAAATTGCAGGTCAAGCACCACAAAGCTATGTACTATCATGGCCATAAATTCCGCATAAAAAGTTGGATGACACAAAGAAAACTTGTGATTCTGGGATAACTACAGTTTTCGAGGTCACTAATATATCATCTAGAAATGACATACATCCTCAACAATCTCAAAATTGATACTGTGGCATCTTGGATGATATAATTGAGTGCGGTTTCAACTCCTTCAAAGTAGTTCTATTCACTGTCAAATGGTACAGGCTACGACTGAATCAAAATGATCCAGATAAAACTATTATTCAACATGATAATGGATTTACAATGATTAATACAAGGTCATTTGAGCCAGTTAGAGATGAGCCCTATGTTCTTCCAAGCCAATGTGAGCAAGTGTTTTACTCAGAGGTTCCACATAAATAGGGTTGGTCATTTGTTGTTAGACATGATCCAAGAGGAAGGCCGATAAAGTATAATGTTATGGAAGAAGAAGATATTGAAGATGATGAAGCAGATGATGAAGATCAAGATGATGGTGGTGGTGATGATGATGATGATGATGATGATGATGATGATGATGGTGATGGTAATGGTGATGATGGCAATGATGATGGTGATGATGGCAATGATGATGATGATGATGATGATGATAATCAATGACATGATTGAAATGATCAATGAAATGATTGACATGATTTATTGATTTCAATTGTAATGATTACATATTTATTGTGTTCAATTATAATGATTAGTACAACATATGTGATTTATAATTACCAATGTTTTGCTTATGATGTTCAATTAATTGTTGTTGATACATGTATATATTATGTTTGATTATCACCTTTTTTGCAAATAGGCAATTGACTATAAACATCGTCACCCCTTCTATTGATGATCTTTCATTCCATATATAAGGTAAATTTGTTCATGTTTACGATGTTGCATATTGTTCATGTTGTCTTCTAAGTTATTTGTAGCATACATATCATGTAATTTTTAGCTAACTTAAGATAAATGATTAACATATGCAGGAAATTTAACCCCTTTGGCGTGGATCGTGCACAGTGACATGGATCAACAGGTATAAGTCAATAAATAGACATAATTTTCTTATATTCTTTTTGTTTATCATTGAGCACGTATGTTATAAATAGACATATTATATAATCATATAATGTATATATAGACAAAGAAGAACCGTATAAAAATATAATTATATAATCACTTTCAACTTAGTACATTTTATATCTCCCACGTATAGACAAAGAAGAACCGCATGTATCAATCACGACTTGATTATTCTATATATATTATTTAAATATTATCAAAATTCTATTTGAAGCGGAGACGTGACAATATCTCATTTGATGGATTACAGGACCCACCAAATAGGTACTTGTCAAATCTATCTACATTGAATGAGGGAAATGAGGGAATGCTAGATGAAAGTTCTACATGTAGTACAGCTAAAATAGGGAGATCAACTAGAGGTCAAAAGATTAGAAAAAAATTTGATAAACGCATGCAATTTTTCCTTGCTAATGGGGGGTCATGTTCTTATGATGATGAGACCAAAGGTGACATCAAGGTGCCCTTTCAGTACACACACATTGAGAAAGAATGGGTACCCAATGAGCTACCTCCAATTAACACTGATTTTTGCTTTAATGAGAGGATATATCGCATGGCTCCATCCTCATTACATGGTTTGGGCCTATTTTCCATGGATGGGATAAAGGTATGTTACAAAAAAGTTGTTGAATTGTTCAAGTATGTCATTCTGTGTTACAATTACAATTATTGGATGCGGATTGTTCAATATAAAAAAAGTATGTGTAGGTATGCACTATCAGCTAATTATATACAATGGAAAGAAAATGATCAAAGTAAAATATTTGCAATGTACATTGATGGGAGACCAAAAGAAACAAGTAATATTGTGATTTTTATAAATAGTACGTGGCCTTCCTCAACTAATAAGCAACCCAATTGCATATTTGAGGTGCGTGAGGGGAATCAAGTTTTTGTATGTGTGATAAAATCAATAAGTGCAGGGGAAGAACTGCTAATAGATTACCATTTAAATCGCATAGATACAAACAAAGTTACTATCATGAGGGTGGTAAGTACTATATACCATTTTAGTAATAAGTTTTTTTTTCCTAAGTCTATTGCTTTCAGTTCGCTGAAGTTTTTATATTTAATCTTTATCACAGGACAATATGGATCCCACACATGATAGAGGCCACGAGGATGCTCCTCCCACCCATTCTTCAACAAGGGTAAACCTTATTGAAATTGTACAAATTAGATAGTTGAAAAATTTATATTATTATGTTATTTTATTTACGGTTTTAGAGTTTTTATGATAGTTTTACTGATATTCCTGTCACAATTTGATGTTTGGGATAGGGGAAAAGCACCTAGAGTAAGTACAGAGGCAATAGTTACCCCTTCTGATGATGATATCATAGAAACACCTAATGTAACAATTATGTTGAGGAAAAAAATTTTAAAAATTAATTTAGAAATAATGAGAATTTTGGATGAAGCAAATATTCCAACCAAGGAGATGTTGAAGAGGCTATCTAAATTGAAAGCGCAAGCATGTGGTTATGAAGTAAGCAGTAATGAATCTTTAGTTATAACAAAAGTTTAATAAAGGTATATATTTATTACTCTTTTATGTTGTGAAGTAAAATCTATAATATGTGTTCTTGTTACAGGAATTTTTGGCAACTGATCTAGAACCTAGTCAAGGACAACACGGTGAGGCCAGTACTAGTAGAGGTTTGGTCGCCTCAGATAAAATAATCATTTAGTTGACAAGTTACAAGGAATTTTTTCTTTGGAACATTCAAAAACTTCTTAAGTTAACTCTTACTTTTATTATTTCAGAATGTCTTTGCTAACAATGTATTGTTCAGGTCATCAAGTGTAGGAGACTCCTCCTAGGAGGTCGACAAACGTCCATCTGAGATTTTTGAGTGCAATGTCAGCAACAAGGGGCATGCAAACATCGACGCCTTCACGGTCTATGCCAGTTGGTAAATCCTTGTTTTGCTATATTTGGTTTTGTGTTAATTATGATTTGATAATTTGTACTTTAATCTTAGGTGCATCACATAGTGGATTATTTTTTTGGAGTAGGAGATACACCGGCGGCACCATCTAGTATGCCAGATACAGATCAGAGTACATGTGTTGGTGATAATTCACCATCATTTCCTGGATCTACCCATGTTTCTAGCACGGGAGTTATGCAGACGTCATTGTTGATTGACAATAATGAATCGATGCCTTTAAAATGTCCTAAGCTTCTAGGTACTTTAAATAATTATTTTTTATATTGTAATATGCATTTCCCTATTCATAACAAGTTTTGGATTGATTATCCCATGACATTTTTTGCAGGAAACGATTCATTTTATAGGACATTTTATGACCTCGCATTGCACATATTCGGTCCCACCATACGTACAAGGTGGAACATCATAAGTGAACTAACTTTATCCCACTATTTTTTTTTCATATCATTAATTGGTACAGTATTTTTCCTTTCATTCGGGCCTTTTCTTTTACTATATTTAACAATTTTGTGTTTTTTCTTAAAAGGTGGAACTTGCAAGACAAAAAAATTAAAAGATCAGCTCATTAAAGATTTAGAGCATGAGTTTGGTAATAAAATTCTTGACGAGAAGAAAATTTTAGAAAGAGCTTACAAACATCTTAAGACTGTGAGGGACTCATATAAAAAGAGTCTCATCCAGAACCCAAAGTACGAGTGTCCTCCCTTTATTCTAGTGAGGGATTGGAATGATCTCATTTTGGATGCAAAGGAGAAAGGGGATGCTCAAAGAGGAATTACACTAGTAAATGAGAGAAGAAGGTATGCAATAGTTTGTTGTTTCTCTGATTAATGATGTCGGTTCATATTCTACCATTGCCAGGTGTCTTTGGTAACCGTCATTACTTGGTGTCTTTTAGTGTATATGCCCATGTCATTTGGACACCATTAGTACACACCCAAATGCATGTCATTTGGACACCATTAGTCACATTTCTGGTCACATTTTTTTTTAACCAAAAGTTAGTATTGGGTGATTTTTTGACCTTTCCATATTACTATGTTCGACGAGAATGTTATGCATTCGATGGCCCCTTCGATGAACTTTGGTGGACATTTTGACAAATGTATGGTCTCAATTTTGACCTTTACACCAGTAAAATCGATGAGAATTCTATGCATTCGATGTCAATTTGGATGAAGTTTGGTGGAACGTTGGTCAATTTTGCGATGACCATGCCGACCAAAGTTTTTTTTAATTCTTCCAGTTCCAAGGGATTGATTCAATCGATAATTCGACCACTTGTAGGGTTGAAATTTCAACGAGGTTTTTCCCTGTAGAATAATTGATGAAAAATATCGACCACAGTTTTAGTCATTTGTTCGACCAATTGGTGTAGAAAATTTGACTAATTCTCATCAAAAAATAGGGTAAAATTTACTAGTGTCCGTTACGGCCAATTACAAAGCAAGAATAGTTCTACAAGAAAAATTAGGATCTAATACACCCCTCAGCTAGTCCAGGTTTGTAACATAACAGGACACTGGTAGGTACTCCAAGAAAGATCTAAAATTGTGCACACAGGCCACCAAGCAATCTTCTTGTTCCTAAGCTCGCAAGCTACTAACTCTGCTATCCTTCTATCTAGATCCAACTGATTCTAGATCTTTGATCCAACTCTCGTTGATCTCCCTCAACAACTACCCAAACATTTACTTAAATACTAAATCCCAGCCACAAGTTGGCTTCATAAACAATATACAAATATTAAATGTGAAACATGGTCGGCTCCCAAATAGCCTTACAATAATTAAATTATCCATGTTGGCCTTCAGATCCACATAGGAGAATGCAACATTCCAGATCTAGGTCCCTACACATCCAACAATCAATCTATAACATGAGGAACATGACCCAAATTAAATGCACCAGTCAACCAAGCCGATTCATCCACACAACCAAGTCAGTCTGCAAGAACACTGAGCAGCAAAGAAATAACTGAGCACCAGTGAACTGACCACGCCAAGCATCACCGAGAAATGTAGTTATCACCTAGGGCCAAGAGTAATTGACACCTTCATTACTGAGTTTTCTTCAAAGATCGAGCACCCCGATAACCACAGAAACTGAGCAACCAAACTCCAAAACTAAGCAAATTCTTCACCATTTAAGATCAAAACTACTAATCTGCCTTTCAAACAAACATATTTTTGGTTAATACAGGATTGCCAAGAATCCTAGGATGCTCCTGCATCAGTCCATAACACGTTTAAATCTCATCCTTTAGATCTTCTCTGAATCATGTCAACCGTGGATCTCATAACTAACTTTGTCCTTAACCTCAAAATCATAATAACTTTCAGCTCATCAATTTTAGTCGGATGTTCTTAGCATTTAATGTTTTCATCCATACTCGGTTAATACTAAAATATGTCGGTGATAACTAAATTGAATATTACTGTCACTCAATATACACTACATGGGCTTGATGTATATAGAAGTCTTTAATTACCAACCACATTGACTTGTTTAATTTGAATCTCTTCTTCATAATAGATTAATGTAACATTCTCAAGTCAAAAATATAAAGCTATAGACTCATCAATAAGTTACCCAATATTTACCTTATCCTTATCTGTCATATCCATCTTTTTCTTATGTAGATATTTTAGTTCTTCATCTTTTATTCCTTCTACATATGTTTAGATGTTTGTATCTATCATGATAAGTATTATCAAAACTAGTTGACATCAATGACAACATATTGACTGATTTAATCATCTTACATATCACTTTAGTAGCTCAGTGATCTCTAATCACTATTCCTTTAGTTCATCCAGATATTCAATCAGTTGTAGATCATCAATCAAAATGATCAAGACACATCGATTGAAATGCATGTGACAAATGCACCTAATTCACCAAATGAAATTGATAGACATACACCAATTCAAATGCATGTGATGAATGCACCTATTGAATGCAATGAACATACACCATTTGAAATTGATGCACCTAATGCACCTAATGAATTTGAAGAAGATACACCATTTCAATTTGATGTGATTAATGTGCATAATGCACCTAATGAAACTAAAGAGCATTATTGAATCTTAACACCTCCTAGAATAATTCATAGAAAGCCAGTTTCTAATTGACATTGATGAAAATATTGTGAAGCTGGAATGCATACTTAAATTTCTAAAAGAACTTGTAGAAGAATGGTTAGAAGAATTTGGAATAACTATTTTGAAAACTTAGCCCAAAGTGGAAGATGCCAATTAGTTGTTGAAATGATTAAAAATCTAAAATTTAGAGAGACGATAAAAATTGTGGGGTTAAGAACATCCAAAAATAGTAATGAAAGAACAATTGTGAGATATCAATTTGATGCATACCAAGCCATTGGTTCAAAAACACACACTAAATATGCTAATGTTATTCGTCGTGTCCTCACATCAACCATAATGGGAAAGGAAATGAAAAACTCTTGTTTAATAAGCAAAACAAGGAAGTCATTAAGGATAAGTATAACAACATTAAGCAATGCCTTAGAGAGGTGAGAGAAAAAATTTCAAAGACAAGGATAAAAACAACATAATCCTCTTTGGATGTTCTTGGGTAGATTCCAATGCAAGGACAAGGTTGTTGTGGATGCACTAAGAACATTAATTGACAAATTTTGGCATGACAAAACAAGGGTTTCACCCAACCAAAGAGATGTTGTTAGAAGGAGAATTGGAATTATAAATTGTGAGCCACATCCAAAACACTATTTAGATATGACTCAAATGCAATTTTATGAATGGTTTCTTCAAATATTCCCTCATATTATAATTAGTCAAAGATTTTTTTAGATGAAAAAATCATCTTATGTTAAGATTAATCATGCACGTACTACATGTGTTAATAGGGTCCATGTTAATTTATTCATGCATTATGATATCTATCATTATATATATGTTGTACTTTTCACGCTAACGATGTTTTATGGGAATGTGGTCTACAAGCACGTCCTAAGTCACCAAGATAATTTATTTCAAGTTTACTATGTAGACGAGATGACAAGTGCATTTACTATAAGATGATGTGTTTGAAAGGTTTTTGTCCTACATGTGGTGGTTTTTAACAGTTGCATAGATGCCCACATCTACATAGAACACATGAAATTGGTAAGCAACTAGTTTCTATTGGAAAATACAATTCAGGACCACATATGGTGTTAAAGATGGAAAAGAATTAAAGAGGTGTGAGTTAGTGAAAAGGAATATATGTGTGGCTTATTTATGAAGATGTTTGAAGAGAAAATAGTTTATGAGTACATAGGTCACACACATAGAGCTAGGTGGTTAGACGAGCAACTCAAGTTGTATAAGGACAGTTTCCACCTTGGTACTATTGTCTTTGTTGTTGATTTTTCTGATAATTATAACTAAAACCTCAAAATAAAGTACAACCTATGTATTACCACTCTACACAAGTTACAATTTTTAACACATAGCATTCATGCATGCACATGATAGCATAGAGGAAGACATAAAGGTTATAAGAGAATATCACTTTTATATCAGCGATGATCGTTCTCATTTGTCAAAGTTTGTGCAAGGATGAGTTACAGTCTTCTATGAAAAGTTAAGGGAAAGAGATATAAGATACAACCAACACATAATATGGTCGTACAATTGCACCTCACAATTCAAGAATGAAAGGATGTTATACTGGTTAAGTAGGATGCATATGACAAGTGGTGTGCAACATTTTTGGAATTTCATTTAAGCATGGCATAAAAAGGGAGAGCATGATGGTGCAGGAGCATGTGTGAAAATAACTCTTACTAGAGAGGAATTGAAGTAAGAAGGTGGTGTAGTGTTAATAGATGTAGAAAAAATTGTGTAATGGTGTAACTCTACAATGGGACAGGGTAATGCGGGTAAGTCTATGGTTTCTATATATTTTTGGTTAATACATGAATCTAACATTGAAAACTATCTCTACATTATTGCACATTTACATGATGAAGTGACATGCATTCATTTAGAAGTTAAAATGAAACATCATTAGCTATTTATACTAAACAGAATGCATGCTTTTTCTCAAGTCATGTATGCATTTTATATGGGATGAATATGAATCAAAAGATTGGGTTGACCAATGGTCTTGTAGACCTTTGCAAACCCTAGATATTGTTAGGAATAGTCCCAAGAGATAATTAAGAGGGGGGGTGAATCAGTTATCTACAAGATTCAATTCTTTATCCAATTAAGTACAAATTAACATTAAGCATAAACACAATATGAGAACACTTAACACAACACCACAATTTTGGTTACGGGGAAACCCAAATAGGTAAAAACCCCGGTGGGAATTAGCACCCACTATAAACTGCACTAGAGTATAATGATCCCTATTAGAAGATCTTACAACCCTATTAGGAGTTGATCTTTATAATGCTTAAAGTATAGTGACCTGGTCAAAGGTCGAACCCTGTTAGGAGTCTTTTATAATTAACCTTGTTAAAGGTGAGAACATACTATCTGGGAGCTCACTGCTCAAGTGGTGAAGGCTGTAACCTTCTGCATAATAGATATACACTATATATGGATCTTGGTGAACTGGAATGTAGACTTGTTGTCTTGATCAGTTCCAATGAATATCATATACTCTCTTCTTCTTCACATAGATCTTCAACTAATGATTGACTGACTCAGCACATTCGCATCTTCTACTCTACTCTCTCAATCACACTTAGCAATCACAATTGACTGGCTATAAGTATCTTTCTCCAAATGATAAAGGCAAGTTGGCCTATTAGAACTTCCTTCAAATCATAATAGAGAATAAATATAACTCTTCATTAACATCTCCAATAGCTAAACCAAGCACGCAACACAAATGGGACCACACAACTCAATATGAGTAGATGTGTCACTTCACACAGTCGGCTCCACCAAATTAACTAAAACTTTATTCTCATGTTGAAATATGTTATGTGCTCTTGACCAAACATTCTTAACTCTTCACCAAACACAAAACCAAATACGCATATCAAAATGATAGGCGCAACTACTACAACAATATAAACATTGTTGAATCCATCAGATAAACTCAAGAAACTGTAACTGGCAAATAGAAACAACATAACTCAACTTAAATTGCACAATTGACTCTGTGTTCATGAACATAGCATCATAAATATGTCTTCAACACAAATATAAATGTGCAAGGCTCCATCATAACCATACTAAAAATCACATACAAAACTCTGTCTGTAACATTGTAAGGAACACTACTGATACAAACAACTACACAATTGTCTATACTCAGAATAAACCTTTATGTCTATGATATCATTCTGATAACATATCTAAGAAACATATGCTCAAGGCTCTCTCCATAAGACTTCAATGCATGCTTCTTACCATATGTTGTCATCAATGACAAACATATAGTCAACACTGGCTTGTTGGAAAATCTCCAACAATCTCCCCCTTTGGCATTGATGGCAACATATGGAATGAAAAACACCACCAATCCAAACGTACAATTATTTTATAACATTATCCATTTCCTCAACAAAACTCCCCCAAGGATGAATCCTCCAACTGTTGTCAAATGCTCTGAATATCAACTACTATATACTCCCCTTACTAATACATACTCCACCTTTCTAGAATATACTTCTCTTTTCTAAAAAATAACTATTTTGTTTTTCATGACTATATATTCCCCCTTTCACATCAATGGAAAAGGGTACCAAAACAAATAAGAACAAGTACTACTCCTGAAGTAGAGTAGTCAACCATTCATTAGTCACTGAGGACTAATGCACTACTGCAAACTCTAATCAGATCTAGGGAAGGGAATTACTCTCAGCTTCTCCCTGAGATATTCAAATGTATCCTTTGGTAAAGGCTTTGTGAATATGTCTACTATTTGTTCTTTTGTGCTCACATAATCCAATTTTACTTCTTTCTCTGCAACTTTCTCTCTTAGGAAGTGATATTTTATCTCAATGTTATTTATCTTTTCATGCATCACAGGGTTCTTTGACATATTGATAGTGCTAGTGTTGTCACAATGAATGACAATAGGGTAATCAATTTGAATTCTAAAATCATTTATCATTTTCTTGATCCACACAATTGTAGAACAATTTCATGCTACTGCTACATACTCTTCTTCTATTGTGGACTGAGAAATACAATTTTGCTTCTTTCTTGTCCAAGTAACAATTCTATCTCCAAGAAATACTGCTCCTCCTGAGGTACTCTTTTTATCATCCACGCAACCTGCCCAGTCTACATCTTTATACACATGAAGTTCTATATTTTCTAAATTAGGATACCATAAACCATAGTCTATAGTTCCTTTCAGATATCTAAATATCCTCTATACTTCCATAAGATGACTTTGTTTACATTCTACTGCAAATCTTTCAAAAATACCAACTACATTAGAAATATCTAGTCTATATTGAGTAAGATATATGAGTTTACCAATCATATACTTATATAGGGTTATGTATATTACTGTAGAATCATCTTCTTTTGAAATCTTTCTTCCTATTATCATAGGGGTACTTACTAGCTTGCATTCATCCATCTTGAACTTCTTCAATATGTCTACTACACATTCAGTCCCAAAAAGTACTTGATAGGTCCAATCATGCTCATTTCAAATTCTCTCTGCATTTCTTTAGCAAATTTTGCACTAAGCTTGTCATTACAACCAAAAATAATGTCATCAATGAAAATAGAAACTAATAATAATCCATCAGTTGTCTCTATTATGAATAAGTTACAATCTGCTACTCCTTTCTTGAATTTGATCTTTGTCAAGTAACCATTTAGTCTTTCATACCATGCTCTAAGGGCTTGCTTAAGTCCATAGAGGGCTTTCTTCAATCTGCATACCATATCAAGTTTTTTTGATAAATTAAATCCTTCATGCTGCTCTATGTAGACTTCTTCCTTCAACTCTCCATTCAAGAATGTTGACTTAACATCCATTTGATATACTTTAAATTCTTTGAATGTTGCATAGGCTAGAAATAACTTTATGGCTTCCAATCTGCTTACAGGGGAAAATGTATTTGAATACTCAATTCCTTCTCTCTATGCATATCCTTTACATACTAGTCTTACTTTGTTCCTTACTACTGTACCATCTTCATTCATCTTGTATCAGAATATCCACTTGGTTCCAATCACATTCTTGTCACTAGGTCTAGGGACCAATTCCCATGTATCATTCTTAATTATCTGATCTAGGTCTTCTTTCATTTCTTCATGCCAATCTGAATCGTTACATGCATCTTCAACACTTAAAGGTTCAATTTGTAAAAGTAAACATACCGCTTCATCAACTGTTTAACTTTTTGCCTTTGATCTTGTCATGACTTTGTTGTTCTGATCTCCAATGATATCTTCTTTTTAATGGTATCTAGATGTGAATTTTGGAACATTAGGTCGGACTCTCTCATCTGTCTTTTGTGATTCTTCTTCACTTGTTTCAGGATCACTGAATAATACATCAATGTTGTCAAACATTTCTTCAACAACTGTTTCTTTATTGATAGGACTAGGTTCTTCTTCAATCATAGGTGCATAATCATGATAGCTCTCTTGAATCATAAACTTTTCATCAATCTTTACATGAGCACTTTCAATGATCTTCTTCAATCTTAATTTAAAACATCTATAAGATTTTCTTTTAGTAGAGTAACCAAGAAAAATACCTTCATCGCTTCTTGCATCAAACTTTCCAATAGCTTCATCTCTCTTGATGTAGCACTTTCTTCCAAAGATTCTGAAGTATTTTACTGTAGGTACATTCCCAAACCATAGCTCATAAGGTATCTTGTCTGCGTCTGGCCTTAATTGAATTCTATTGATAGTATATACTACAGTATTAACCTCATCTCTCCAATAGGTGTGTGCAACTTTTCCTTCAATCATGATGGTGTGCGTTGTGTCAAGTACAATCATATTTCTTCTTTCTGCAATTCCATTCTACTAAGGGGTTCTAGGTGCACTTAGCTGTCTCTTTATCCCATGTTCTTTGCAATACTCATAAAATCTATCAGAGGTGAATTCTCCTCCTCTATCTGATCTCAAACATTTTATCTTTAATCCAGACTCATTTTTAACTTTAGCTTTGAATATCTTGAACTTCCCAAATGCTTCATATTTATCTTTTAAGAATGCAACCCACATCATTCTAGAATAATCATCAACAAACAAAATAAAGTACCTTTCACCATAGTATGATCTTGTTTGAGTTGGTCCACATAAGTCTGTATGCACTAGATCCAATTTGTTCTCTATTGAATTATGCTTACTTCTGAATGAATTCCTCACATGTTTTCCCATCACACATTCCCTGCATATTGTATCAACTAGTTTTGCAATACTAGGGAGGTCTCTTATTGCTTTTACATTGATTATCTTTACTATATTGTCAAAATTAATGTGACATAGTCGTTTGTGCCATAACCAAATGTCATCTACTTTAGCAACAAAACAAATTGCTTCTGAATTAAGCTGAAAAATATTACCTTTTGTCTCTGAACCTGATGCAATCATCACTCTTTCTTTTTTATCAATGATGCACTTATTGTCTTTGAATTCCAACTGATATCCTTTGTCAAGAAATTGTCCAACACTTAGTAGGTTATGTTGCAAACCATCAACATATAGAACATCATCAGTATTATTCTTTTATCCAAAGTGATAGCTCCTCTACCTATGATAGGTTTAGGACTATTGTCTCCAAATCTAACCATGTCACCTTTGTACTTATCTAGATATACAAATCTATCGTTGTCTCCTGTCATGTGATGTGAACAACCATTGTTAATGATCCAGTCTATTCTGATGTCTTCTTGTGATATTAATGCTAACTCTTGTGCTTTCTTTTCATCTTCAAGATCCATCTCATCAAAAATTTTCTCCATATCTTCAATAGTAATGAATCCAATTTCATCTTCTACTAAATCTTCATCTGATACTCCATCTCCAGCATAGTAACATTTTTTTTGTATACTTAGGCTTGTAATTAGTTTTGAACATCTTGACTCTTGTAGGACACTTAGATGCAAAGTGACCAATCTTGTTGCATGAAAAACATTTGAATGGTAACTGGCCTTCATATTTTCCCTTTCCTTTTATTTCTTTCTTAGAAATCATAGCAATGAAATCATCTAGTTCTTTATCCTCATCATCATCATCAAAGTTATCAGAAGTGTTCAAGGATTTCTTACCATGGACTGAAGCTTTGAAGGATGTCTCACTTTTGGGCTCTGTCTTCAAACTTGATATCTCAAATGCTCAAATCTTGCTGATTAAGGTCTCTCTTCTGAAATATTTTGAAAATTACATAGTCTCATCTAGGATGTTTATCTTGCTCTCATATTCTGCTATCAGAGTAGTCATCAACTTATCCATTATGTCTTCTTCTGAAATTTCTCTAACATTGTTTCTGATTCCCGCAACTGCTTCATTAATTCTTTGATTGTAGGATCTGATGTTCTCTTTAGGTACCATCTCCAATGTATTTTACTTTTTCTTCCATGCCAATCTGTGTGCATTCTTGTCTTGGGTGTCTCCTTCAAACATGTCTTCTAGATACTTCCATATCTTGTAGGCTTTACCTACTTTCTTGATCTCTAAAAACTCACTGTCAGAAAAAGCATTGATAAGGGCTTCTTTGGCAATAGCATTTTGAGTGAACATCTCCTTTTGCTTAAGAGTTGTATCTTCCTTTGCAAGATCTAATAAAGAGATAATTTGAACTTCTTTAGTAGCTACTTCAAAAATCTCAAAAGTAATGCACTGCAAAGGTGTTGTCATTTTATTCTTCTAGTCTAGATAATTCTCTCCATCAAACCTAGGACTTTCTTTTCTAAAGAATGTCATCTGATCAACCTCAAGTTGTTAAACTTTCTCTCTGAGGCACTTGGCTTAGATACCAATTGTTAGGAATAGTCCCAAGAGATAACTAAGAGGGGGGGTGAATTAGTTACTATGAGATTCAATTCTTTATCCAATTAAGTATAGATTAACATTAAGCATAAACACAATATGAGAACACTTAACACAACACCACAATTTTGGTTACGGGGAAACCCAAATAGGTAAAAACCCCGATGGGAATTAGCACCCACTATAAACTACACTAGAGTATAATGATCCTTGTTAGAAGATCTTACGACCCTGTTAGGAGTTGATCTTTACAATGCATGAAGTACAGTGACCCGGTCATAGGTCAGACCTTGTTAGGAGTCTTTTATAATTAACCTTGTTAAAGGTGAGGACACATTGTCCGGGAGCTCACTACTCAAGTGGTGAAGGTTGTAACCTTCAGCATAATAGATATTCACTATATCTAGATCTTGGTGAACTGGAATGTAGACCTATTGGCTTAATCAATTTTAATGAATAGCATATGCTCTCTTCTTCTTCACATAGATCTTCAACTGATAATTGATTGACTCAGCACATTCGCATCTTCTACTCTACTCTCTCAATCACACTTAGCAATCACAATTGACTGGCTATAAGTATCTTTCTCCAAATGATATAATCAAGGCAACCTGTTAGAACTTTCTTGAAATCATAATAGAGAATCAATATAACTCTTCATTAACATCTCCAATGGCTAAACCAAGCACACAACACAAATAGGACCATGCAACTCAATATGAGTAGATGCATTGCTTCACACAGTCGGCTCCACCAAATTAACTAAAACTTTATTCTCATGCTGGAATAAATTATGCGCTCTTGACCAAACATTCTTAACTCTTCACCAAACATGAAACCAAATACGCATATCAAAATGATAGGTGCAACTACTACAACAATATAAACATTGTCAGATCCATCAGATAAACTCAAGAAACTGTAATTGGCAAATAGAAACAACATAACTCAACTTCAATTGCACAACTGACTCTACATTTATGAACATAGCATCATAACCATGTCTTCAACACAAATATAAATGTGCAAGGCTCCATCATAACCATACTAAAAATCACATACAAAACTCTGTCTGTAACATTGTAAGGAACACTACTGATACAAACAACTACACAACTGTCTGTACTCAGAATCAACCTCTGCATCTATGATATCATGCTGATAACATATCTAAGAAACATATGCTCAAGGCTCTCTCCATAAGACTTCTACGCATGTTGCTTACCATATGTTGTCATCAATGACAAACATACAGTCAACACTAGCTTGCTAGAAAATCTCCAACATATACATATCAACTTCCTAGAGCACTACAACTAAACTAGATTGAAGCATCGAAAGATTTTGACCACGATAATTTTTGTGGTAATTTCAATTTTAAGCTCTATTTATTAGTACTTTATATTGATTTTTGTATTAACGTATATCCTTCTATTAAATGTGGGTCATGTATATGTAGTTATTGTATATGAGAACAATGAATAAGGAACATATTACATTTTATGTCATTGTATTGAGGCCAAAAATAAATTGACAACTATAGTCATTGATGGAGAGGGTATTGAGTACCCAATAGGATCTGTTGTTGTGACAGGGACATGGCTTAGAAGGTACTATTTTTGTGTTGATTTGTATTGAGACCTATTAAACTCATTTTATTACACTTTGCATTGATGTTTACATTAACTTATCCTTCTATAGAATGTAGGTACCCTATCAAAAATTATAATACCTGGTTGTTTGAGGACTTTGAGACACATAGACATATTCTTCATTACTCAAACCTTGTTGTCAAAATAAATATTCAATTAATTAAATATCATGGTAGACCTCTTAAAAATAATTTATAGAAAGTTTGTGAATCTGACCACGAGGCAATACTTGAGACACTAAGGGTTAGAGCTGATCTAGAAGGTTCACTTGATTGATTTTGGGTCATCTAGAAGAATAATTCTACAATATGGTAGAATAATTTTGAAAATTGTGTATATGTATTTTGTGAAACATTATAACTTCACATTTTTGGAGGTTTTCTATGTGCATATGAGTTATAATGTGCATATTTAGATGCCAAATTTTATATATAAAAACATCAAAGAGTTGTAATGTGCATATTTCGAAGCTAAATTTTATATATAAAACCAACAATGAGTTGTAATGTGCATATTTAGATGCAAAATTTTATATATATAAATAATAATGAGCTTGATCATGCATATTAGATGCCAAATTTTATGTTAGAAACTACAATTGAAACAATTGTTATATTGTCATTAATGTCAAACCTTAACTGGTAAGATAGTTGCTATCTAGGATAGTATCATATCTATTGATTGATGAAGAGGATTAGGGAAAGGAGATAACAAGAGAACCTAAGGAAAGGTTGAGTTATTTGATACTTTAATGGGTACTTGATTAGTTGGCACATTGATAAGATAATGTATTGTTTATCTAAGTAAGAAGAAAGACTGAAGAGGTAGGCTTAACTGAGCAAAGGTGAAGAAATCTAGTTTAAGCCAAGTGATGTTAGTGTCGACCGACTGCCAGTATATGCCGAGTAAATTTAGTGCTGACAGAACATCAGTTTATGTTGAGTGACAAGAAATTGCTAAGTAAAGATAGTGTTTGTCGAGGAAGATAATTTGTAGAGATGACCAAGACATGCAGTGATGACCAAGGAGAAGAACACAGTATTGACCAAGTGTCAATAATTTACATTTGAAGAAAGAATTGAGATTTCCAGCCGACATAGTTGAATTCTTGGGATATGTACATTGTGTTGACTTTATTAATGAATTGTATGGAGTATTTAATGCATGGTAAATCATTTTATTATGGATTCAAAGAGAATTTTAGAGATGCATCTAGAAGGAAGGATGAAGAACATAATGATGGAAGGATTCGATGAATCTGACCTAAACCTATGATCTACAGAGGAGATTAAGAAGACAAAGATAGATCTACCCAATTGAAGAGGTATAAAGGAAAACCTAATTGTGAGGTTACAGCATGGGCTAAAGTTGTTGATGTTATTGACTGATAAGTCTAAGCAGAAGACTGAAGGTAAAATTGTGAAGGAGATGAATAGAGTTGTGATTGCTTGAAGTGAATTCTAAGCAGATCAGTGATGGAGATGAAAATGAAGGTCGGTTAGTAAATCAACATATATGTGTGAAGTGGATCTGTATTTGCAAAGTGATTTGTATGCTTTTCAGATCAGAAACTACTGTTACTTTCTGACCATTGTATCAGTCTAATTCCTTTAATCAAGGTTGACCTAATAGTCATTGTATAAATCCGTTAATCAAGGTGGCATTCTAATATAATGTTCTTAAATCCTTTAACCATGTCAATTTTGATAGAGTGTTTAAATCCTTTAACATGGTCACACCTAACAGTGTGTTTGTAAGCCTTTAACAGGGTTGGCTTTTCATAGAGCTCACTTCAGAAGAGTGAAATATCAGTAGCATGTTACAAAGTGGTTTTCCCAAGTTGGGTTTCCACTATAACTCCTAGTGTTATACTTGTGTGAATGTTTTTATGTGAATGTTGTTATATTCTTCAAGTTAATTACTTTTGGATTTGTGTGTGAAAATTGTACCTAACTGTGGACACAACACTTCAGTAAAACATTAGAGGTTAGCGAAATCAAAATCTGCAAATAAATGAAACTAAGCTAACCAGGTGATTTATTGCCTTCTAGTAGGTGTGAGTATGGTATTCTCAGATTAGACCAAGATCAGTGATAATGAAACACCTAAATGAATGATTTAATGCTAAAAGATGAATGTAGAATGAATGTGGATTAATCTATATTTTTGTATTTTCTATGCAATAGGAATGAAAAACTTGATATGAAACTAATCTAGAATGAATTGAAATGATATGCAATTAATATAACAATGCTATGAAAATGAATGCAAAAGTATGCAAAAGCTATGAAAAACTATGACATGATCTCACAAAATTTCCTGTCGCAAAAGCTTGATTCTTCAATTGTAAAATCGCTAGAGTAATTGTGCAAATTCGAGAGATATCGATTGATTGAAAGCTTGAGGAATATCAGATGTTGCAAATTCGAGAGATATGAGATGAATTGAAAGCTTGAGGGATTTAGGGATATATTATGAATAGATGAGCCTTGTTTTTATAGAAATCCAGGGTTTGAGGATGCATTGAGAAAAGCCATAAATCACTCTTGATAAACTCAGATTGATTTTGAGTTAACAAGAAATTAAGAATAAATAAACTCATAAAATCATGCAAAAGTAGTTTTTATCTTAAAATAGAGTTTAGTTTTCTTTTTCAACTCATCATCAGATGTTGAGTTTAGAAAGTTAACAAATTGAAATTGAAAATTGATTTAAAGTTAACTGCTTTTCTGATTGTGCATGATTTAATGTGAATTAATTTAATAAATAAAGTGATTTATTTTCCACTTAACTGATTTTAAATTTAAAATAACTGATTTATGGGTTAATCAATTATTAAATCAAACTTTTATTCAAATTAAATCATTAAATATTGACAACTAACATTAATTAATTAATTAAGAACTTAATCAATTAGTCATAAGATTTTTGATTTATTGTCAAAATTAAATAATACAATTTATAAATAAATAGGATTAAATTTAATTAAATAATTAAATGGCAGTATTAAATCTGATTAATTAAATATTCAGAATATTCAATTAATCAAACTTTAGGATAAATAATATTTATCGCCAAATAATTATTAAATTAAGAATAATTAGGATAAATTAGGAATATTTCTAGGAATATTCCCTGATGTAGAATTAGGATAAAATCAATTAGGATTCGATGATGTGCAGATGTGCCTTAGGTTAGGACTTTGATGTCAATTTCATTCAATTTGAGGATGTAGGAGGTTAATGAACCTATAGCCCATTTTTGGGGTATTACATTTTGCCCCTCTTTGAATCACTGTGCGAAGCATAATTTTTCAAATAATAGTCTATTTTTTATAAGATGTTGAAAAGATTTGAAAGATTAACCGATTCTGAGACAAAAACTGATTGAAAGATTGAAGATGTTAGGTTTAGGTCCTGATTGACCAAGGATAATGTTAACTATAGCAACGATGAACCGATGATTATGAAAAAAGTATCAAAATGTCTGATTCTGAACCTTATGATTATGAAGAAGTGAGTGACCTAATTCCAAACCTGATTGTCCAAAGGAATCAATATTGGTATCACATCTGAACCCTTCAGTTATGAAGAACCAAGGAAATGATGCTAATGAACCGATGGTTACGAAAAGCTGATACGGTTTACAAGATAGATTAGGATACCAGATTGATATGGATCTCGATGAATCTGATATGCCCCAAGAGATGAGGTCTTTTGATGAATTAGCAACCAGATGTGGTTTTTGTCTTGATTACTAAGGAAAGATTTGATTAAAAAAATTGAATTTACAAACTCAAATGATGTGCAATACCCTGCCCCCTTCAGGATGAAAATCAAAATCTGACAAGAAAAGTCAGCATTGAATGGTTTAGAAGCATGTTAATTGATTTGAGAAGTGGTTATACACATTCAAGAATGTGTTATGCATCGTTTGGAGGTCATGGAGACCAATTTTGATGAAGGGTGCTCCCCTTAATACCTCAAACACATAACAAAAATAGAGAAACAACAACAATATGCAAGAACAGAAAATTGGCTTCTTATTATCTCCACAAATGTGGAATTACAAACTTTCAGAATTACAATATGCAAAGCCACATGGGCATTCCCTTACAATATTCTGTAGGACAAAGCCTCGAATCAATACCTAGATCTACTACCCAGAACTATTCTGAACTGCCTAAGACAATAATACAGCCTTCCTTATATAGGCAATTTTCCACCGCCTGGGAAGGTTCCAGAATTTTTAACCAATAAGGCCGACCAAACTTAGAATTATTTTATTTTACATTTTATTACATCATAGTCAGCTCAAGATAACCTTTGAAACCCGAACATAAATTTTGAAGAAAATTATTTTTCGCCATTTCAGGTGGCCCAACTTCCGAAGACCATAAGTCATCACCCGTTGACCCGCTCGGCTATTATAATCCCATTTCAGAAATGCCACGAAGTGCTCTACAGGCTTGACTTGCGCAAGCGCCCATCACCCAAATTTTTGACCTCATCTGGGGCCTCTAAAGCCTTCAAAACTGAGTTCAAAGTTCCTGTACCCTGCTGCCAATACCGAAAATCTTCAATATCTTCCAACATACACTTGATCTGGAAATGAAACTTTACTGGCAGACTTATATGACCAAAATGAACCTCCAAGAAAGAAATTAGATCATTCTAAGCACAGATGAAAATTACCAAAAATAGTAACTTTCCATAAATAGCAGCTCTGCACAGGATAGCCCTTATTGAATTCAAAAACAGAAATATTTTTGGGTGATGCAAGATTGCTCTTACACCCAGGATGCTCCTGCATCAGACACCCAGGGTAATTTGAGAAGTGACCCTGTCACGACTCAGGTGTGCAGAGGAAAACCAAGATGGCTAACCTCCTCCTTTGTCAGCCATGATGAATCTTCAACAGGCCGTCCTTTCCACTTGACCAGATATTCTTCATATGTCCTGTTCCTTGTGCTTCTGCCAACACGACTGTCCAGTATATCTTCGATCTCCTTAGTGTCTGAACTAGTTGCTGGAATACTCCACTGTGCTGCTGCAACCTCATCTTCAACACCTCCTTTGTGATACTCTGTCAAATCTGAAATGTTAAACACTGGTGAAATATTCAGCTCACTAGGCAATTCTACCTCATATGCATTTCCTGAATCATGCTTCTTCAGTATCTTACATGGCCCAAACTTCTTCATTTTCAGCTTGTTATATGTACCAACTGGAAACCGCTCCTTCCGCAAATGAACCATGACTTCATCACCAACCTGAAATTCCTTATACCTCCTTTTCTCATCTACCTTAGCCTTATACTGTGCATTCATCTTGGTAATATGCTTCCTCACCTCCTCATGGATGTTCTTCAAGTGTTCTGCAAAATCCTCAGCTTCAGCACTACTTATTTCTCCTTTATCTATCTTTCTCAATTCAGATGCATTTCTTGGACTACTTCCATATACAATCTAGAATGGTGATTTACCAGTGCTCCTATTGACAGAATTATTGTATGCAAATTCTGCCTGTGGTAAAATCAAATCCCATCCTGTTGGCTTATCTCCAACCAAACATCTCAGCAAATTTCCCAAACTCCTATTCACCACCTCTGTCTGTCCATCAGTCTGTGGATGATGTGATGAACTAAACTTCAAATCTATCTTCAACTTCTTCCACAATGTACGCCAGAAATACCCAACAAACTTAGTGTCCCGATCTGAAACTATGGTCTTTGGCAAACCATGAAGTCTCACTACTTCTCTGAAAAACAATTCTGCTATATGAACAGCATCATTAGTCTTCTTGCAGGGAATGAAATGTGTCATCTTTGAAAATCGGTCAACTACTACAAAAATTGAATCATGTCCCCGCTGTGTCCTCGGTAAACCAAGAACAAAGTCCATACTGATATCCTCCCAAGGCTTCTCTGGTATAGGTAATGGCTGATACAACCCTGTATTCTGCTTCACTCCTTTCGCCATCTGACACACTCTGCAACTCTGTACAAACTTCTTCACATCTTGCTGCAATTGTGGCCAATAATAATTCTCACCAACCAAAGCAAGGGTTTTATCACGACCAAAATGTCCAGCCAATCCTCCACTATGCTTCTCCTTGACGAGATTCTCCCTCATAGAACTTCATGGAATGCACAACTGACTCCCTCTGAATAGCATATCATCCTGGATGATGAAATCCAACCATTTTGTCCTGTCTAGAGTAACAGGTTCTGTACAAGCTTTCCAAGCTTCACCAAAATCGGGATCCTCTGGATACAAATTCTTGAGTTCCTTGAACCCAACCACTTCAATCTGCATTTCTGTTAGCAATAGTTGCCTTCTACTAAGAGCATCTACAACCCTATTAGACTTTCCACTCCTGTGTTTCAAAACAAATGTATAACTCTGCAAAAACTCAACCCATTTCAAATGCCTTTGATTCAATTTTCCTTGACTATTCAAATATTGCAAAGCTTGATGATCAGTATACAAAACAAACTCCTTAGGAAGTAGATAATGTCTCCACTTCTTTAATGCCTGAACTATAGCATAAAATTCTTGATCATAAACAGAATATTTCCTCTTGGCATCATTTAACTTCTCACTGAAATAAGCAACAGGTTTACCTTCTTGGCTCATAACAGCTCCTATTGCAGTACCACTAGCATCACAATCTACTTGAAACACCTTATTAAAATCTAGAAGTGCTAAAACAGGTTGTTCTGTAACTTTTTGTTTCAACAATTGAAAACTCTTTTCTGCCCCATTAGTCCACTTAAACTCTTTTCTATCCCCTCTCATTGTTTCAGTCAAGGGTCCACAAATACTGCTAAAGTTTCTGATAAACTTTCTGTAAAAGCTAGCTAGACCATGAAAAGATCTTACCTCAGTAGCATTCCTTGGAGTAGGCCATTCAAGAATAGCCTGTACCTTCTCTGGGTCCATTTTTAGACCTTCTCCTGAAATTACAAACCCCAAATACACCAACTCTTTCTTCACAAAACTGCACTTCTTCAAATTAATCAACAATTTCTCTTCTCTCAACTTCTCAAATACCATACGAATATGCATCATATGCTCATCCAATGTCTTACTAAAGATCAAAATATCATCTAGGTAAACAATGACAAACTTACCCAGAAATTCTTTCAGAACCTCGTTCATGAGCCGCATGAAAGTGCTCGGTGCATTGGTTAGCCCAAAAGGCATGACTAACCACTCATACAGTCCTTCCTTTGTCTTGAAGGTAGTCTTCCATTCATCTCCTTCTCTGATCTGAATCTGATGATATCCACTCTTCAGATCTATCTTTGAGAAATACACAGCTCCACTCAAACAGTCCATAATATCATCCATTCGTGGCAATGGAAACCTGTACTTGATTGTGATCTTGTTTATTGCCCTAGAATCCGTACACATCCTCCATTCTCCATTCTTCTTTGGTGCCAATACCACTGGTATAGCACAGGGACTCAGACTCTCACGGATCAATCCTTTCTGTAACAGTTCATGTACTTATTTGTTCAACTCCTCACTTTCTGCAGGTGTCATTCTGTGTGCTGCCTTATTCGCCAAACTCACTCCTGGGATCAAGTCCATCTGATGACTAATCTTTCTGACTGGTGGTAATCCTTCAGGCATGTTATCGGATACAATATCCTGAAACTCACTCAACAAATCTACAACTTCTACAGGAACATCTTCTACTTCCTCTTTACCAACTTTTGGAATTAAAGAAAAACATACATGCTCATGCCTCATACCATCTAGGAAATTTCTTCCATCAACAAAAGTTATCCTTGCATTACCACATACCTTTTCTTCGGTCTCCTTCAATGGCTTTAGCTTATGCCGCACTCCATCCTTTGTCAAGGAATAGGTATTTGCACGACCATCATGTACAGCACATCTGTCAAACTACCATGGTCTACCCAACAACATATGACATGCATCCATAGATATGATATCACAAAATACCTCATCTTGGTATCCACCAATCTTGAACTTCACCAGGCATTGTTCATTGACCATGACCTTGTGGTCATCCTGTACCCAGGCAATCCGATATGGATGTGGGTGTTTCTATCTCTTGAGCTTCAGCTTTGTCACCATCTCTTCTGACACCAAATTGTCAGTGCTTCCACTATCAATAATCACATCACAACATTTACCTTCACACTTGCACCTGGTGCGAAACAGGCTCCTCCTTTGCTCAGGTTCATTCTCACCACTCAACAAGACTCTTCTGTTAATCAACGTTTCTCCTCTTTCAGCATCTTCAGAATTTGATGATCTGGCATCTTCATCTACATGTGCAACTCTGGCCTGGCCTTCATTTCTCCTGTCTGTTCTGCCTTGGCGCTGAGGACATTCAAATGCCCTATGGCCTTCTTCTCCACAGTGAAAACATGTTCTACGGAAGCCACCTCTTCCAGATCCTTGTCCCCTTCCTCTTCCTCTCTGATCTCTATTATTCTGATCTTGGAAGAGATTGGAATTATTTCCTCGCTGATTCTGACTGCTACTGGCCTCATCCTTCTTTTTCGGATCTTCATTTCGGCCACCGTATGACCATCCACCAGATCATCCACCACGACCTCTTCTGTTTTGTCTACTCTCAAACTTCTTGTTCAGCTTTTCCTCTACTTTTAGGGCAAACTGGTATGCCTCTTCAATACTGTTCATTCGAACCAGATTCAGCTCCTCCTGAATGCTTGGCCTTAACCCATTAAGGTATCGGGCAACTTTCTCCTTATCAGCTTCTGCATGGCCTGTTCTGATGAGAAGTCGATAGAACTCCTCTGTATACTCCTGAACAGATCTTCCTGCTTGCTTCAAACTCTGCATTTTCTTCAGTAGGTCAAGCTCATAATCAACAGGAATGAACTATCACTTGAATTTATCCACCATCCGATCCCATCTTGTGATTTTATCTTTCCCTCTTCTATTTCGCTCCAACTGAATTTCTTGCCACCAGATCTTCGCATGACCTTTCAATCTGGCCTTCGCAAATTTGACCCTATCAGGATCGTCAACATCTTCGTACTCAAAATATTCCTCACAATCATTGATCCAGTCAATCAATTCCTCTAGGTTAAGATTTCCAAAAAATGTAGGAACCTCAATCTTAGGTCTTTTCCCAATCTTGGAAATGGCCCGAAAAAGTCTTTCTTCCTCCTGGTTCACAATTTCGGCTTCTCCTTCTTGATATTCTTCTTCGGCTTCATCCTCGCTTTCATCTCTGACATTGAGATTCATTCCTCTGTGAATCTCTTCTTGCAATGCTCGCACTTGTCTCTGCAGCTCTCTAACCTCAGGTGTCACAGCACCAACTCTTCTGCCACGTTCTCGTCGTGGAGGCATTTTCGCGATGCGCGCTGAAACCCTAACCACGGTCTTGGTGCAAACTGCCTCACAGTCGGTGATCTATTTACACACTCAAGAACCCCTGCTCTGATACCACTTGATGAGGGGTGCTCCCCTTAATACCTCAAACACATAACAAAAATAGAGAAACAACAACAATATGCAAGAACAGAAAATTGGCTTCTTATTATATCCACAAATGTAGAATTACAAACTTTCAGAATTACAATATGCAAAGCCACATGGGCATTCCCTTACAATATTCTGTAGGACAAAGCCTTGAATCAATACCCAGATCTACTACCCAGAACTATTCTGAACTGCCTAAGACAATAATACAGCCTTCCTTATATAGGCAATTTTCCACTGCCTGGGAAGGTTCCAGAATTTTTAGCCAATAAGGCCGACCAAACTTAGAATTATTTTATTTTACATTTTATTACATCATAGTCGGCTCAAGATAACCTTTGAAACCCGAACATAAATTTTGAAGAAAATTATTTTTCGCCATTTCAGGTGGCCCAACTTCCGAAGACCATAAGTCATCACCCGTTGACCCACTCGGCTATTATAACCCCATTTCAGAAATGCCACGAAGCGCTCTACAGGCTTGACTTGTGCAAGCGCCCATCACCCAAATTTTTGACCTCATCCGGGGCCTCTAAAGCCTTCAAAACTGAGTTCAAAGTTTTTGTACCCTGCTGCCAATACCGAAAATCTTCAATATCTTCCAACATACACTTGATCTGGAAATGAAACTTTACTGGCAGACTTATATGACCAAAATGAACCTCCAAGAAAGAAATTAGATCATTCTGAGCACAGACAAAAATTACCAAAAATAGTAACTTTCCATAAATAGCAGCTCTGCACAGGATAGCCCTTATTGAATTCAAAAACAGAAATATTTTTGGGTGATGCAAGATTGCTCTTACACCCAGGATGCTCCTGCATCAAATTTTGACTAAGTTTGACCATGAGTTGACCATGGGTGACCAAGTTGAAATTTTAATAGTTTGATGTAAGATAATCAGTTAAGTTGAAAAATGGATTTCTTTGATGATTAGAAAGTCAATTATGCAAGTAGTTAATAATATAAATGATCTCAGATTTTGATTTTGATCCCAAAAATGGAGTCTACTTGATGTTTCATTGGAGGGACCTTCATACAATGCTCAATCCTTGTGTCATGTTTAGCATTTCTATTTTTGAAAAATCATTTAAGTGTTCAAGCAATTTGTGAGACCATGCAAACATGCAAAGTGCAAAGTGAAATGCAAAATGAAATGCAAACCTAAGACCTAGGACCTAGTCACTAATCATGTGTCGGTCATTTTCATCATTAAATTTTTTAGGTAACTAAATAAATCAATACAATGCCCACTAGTTGGAAAACTATAGACATATGAATATCGATTTGTATGTGCAAGAATCAATACAATACCCACCGGTTAGACAACCATGGACATATGAATATTGATTTTGTTTTCAGAATGTCGGATTAGATATAAGCACCAAGGCATAAACACCAAGATGACCTAAATATCATGTCCATTTTGATATAGCAATTTGTATAAGCATCAAAACATAGATTCCATGATGACCTGAATACGCCTTGCATAACAAACACATCAAATAGTTGAGAGATCATTCCAAATCTAGTGTGAATTACCCGTAGTGACCCTTTATCATTCACATCCTTAGGTAAGATCGCATTTTGTTAGAAATAGGGAATACTGAGAGGGGGGGGTGAATTAGTATTCTACAAACTTTATCTTTTGCCCAAATATGGATATAACAGATTATCTTTACACATGCATAACATAAGAAGCTAAACAACATGCATAGCAATAAAACTAAAGAACTCATAACACATGATATGTTATCGAGGAAACCCTGGCCAAGGGAAAACCCTGGTGGGGATGGTACCCACAAAGATCCACTAATCAAAAGTATCATGTTAAGGATATTGACCCTGTTAGGAGTCTATTACAAGCATATAGTGTATTAGTCCTGATTGAGGGACTATAGGCCTTGTTAGAAGCCTCAACCCTATTAGGAGTTGTCAATACAAAATTTGATTACTAGATGAGCCCACTGCCCAAACAAGTAATGTACAATGTATACTAAAACAAAAATGGATTAA
This sequence comes from Chamaecyparis obtusa, assembly GCA_027943335.1. Lineage (NCBI taxonomy): Eukaryota > Viridiplantae > Streptophyta > Pinopsida > Cupressales > Cupressaceae > Chamaecyparis > Chamaecyparis obtusa. The sequence continues at coordinate 461,383 of BSBK01000484.1, forward strand.
GGTACATAACCTTATGCTACCTGCATCACTATCTTTTTGCTGCTCTTACATTCACATCATATCACTTTATCGTATCATTAAAATATTACCACTTCCTTTTTTTTCTTCTTACAATTTACAATTACATATATACAAGTTATTAAGGCTAATAACTTTACATGGTCAGCTTCCATATATCTTTATCTAAGGGTTAACATCTAGGATTTCATCCCTTTATATTGTTAAGACATTATTTTGATAAACAAAATAATCCCTTAACTCTTTACCAATTCTGTCTTCAAAACTGTCATGTCGGCTTAACACTGTCTTTGGTAAAAATGTCATAACTAATTCCGTACATGTCGTACTAACTTGCACTCTGAGATGGGTCATCATTAGACATCATAGAGTCTATGTTCAAGTGTGCAAGCACTAAACTTACTCCAGTCAATGTCGCAAACAAAAACTATGTCCAGGTACACTGGTGAATATGTTGTCTCACACTTAAACAAATTTGCAATGCGCTCTTCTATAATTGCTCTCTGACCTTTGTGCTCTTCATGTGGATCATATGTTGCCATAATGACAACATCTATGTACTCATCTTAGCCAAATTTCCAACACATTTCACAATAGGAGTAATAATTCACTCAAAAAGATAATAGTTAGATCAAACTTCCTTGAATTTTTTGGGTATCAATGGTCGAGGTATGCATGGCCATCCAATACGAGATAGAGGCTCTTAAAGAAGGACACCATTTCAATCTAGAATTTCCAAATTTGTTATATTTTCACATACAATCATAAGACAAAGAAAAGATTATGCCCCCAGTCATCACTCTCTAAATCCTATAAAGGACATCATCGAAGAGCTCAAAAGGACACAATATGCAAAAATCTCAATGCAAATCAGTAAGCATACGAGGAGATAAAAGCATGAAGTACATATTTTTTTTAGTTTGTGTTGATGTTTGATTGCATTGTTGTAGATGCAAAATCCTTTTTGGATAGGAGACTGACTGACTCAGATGAAGTTTCAAAGGACTCTGATTGGGTATGACACATCTAAAGCATACTAGAGACCATAGGATATGACATTGATTGCCCCCAAGTTTGAACATTGATAGGATACAGATGCTTTTTCCAATGGTGTACAGACCGACTTTCTTGAAAATAGGAATGCATAAACAAACCGGGAGATATGTACAAACTAAAGTAGGACTAAAAGTTAGGAAAGACCAAGATTGTGCTAATAGATGGGGCATTGTGAACAAGTGGCACCCTTTTGCTGAGTTTTCACCATCTTGGCAGAGATTCTATTTTTGCTACCAAGGCCCCTGTTTCCAGGTTTTCACCAAGGCACTTTTTCTTTTTCTCATTTTTTTTGTATTTTTCATATTTTTCAATTTTTTTGTACTTTTAATATTTTTTCAATTTTTTTTGTGATACATCAAGGTGCCTATTTGCTAGGTTTTCACCAGGATGATGATTTTTTTAGGACATTTTCCAATTTTTATGAATTTCTCGGGACATTTTTTAATACTGAATGCCTTAGGCATAGAATTAATTTAGATGGAGAACATTGATTAGTTTTCGGAGTTGTTCTCCTTTAGTCATTGAGAGTTGATAGGCTCTAGAGCCAAAAGTAGTAGTGATTAAAAAGGGACCCAGCCAGTTGGGTTCAAACTTCCCCTTGCGCTCTCTATGTGATTGATTTTTAGGATTCTCTCTCAAGACTAGATTGCCAACCTGAAATTCTCTGTGTCTGACTTTCTTGTTGTAGCCTCTAGACATTCTCTTCTGATATACTCTGAGATGATCATACACTATTTTTCTATGCTCATCTAGTAGTTCAAGTTCTTGCAACCTAGACACTTTGTAGTCATCATCAATTACTAGACCATGCATTATGATTCTTAGTGATGGGATTTCAACCTCAATAGGTAGTACCACTTCAGACCCATACACTAAAGTGAATGGTGTAGCCCCAATGGGCATTCTGATACTTGTTCTGTAGGCCCAAAGAGTTGGATTGATCATGAGATGCCAATCTCTTCCTATTTTATTAACTGTATGGTGCAAGATTTTCAATAGATTTTTGTTAGAAGCCTCTACTTGTCCATTCCCTTGAGGATAGTAGATAGATGACCAATGTTGTGTAATCTTGAATTTAGTACATAAATCATCTAAGTCTCTATTCTTGAATTGACCACCATTATCTATGACTATAGAATGTGGAATACCATACCGACATATGATGTAGTTTAGAAGGAACATAGAGATTTTCTTGTTGGTTGCTTGAGTTAAAGGGACTGCTTCTACCCATTTTGTGAAATAGTCTATAGCTGTTATGATATGGGTATGTCCATTAGAAGAATGAGGATGTATGGATCCTATAAGGTCAAATGCCCATTGGTGAAAAGGCCATTATGTAGTAAAGGGAATTATATCTCTCCCTATTGCATGAATTAAGTTACCATGTACTTGTCACTTTTGATAGTTCTTAGCAAACTTGATTGCCTCTTTTTCCATTTCAGGCCAATAGTACCCAACCCTAATAAGTTTTTGAGCTAGTGTTAAACCGTTCGAATGTGAGCCACATATACCTTTGTGGACTTCTTCTAATGCACATTAAGACTCTTCCCATTCTAAACATCTAAGTAGTGTACCATCTAGACCTCGTTTGTACGGATCATGACCAATGATGACATACCGGGACGCATTGCGGATAAGGTATCTTTTCTCATGGCGGTTAAAGGTATCAGGAATGATTTGATCTTGGAGATAAGAGAAAAGGTTTTTATATCTTGATGAATCTTGACCAAAAATAGTGCAAATCATGCGGGTATCAGGGGAATCATATGCAAGATAAGATAGTGCTTCCACTAGGAACTTGTAGTGTACCTCATGTTCGGGTTGCTGTAGTAAAGTAGATAGCATTGCCATAGCATCAACAGCCTTATTCTCTATTTTAGGTATTTTCTCAAAGCTGATAGATATGAAATATTTCTTTAGATCATTTACCATTCTCTTGTATGGGATTAGCATTCCATCTTTCATTTGATACACATCATTGACTTGGTGTATTACAAGTTGTGAGTCTCTATGAATGTGTAGTTTTGTTACTCTTCATTCAATTGCTATCTTCATACCATTAAGAAGGGCTTCATATTCAGAAATATTATTTGTGCAAGGAAACTTGATTCTAAATGCTTTAGGGATTGAGTATCCTTGAAGAGTGATGAACAATATGCCTGTTCCATATCCATTCTATGTATAGGAGCCATCAAAGAATAACTTCCATGCTCTAGAAGAAAGATTCATGATAGAGGAATCTCAAAATTCCATTTGCATTGGTGTATCATCAAACAAAGGTGCATCTTCTAGTTGATTAGCAATGACTTGGCCTTTAATAGCTTTTCTTTCAACATATTCAATGTCAAATTCACTTAATAACATCACCCATTTAGCTAGTCTACCTGTGAGGGCAACTTTGCTTAGTAGGTACTTTAATGGATCAATCTTAGCTACCAAATGTATGGTATGAGCCAACATGTAATGTCTCAGTTTTTGTGATGCAAAGATCACAGCTAGACAAGCTTTCTCAATCGTTGAATAGTTCTTCTCATATGCTACCAATGTTCTATTGATATAGTATATAGCTCTTTCCTTCGTGCTCTCATCATGTTGTGCTAGTAATGCCCCCAGTGATGTATCTATGGTGGAGACATATAAGATCAATGGCTTCAAAATAGGAGGCATCAAAATAGGAGGATTTGATAGATATTTCTTGATATGGTTAAAGTTCTTTTCACATTCCTCATTCCATGCAAAGGTCACACCTTTATGTAATGTCTTTGTGAAAGGTTGTGATATGTTTGCTAGCTGAGATATGAAGCATCTAATAGATTGTACTCTCCCTTGTAATGTTCTCATTTGACTAATATTATTGGGAGGTTGCATCTCCATGATGGCTTTAACTTTAGCTGGATCAACTTTAATACATTTATTTGAGATGATGTACCCTAGGAGCTTTCTAGAAGTGACACCAAAGGCATACTTCTTAGGGTTCAGTCTGAGACTAAACTTCTCCATTCAACCTAGTATTTTGCTCAAATCATTCAAATGTTCAGATCTTATCAAATATTTTGCTAAAGTATCATCAACATAATCCTCCATAGTTTGATGCATCATGTCATGAAAAATAGATGGTATAGCTCTCTGATATGTAGCACTAGAATTCTTAAGCCCAAATGGCATGACATTCCAACAAAAGGTACCCCACGCATATGTGAAAGAAATTTTCTCTTGATCCTCTTGAGCAATTTTTATTTGATTATATCCAAAAAAACCTTCCATCAAGGAATAAATCTCAAAACCCGCAGTCATGTCCACTATCATATCAATGTTAGGTAGTGGAAAATCATCCTTTGAGCATGCTTTATTCACATCTCTAAAGTCTGTGCACACTCTAATTGATTTATATGGTTTAGAAATAGGCACAATATTTGAGATCCATTCAGCATAGTCAATAACTTGGATGAATCTGGCTTTTAGTAGTTTATCTAATTTAGTTTTGACCAAAAGTGCAACATGTGGATGCATCTTTCTCATTTTTTTCTTAACAGGTTTCACTCCTGGAGCTATAGATAGATGGTGCATTATAAGATCAGGATCCAACCCTGGCATATCTGAATATTTCCATGCAAAGTTGATCTTTTTCTCTATTAGGAATATAGTAAATTTTTTCTTTTCTTCTGCTGATAAAGATTGTGCTACATGGATCAACTGGGGTTCTTTTGTTGTTCCCAAGTTGATGGATTGAGTGGGCTCAATTAGAACTAGAGATCTATCCTATAAATGACTCAGAAAGACATCAAATATCTCATCCTTAGGTGCCTCAGAGAGGTTTTCAGCTTCGAATGTGTCTTTTATTTTTACTTTTGTAGGTTTTGAGACTGCCACAAAGTGGTTTTCACCCTCAGAACCCCTTTTCTTTTTATTTTTATTCTTATTATTTTGACTAAGATACTTGATGTCTGACTTTGTCATGCTAACACTTGGTTCACTGATGGAAGTCATCATAGGCTCAACTACATTTAGATAGCAAGCAAGGGCATAGTCATTTGGAAAGGTATAGATACCTTGGCTCGGATTCATGGAAGTTTGGTCAAGAAGTTCAAGATGTTGGATAGTCAAAGTGGGGAAAGATTGGGAAATAGTGTTTACGGATATGGATCTATCATCATTAGTCCTAACCCAATGCTCGAGTTTGAAGGTAATATTACAACTTAAGATGTTCAATCTATGAATAGGCTCAATGTCATTGTGGGAGTCCACTTCAGCCATCGGTGGATCAGACTCGTTAAGTTCATTATTTCACTCTAGACTTACGTTGGGTTTAGGTGCATATTGGCGAACAGCATCAACATGTTTTTTTGTGAGAAGCTCATCTTCCTCTGGAATGACCCCCCACTCATAGTCATTTGATCCCTCATTTATGCCTCTAGTAAATTTAAGAACATGAGTAAATTCAGGATGAATAGCCCAAGAAGGGTTACCCTTAGATTCTGATTTGAATTCATACTCATGGGAATCTATTTTAGAATAGCTACCACCTTCCTCCTTATCTGTTTGATTGTCTTCGAGATTAGCTGGTTCTTGTGGTGCAACTATCTCTTGTTCCATAGTAGGTTCTTGTATGTCTACTACATTAATTATTTTGATTGGATCATCTTCTGCTTCAAGGAGGTCTTTTATTTGTTTAGGCAAATGCTCATAAGAAATGAGCTCCTCAGTGGTGTCTGAATCATCACTGTTAGATTGTTCTATTTCTTCCTTTGGTTCAATCTATTCTAAGACATGTGGGGATTTCTTGCTAAGATAGAAAGGCTTCTTCTTATATCCTAGACCTATTGTATTCTTGTTTGTTCAGCCATGATGGTCAAGAGGTGACAAAAGACCTTTACCTTGTAGTCCTAGAGGTCCTTTTCCTGTATATCCCATTTTTGTGATCAATCTATCTCCTGGTCCATATGACTTATGATGAATTTTTCTTCAAGTGGAGTCACATTTTTGGATGGATTCGGATTGAGGTTCATCCTTGTATAACCATGTAAGCAAGACTTCATCTTCCTCAAACTCTTGTTTAGATACTTGCTCTATGACAAAGCTTCCATTGAATATGACTTGGGATTCTTTAGCTGTAAGTTTCACTTTGTCAGATGGTTGTCCATAAGATTTTGGAGACAACAAGAGAGATGTAAGAGATAAAACAAGTTCCATTGTGTACTCTCCCATGCCATTATCCTTGATTTTGACTTTTTTAGCAATGTCTTCCATTTTAGAGGTTGAAGCAATGTCTAGTTGCTTAGTGGAAGATTCTCTATTATTAGGAACAAGCTTATCAGCACTTTCTTTCAATACATTGCAAGTTGTATATAGATTAGTTAGAATCGTCACCTCTACTCCTTCATAAGGGAATTTCACACAGTGATGGTATGTGGAAGGAATAGCTCTCATTTCATGTATCTGGGGTCTTCCTAGAAGGATGTTGTAAGCCAAAGGTAGATCAAGAACTTGACATATGGTGTCTCTAATAATGAGACCTATTCTGATAGGTAAGACAATAGCTCCCTTGGAAGATCTTTCTTCTTCATCATATGCCTTGATAGTTATTTTCTTTTTAGGATCAATGGTAGCTTCAGATGATCCCAATTGTGTAATCAAGTTGTAAGAACAAATGTTGAGACCAGCACCTCCATCTATCAACACACATTTGACTCGATGGTTTTGGATTAAGACTTCAATATGTAAGGGCTGGTTATGCGGATGACTCAAGGAATTATAATCTTCCTCTAAAAAGGAGATATACTACGGAGATGTAAGATGACCAACCATAGTCTGGAACCTGTCTAAATCAAGATTATCAGGAACATTGGATCCGAGTAGAGCTTTGTCTAGAATGGCTCTATGAACTAGAGATATCTGAAGCAACTCAAACATGGAAATTTTTGTGTTTGTATGCTGGAGTTGTTGGACAATATTGTATGATGTTGGCCTTGTGTCTTTAGGATTTGAAGATTTAGATGTAGCCTTCTATTTAGAAGTGGAAGAGAGGTTGAAAGGAATCTTAGGGACATTTGATGAATCTAGGATTTGTCCTTGCAGATGCGCATGAGCTTGTGATCGAGTAACTACATTATCTAATTGATTTTCTCTATCCTTTCTTACAAGTGTGATGACATTGAAATGCTCAAATAGGTATGGTTCAACAATATTTATGACAGCATTGTTTCCAGAGTAGGCATAATTGACTTTAGCACCCACATTAGGCTGAGAAGATGAATCTCCTTAACCATGTTTCAGAAATGGTTCTGTGAATGTTGTATGATCATTATTTCTCTTATGATTATCAATTGTGATTTCTCCATTATCAATTTTGTCTTGTATGATGTGTTTCAAGTGAACGCAGTTATTAGTTTTATGACCCTTATTATGATAGAAGTCATAGAAATTGTTCTCTCTCCACCATTTCGATTTAGGTTCAAGATCAAAAACTTTTATCTTAGGCAAGGAGATGATGTTGTTAGCCAACAGAGTTTTCATGGAAGATTCCAAGGACTCTCTAAGAGGAGTAAATTTGCGTTTAGGATTTGTATCCCAAGGTCTATAGTTAGATGACTTTGTGTTTGATTCTATTTCTTTAGCTTCGAAAGATTTGATGGCTTGGGTGCCAATAGTGAGATTGAAAGCGGGTGCCTTTGATGGGGAATGGATAGTATCAACAATGTTGTCAGTGACAGTGCCCTTATTCTTGTTCCAATTTTTGCATTTGTCTTTAGAACTAGATCCAAATTCATACTTGTCCTTTTGAAGTGATATGTCTCCTTTTTGTACAAGTACTTTCTCAATTTTGATTGCACTTTCTACCCTTTTATCAAAGGATGTATGATTTTGCATTTGAAAATGGTAGTTAAGTTCTGGAACAAGATTGTTGATGAAAATTTTCATCTTCTCCATTTCTGGAATGGGTCTAGCATATAGAGAAAAAAATTTCCTCCATCTTTTGAGAAAGGTCAAGAATGGTTCTCCTGAGTTCTGTTTTAGATTACAGATGTCGATTATAGTGACTGGATGTTGAATATTGTAGGAGTATTGTTGATAGAACAGTTTGATTAACTCCTCAAAAATTTTGATAGTAGGAGGCATTTTTGAGAACCAATGAATAGCTGACCCTCCCAGAGATCGAGGGAAAAGATCCATTAAGTAGGTTGGTTCATGCATGAACTCCATAGATTGGGTACAGAATTCTCTAACATGATCTTGAGGATCAGAGTTTCTATCATACTTATCATATTTAGACATCTCCACTCTTTTAGGGAATGGTGGCATGTACAAGTCTTTATCAAATGGAAAAGGGCATAGAGCCTCCATGGAGAACTCTTTAGGTTCCTTTTCTTTTTCAAGTTTGTTTAGTTTGACTTGCATGGCATGCATATGTTTCATCATAGCTATGATTGGAGTTTCTTCCTCATGCATGATGATATCTTCAACATTAAAGTTGGGAGGAAGTTTAGCCCCTTGACGAGCTAACTCTAGAAAGTATGTTTCTTTGTCTTCCTTCAATAAATGCCTCATCATTTTCTTGAAGTCATAATTATTTTGATATCGAGTAATTTCAGAAGGTGTGGGTTCTTAAGAAAGAACCATGTTGAGAGTGATGTCCTTGAGACCCATGGTTTGTGCCTCCTTGAGACATGTTAGGAGTTTTAGGACTCCTGGGTATAGATTGATGTGGAGTTTGTTGATTGCCTTCGTGGATTGATGGAGGAGGGGGTATGTAACCAGTTTTTAATCAAAGATTACCAAGACCATCATCTTCGTAAAGACCTAAATTGTATAGTTCCTCAAAGGTTGGACCCACGTGAGTAGACAAAAGTAAGGTTTTGGATGCTTCTCTAGATTTCTTGTGTGAGGAAGCTCTAGTTTCCACCATTAGCCTTGGGTGAAGCAAGAGAGCAAGATGAAGACAATTGAAGAATGACCTGATTCAAGAAGATTGAATGACGCAACCTTGTCAAGATTGGATTGATTAAAGATTAGATTAGACGTAAATGAAGGATATTGTGCCCTAGTAGTATGGTTAGATGCCCAAAAGATGGTGGACACGATCTCATAACACTTAGTTGTTTTTGTATGGAGACAAAATTTGAAGATAATTTTGACAAGGTTTTGACACAAGATGAAAAAGACTCAAATCAATAAATCAGAAGGCTAAATTAGACTCAAGAGATCACTTTAGGAAAATGAATGGATTAGTTCTAGTTTTTGCTCTATTCCTGACACGGTGAATATTTTGACAGAATTTGGAAATAGGTTGCAAAAACTGGATTCCTGACAAATTTTGAAGGCTTCGACAACTTTGACTTTAGCTTTGATACAAGTTTTGAAATTTCAGGATGACTTTTGACACCAGAAAGGATTTTTGCTTCAGATTTGCAATTTTTCAATTTTCAGTTTCAAATTGTTTGCAATTTTTTTTGTCCAGGTTTGAAGATTTGTGTAATAGTTCATCTTGGGTATTGTTCATTTCCAAAGGACCAAATAAATAGCAAACACACATAATAGCAAGCAAAGGGAAGCAATCAATCATTTGAAAACAATGAACAAGGGAAAAATCAACCTTGCGCATGAACAAGAAATAGTGACTTAATGTGCTAATCCCTAGCAATGCTACTTGTGTATGTTCCAAAAAGTTTTTCAATAACGCACATAGTCCTAGAAAATGAAAAATTGGCCTCACTAGGGTTTGTAGTAATGGTCTGACTCTGCAACTTTTTTGATCTCAAGAGGGTGAACTCTAATCCAAGTGCACCATGGTTTTGACATAGTATGAGAATTTAATCAATCAGGAGCTGCTAGGGAGATCTGACAACCCAACAAGAGACCACACCTGTGAAGATTTTCTCCACAAGGACATTTATATAGCGGTTGTTGCTACCACGGTGAAAATGGCTATTACCGCTTAAGGTTCCATCCACATGGTTAACCCAATAAAGAGAATTTCCACTATGGTTAACCCTCTCTAAAGGTGACTCACAAAAGATACCACATGTGGACTAGATCATATTCAAGGATCTGGGTTTCTGGTACTATCCAAAAAGGAAGTAGAGCATAATCCCCTAGTCTCTTCACTTCACCAAAACAAAGCAGATAGATTAATTCGACATGCTAAGACTAAAATTATCTCACAAAGATCTATGATGTCAATTTCTTATGGTCTATCAACCTCTCCGGAGAGAGAATGTATCGATCAAAAGCTGAAGACTCAAAAATCTAGTAGAACGCAAGATAATTCTAGTATCATCCCTACCTACAAGGGGATCCTTCATCAAGAAGAGTCTCGCATGGATGAACAAGAGAAAGAAGCCCACTCTCTCAAGATCATCCACAAATAGTGTTCATAGAGCCTATTTACTATGTGTGATAGATATGTAGAAAGCAAATCTATGTTTGTTTTATAGCCCAAAAATTAAAGTTTGTGATATGAAAGCAGGAAAAGTCACACAAGCTTGACACAAGAGAGGTTGTTTTATATCCAAAAATGAAGTGTTCTCAAATGCAACAAAATACCTGAGTTCCGCGCAATGCACTTAGTAGATTTTACCTATTTTAGCAATTTTTGAGCATTTGTCTTCTATCTTTTGTACCCACAGGATGTACCTGCACCTGCACCTGCAAACCATTGTTATGAAAAACTTACCTATTCTTGTACATGCAACCCAATGTTATAAAAATCCATCAAAAAAAGAAACACAACTTGTCAACCCCATGTGGTAGAAAATCAGGTTAGTCAAAGATAATGTGTCATTTGATAATCAAAAAAATATGTTGTCATAAAAAATCAGATTTTGACCAGTCTACACTAAATCAATCATAACTTTTACAAATCAAGAAGAAATTAATTCAAACAAATTTAAAATAAAATCTAACTCAAATATATTTCCAAAAATATAAATTTTGGATATGTATCATATCATATGTGAATGTACCAATAAAAACATCAGTCAGATTTCATAAAATCAGGTTCTAACCAGTCTTCACTAAAATGATCATAAATTTTGCAAATAAAAATAAAATTAATCAAAAACAATATAAAATGAAAGCTAACTCAAATACCTTTCCAAAAATATAAATTTTGGATTTGTATCATGTCATATATGCATGTACCAATAAAAACATTAGTCGGATTTCATAAAATTAGGTTTTCACCAGTCTTCAATAAAATGATCATAACTTTTGCAAATCAAAATGAAATTAATCCAAACCAATGAAAAATGAAAGATAACTAAAATACCTTTCTAGAAATATAAATTTTAAATATGTATCATGTCATATGTGCTTGTACCAATAAAAACATCAGTCAAATTTCTGGAAAAACAGCCCAGAAATTTATCACAAAACTCACAAAAATTAACCTTGTGGTCGTGGGTTCAAGAAAAATGATAAAAATTTGATAGAATAGAATGGAAACCCATTTCAGGGCCCCATAGTGGGTGCCAAAAATGTGTGTGTGAAAATTGTACCTAGTTGTGGACACAACACTTCAGTAAAATATTAGAGGTTAGCAAAATCAAAATCTGCAAATAAATGAAACTAAGCTAACTAGGCGATTTACTGCCTTCTATTAGGTGTGAGTATGGTATTCTCATATTAGACCGAGATTAATGACAATGCAACACCTAAACGAAGGATTTAATGCTAAAAGATGAATGTAGAATGAACGCAAATTAATCTATATTTTTGTATTTTCTATGCATTAGGAATGAAAAACTTGATATGAAACTAATCTAGAATGAATTGAAATGATATGCAATTAATCTAACAATGCTATGAAGATGAATGCAAAAGTGTGCAAATGCTATGAAAAATTATGAAATGATCTCACAAAATTGCCTGTCACAAGAACTTGATTCTTCAATTGTAAAATTGTCAAAGTAATTGTGCAAATTTGAGAGATATCGATTGATTGAAAGCTTGACGGATATCAGATGTTACAAATTTGAGAGACATGAGATGAATTGAAAGATTGAGGGATTTAGGGATATATTATGAAGAGATGAGCCTTTTTTTTATAGAAATCCAGGGTTGGAGGATGCATTGAGAAAAGCCATAAATCACTCTTGATAAACTCAGGTTGATTTTTGAGTTAACAAAAAATTAAGAATAAATAAACTCATAAAATCATGCAAAAGCAGTTTTTATCTTAAAATAGAGTTTAGTTTTCTTTTTCAACTCATCATCAAATGTTGAGTTTAGAAAGTTAACAAATTGAAATTGAAAATTGATTTAAAGTTAACTGCTTTTCTGATTGTGCATGATTTAATATGAATTAATTTAATAAATAAAGTGATTTATTTTCCACTTAACTGATTTTAAATTTAAAATAACTGATTTATGGGTTAATCAATTATTAAATCAAACTTTTATTCAAATTAAATCATTAAATATTGACAACTGACATTAATTAATTAAATAAGAATTTAATCAATTAGTCATAAGATTTTTTATTTATTGTCAAAATTAAATAATACAATTTATGAATAAATAGGATTAAATTTAATTAAATAATTAAGTGGCAGTATTAAATTTGATTAATTAAATATTCAGAATATTCAATTAATCAAACTTTAGGATAAATAAGATTTATCACCAAATAATTATTAAATTAAGAATAGTTAGGATAAATTAAGAATATTTCTAGGAATATTCCCCAATGCAGAATTAGGATAAAATCAATTAGGATTCGATGATGTGCAGATGTGTCTTAGGTTAGGACTTTGATGTCGATTTCATTCGATTTGAGGATGTAGGAGGTTAATGAACCTATAGTCCATTTTTGGGGTATTACATTGGACAGTGGACTACATGTTATATGTTTCTAATATATGTTATAGAGACCGAGATGAATAGCTGATTAGATATGAGATTGTCAAAGTGCTAAAAAGTTCAATTGGTACATCTGGACCTGAGAACAAATGATTCCCCCCCCTCTCTGTTGTTCTAAATTATTCTAACACTCTATGTGCATATGAGTTGTAATATACATATTTAGATGCCAAATTTTATATATAAAAACATCAATGAGCTATAATGTGCATATTTAGAAGCTAAATTTTGTATATAAAAATAGCAATGAGTTGTAATGTACATATTTAGATGCAAAATTTTATATATATAAATAATAATGAGCTTGATCATGCATATTAGATGCCAAATTTTATATATAAAAGCACTCATGGGGTTGATTTACAAATAATGAGAGCCCAATTTTGTACTATTTGATTGCAAATACATATTGAATTTCTAATTGTTACATTTGTATCTTCTCCATGCCAAGCAAAGTGCAAAAAATATTGTCTTCATTATATTTTATCGTTATTAAATTTCTCATTACATGCAAAGTGCAAAAACTATTGTATACATGCCTCCATGTGGTGATTATAAATATTTGAACTCATATTTCATGTTAATGCTCAAAATAGTTGAATTCATATTTCATGTTAATGCCCAAAATAACTTGATACCCTACATGTTTTAATAAAGTGCACAAAATGTAAATTATGAATCTTTGAAGTCACATTTCATATTTCATGTTAATGTCAACTAAATTAAAACCTTGGACTATAGATGGCTACCCTTTGTAAAATTAAGAGTGAGATTGCCTTGTTAAAGATGGCAATTAAGAGCAATTAAGAGCATTCAAGAATATTCCTTGCATTGAAGAGCTTCTATCACATACATTGTTGGTAGGGTATGTCGGTAACCGTTATGGTGAGTGGGGAGCCAAAAATGGACCATGCCTTGGGTATACCCACCCAACTGGACATGTTGGTGGTGGCGGTTCATGCCCACAAGGAATGCACAAATATTTGGGCTACCTTGCACCTTTCTATTGAATACCTTTGATAGTTTTTGCATCAACAGAAAAATTGCTTCCCTAAAAAAACCACTTGGAGTCTTCAAAATCTAAGATAGACTATTGTAGAGGGGCCTCTCACAATCCTACATCTTTAGGTGGATCATACATGTGTCCTAGATTGAGAGAAATATCCTGGAAAAGTTCATCACTTTTGTGCACTTAAGGGACACTACCAGTATGGTATGTCGGTGAGTGTTCTGTTCATCATGGAATCAAACTATCTATGCCATTAGCTCTAGTTGGCAAGGTAAACACTAGGAACAACCTTATTTTTTCCACAGAGTCGCTTGAACGTTCACAACCATGATGGACTAAAGTGTCCCTAAGGTGCACTAAGCAACATTAGGAAGTGATATTTTGAGGCCCATATCTAGGAGCTCATGTGAGGTATTAGAAAACTACCAAGTGTTAGAAGACCATATTATGGAGGCCTAAAATAACCTATCTTATTTTTGGGAGATTCAACTTTTTAATTTAGCAATACAATCTTGGTTTATCTCAAAACTTGCAATGTGCCTCAGTTGAAATGAGAAACACTTTGTATCTTTCAAACCTTTTTTTGTGACCTTGATCCATCTACACCATTAGCTTTGATTGGTTAGGTAATCCCTAGGAACAACCTTATTTCACCCACAGAGTCACTCAAACGTTTGTGACCATGTTGGACCGAAGTGTCCTTAAGATGCACTAAGCAACATTGGGCGGAGATCTTTTGAGGCCCATGTATTGACAAACTATTAGCTTTTAGAAGACTATGTTATGGATGCATATAATAACCTAGCTCATTTTTGGGAGATTTAACCTTATTTTAATTTGACAAGACAATCTCAGTATATGTCAAAACTTTAAATGTGCCTCAATTGAAATGAGCAACATTGTGTATCTTTCAAACTGTTTGATGTGGCCTCAAACCATATGCGCCATTATCTCTAGTTGGTCGATTAAACCCCAAGAACAACCTTGTTTCACCCACGAAGTCTCTCAAACATTCACAACCATGCTGGACCGAAGTGTCCCTAAGATGTACTAAGTAACATTGGGCAATGATCTTTCGAGGCACATATCTCAGATCTTGTGCGAGGTATTAGAAAAACATCATGTGTTACAAGACCATTGTATGGAGGCATACAATAACCTATCTAATTTTTGGGAGATCTTCAACTTCCTTTTAATTTGGCAAGGCAATATCGATTTATGTCAAAACTTGCAATGTGGCTAAGTTGAAATGAGAAACACTGTGTATCTTTCAAACCATTCATTGTGGCCTTGAACCGTCTATGCCATTAGCTTTGGTTGATCGGGTAAACCCCAAGAACAATCTTGTTTTACCCATGGAGTCTCTTGAATGTTTAGGACCATATCAGACTAAAGTGTCCCTAAGGTGCACTAAGCACCATTGATTATGTTGTCGAGCATTCCAATGTGCTGAGAGGAAAAGTGGGACCATGCCTAGCGAAAACCTACACAACTGGAGGCGATGGAAGTGTTGTTTCATGTCCATGATTAATAGAACATGATATGGGCTACTTGGTGACTTTTCACTAAGTGCATCTGACAAATTTTGCATCAATAGAAAAGTTGCTAACGTGCGAAAATTACTCCGAGTCTTCAAAAACTGAGACACATATTATTTTAGGGGGGGCTAACATGACCCCATTGGTTCAAGAAGATCATGCGTAGGTGTCATGGTTTGTAAGAAATAGTCTGTCAAATTTCAACAATTTTTCGCACTTAGGGCACCTAAGGGACATCATTTGTAGGGTATGTTGGCGACTATTTTGGCATGTCAAGAGGCAAAGTGGGACCATACCTAGTGTAAAACTACCCAAAAAGATGTCACAGAAGTGTCAGTTTGTTCCCACAATGAATAGAAATATTGTTTCTCCAAGTCAGTTACACAAGGGACATCCTCAGTAGGGTATGTCAACAAGTGTTCCAGCATGTCGAGAGGCAAAGTGGGACCATGCTTAGGGTAAACCTACCCAACCAAATGCGATGGAAGTGTCGGTTCATGCCCATAATGAACAAAAAAATTTCTTCTCTAAGTGCATCTAAGGGCTAATTAGGATTATTTTATAAAGATCCTACCCTCTAAACGCTCTCCCAAACCAAAACAATTACTCCAATAGCCTAAGAAAGGTTCAAATAGACAAAATTGACAATTTTTACCTGTTGAAACATGTGAAAAGGTGTCGAAAGAGGTAGATATATCAAATTGATCATTCCTAATGTGTATTCCAATAATTAAATTTAGCGACATTGATGGCACTTGTAATGAACAAATTGAATCATATTTAAATTGTAAATCTATACATTTCAAAGTATGAATACATACACACAATGAACAAGTAGGATCAAATTTAACTTATAAATATGTACGTTTCAAAGTATCAAGACATACACATAATGAACAAGTTTGATCACATTTCAATTACAAATAATTAATTTTTTAAGTACAAAGATATGCACACAATGAATGAATTGGATCGAATATTAAGTTTCCTATATATCAAAATGAAAAATAATCATGTACATACCAAAAAATGGCATAGATGCCAAATCAATAATAGTTACACAGATGTAGCATGTGCCATGTCAAGGTTGATATATACAATACAAATGTCAAATATATATACAAAAATTGGTCATTCAATGACCACAACTAGATCTATATGTCTCTATCAATATATATGACTTTGTTGGATCTATTAGATAAATGAGAGGGGGGTGAATCAATTAATTCCAATTATCCTACAGTCCCAAATACTCTCAGACGTATAAAACAAATCCAACATAAAAATTTAAATAGCTTGGTAAAAACTTGTGTGTGCCTTTTTGTTATTAACGGATTAATAGTAAAATTATCTAGTATATATACCAATCAAACCAGTAATTGTAATGTGTAGAGTAAAATAACAAATCATCACATCCATACACATATAACAAGTTTTATTTTTAATGTGGAAACCCTATTAGGGGAAAAACCACCTGGGATCGGTACCCAAAATAATTTCACTCTTCTAAAGTGAGCTCAGTTAAGAGCCAACCCTATTAAAGGTTACAAAACACATTGTAAGGTGTAATCTTGTTATAGGATTTATCACTAACATTTCTCTGTGACCATTTTTTTACTTGGGGTTAACAAGAAAACAATCAACATTCATTAAATTTCATAATTCAATAAATATAAAGTCTATTAAGTCCCACTTGATTAAGAGATTTATCTGTAGGAATAGTTATAATGCAATAGTAAATGATCTGATTCAAATACAACTTCATTTACAAATTTTCAGATCTATGCTAAGCTCAATATACCTCTGGCCATCATAATCTCTTCAATTTCCTTTTATCCTCCAACTCTATTTTGCTCAGTTATCTCATTTCTCTGACACTCGGTATAGTCTGCAGAATTCCTCAATTCTTACTTTAACCTATATGACCACCTTCGCATGAATACAATCTTCTTCTCATGCACATTATTCATTATGAATCTCTTGTCTCCTTAAATAGACATGATAAACCATTTTCTTCTCAACCACATATTTTGCCTCTTAATCTCCATCGTTGAGTTTGTCGCTTTAACCTTCCTCAAAAATTGTTCCTTAAACACATTTCAATCTTCATCATCTGATCTTCCTTGAATTTTTTCAATCATAGATCTTCATAAAAAACTTTATCTCTAACCTCGGAATCATCCATATTTTTCCAGCTCACCATCTCAAGTCGGCAATCACATGTTTCATATTATTTCTTTTACTCAGTCAATACCATGATGTGTCGGTGACTTCCTGCTCAATTAATATTGTACTTGATATACACTACACTTGCTCAGTGTACACTGTATCAACTTAGTGTATACTAAGTTCTTCATTTACCGATCACATAAACTTGTACATAGTTGATCTTCAATACTTAACAGAATCATGTAATACAATCAAATCACTATCATAATGTCATAGAATCATCAATAATTTACCCAATGAATACCATACTCATATCTTTCTCATACATCTCATCTTTATGTTAATATCCCATTCCTTCACCATTATTACCTGCTTTAGATGTTTCCAACTATCATGATAAGTACAGTCAAAACTATTTGACATCAATGACAATATAATAACTAATTTAATGTCTCACATATACCTTTGCAGCTCAGTGATCATCTTCCCATTCAACATTATGTACTCCAAGTATTCAATCAATTGTATTCTATTAATCTATCCATTTGTCATTGATGGCAACACAAACATAATATGAAATATGTCATAGAATACCAAACATCGTAAGTGTCAATAACTTTGTATATATGTTGTGACTCAGTAATGCATTTAATATGTTTAATCACTAAACAGCATCATTGTATAGACTATCCCTTTTGGTTAGCTTCATTTCTAACTAATATTCATGTAGTCTTCTCTCCTTGTAAATCTCAATTTGAATATTTCATGTATCTTCTCTCCATTTGATAGAAATGCCAAAAGTAATCAGATCTTCAGTAGCCAAATCATTATCTTTATAGTTCAGCTCATATTCTTGTACCTTGCATGTATAGATATGTAATTTCAGTTTGTCTTCCATCTTCTTCTACTTCACAACCTCGGGAATCCCAAATTGTAAACATCATGCATCAACATCTTTAGATCTTCTAATAAAGTACAGGTTGATGCAACCCCATATCATCTTAGTGATTGTTAGATAGGGGATGGACCCCTAGTCTACTTCTCAAGCATTCAAATGTATCCTTCAGTAAGGGTTTTGTAAATATATCAACAAGTTTCTCCTGTGACTTTACTTATTCCAATTTGACTTGTTTTTCCTTAACTTTATCCCTCAAATAGTGATACTTAATAGATATGTTATTTTTCTTTGCATGCATCACTAGATTATTTGAAATATCAATATCATTTGTGTTGTCACAGTAAATTATCACTAGATCAGTGATCTCTTCATTCATACCTTCCAATAATTGATTTATCCATGCAATATTTGAACAATTAAAGGCAGCAACAACATATTCAGCTTCAACGATGGACTGAGAAATGCATCCTTGTTTCTTACTTATCCATGTTACCAATATTTCTCCTAAAAAAAATGCTCCACTAGTAGTTATTTTTCTATCATCAATGTTTCCAGTCCAATCAGAATCAGTGTAAACTCTTAGTTCAAAATTGTCTTCTTTCTTATACCACAATCCATAATTTTTAATATTCTTCAAATTTCTCAAAATAATTTTCATAGCAGTCATGTGTGACTCTTTAGGATTAGCATAAAATATAGCCACAATTCCAATAGTGTGTGCAATATATGGTCTTATATGCACAACATACTATTAGAATAACTGAGATGTGGGTGAATCAGTTATCCACGGTCCCAATCACAAAATGTATATCCAAAAACAATTTACTAAAACTTCTACAGCTCGATAAACTAAAATAGTATTATGTATGTGCTTTTACCAATTACCAGTTAATAACATATAATGATTACCAATTAAATCCAATATGCAACATGCAAATTATGAATCAAACAATCATCGCAATCAACACATAACACAAGAGATTTAACATGGAAACCCTATGAAGGAAAAAATCACCTGGGACCGGCAACCCAAAAATTGTTCACTCTTATGAAGTGAGGTCAGTGAAGACCCAACCCTATTAAAGGTTACAAACACACTGTGAGGTGTGACCTTGTTAGAGGATTTTATACCAACCGTTATCTTCCAACCAGCATTCACTATGGGGTTGACAGGATAACAAATGTACACTCTATGAATGACATTACAAGACTTTCTAGTCCACTCTGTTAAGAGATTTCTCTATTTACAATGGTTAAAATGTAACAGCAAATGATCTTATTACAACACAACTTCAATTATAGATTATCAGATCTATGTTAAGCTCACTCAAATCCTCTAATCAATATTTCAATTAATATTTAGTAACTTACTGTCACTCTGTAATAGCTTTTTGATGCTTGGTTCTCCTTAACCAATCTAATCAGGCATGCATGAAGCTTGTTCACATGATATCTTCTACAGTCTCCTTCTTATGGCATGATTTCATCATGAAATCCCAGTCTCTTAAATAGATGAGTAAACCATTTTAATTCCATCCATCAGATTTTGCCACTTAATCTCCTTTGTTGATTTTTTCACTTAAACCTTCCTCGGCTGATGTTTCAATAACATGTTTTGTTTCAATCCCTTAGATCTTCTTTGAATTATGTTAGTCGTCGATCTTCATAAAAAACATTATCTTCATCTTTGATTTCGAGGTACTTTATAGCTCATCAACTTCCATCGGCTAAACTAGTCATTTAGTTCTTTTCTTCTACTTAGTTAACAAGGATATGTGTCGGTGAACACAAGCTCAGTTTATATTGTGATCGGTATACACTACATTGTATCAGTGTATACTAAAATTTGTTCTTTAACCGACAACACTACTTTGTGCATTTTTCTCTATCCTTCATCATAGATGAATGCAACATAATCAAGTCAATAACATAAGGTCATAGACCCATCCATAAGTTACCCAATGTATTCCTTATCCTTATCTGTCATCTCCATATTTCTCATGTAGATATATTCAGTTCTTCATCTCTTTTTTTCTTCTTTCTACAGATGTTTTAGTATAGTAACTTACAAGATAAGTACTGTCAAAACTAGTTGACATCAATGACAACATATTATTGATTTAACCATCTTACATATCTAATCAGCAACTTAGTGATCTTAAATCACAGATCTTCAAGTTATGCAATGTATTCAAGTCAATTGTATTTCATCAATCTCTCCCTTTAGCATTGATGGCAACACAAGCAATATGAAATATGCCATACACATACCAAACACATATTTACAACTTTGTCAATAAATGTTGTAATGGTACAAGCTCTCCCTAGCTTAATATGTTTAATCACTACGTTACATAAAAACATGTGTAAGTGCAAACTAACTTCTACAGATATGATCTTTTCAACTCTCTTTTCTGTATCTCTCTCTCTTTGTCTTTGGCTCCATATTCTTCATATTGATCTCTCTCCCTTTGACAGCAATACCAAAGAACAATACAAACATACAACTCTGTAGTAGCCATGTAACTCTCTATTGTCCAGTGCATTCTCTATATCTCAGTATACTATTATGCAAATCAATTCCAGTACTTCAACCTTTCACAACCTTAGATAGAAGTCCAAAGTGTGAACTCTACTTCATCAACATGTATGATCTTCTGATAAGATTAGGCTGATGCAACCTCCAGATCACCTTAGTGACTAGTAGACAGGGGACGAACCCCAAGTCTAGTCCTCAAGTATTCATATGTATCCTTCGGTAGAGGCTTTGTAAATATGTCAGCAAGTTGTTCTTTTGATGTAACAAACTCTAGCTTAACTTGCTTGTCCTGCACTTGTTCCCTTAAGTAGTGATACTTAATTGATATATGCTTTGTTTTAGAGTCATCACCAAATTCTTTGAAATATTAATGGCACTAGTGTTATCACAATATATAATCACTGGCTCAGTGATTACCTCATTCATTCCTTCTAACACTTGCTTGATATATGCAATATTTGAACAGTTAGTAGCAGCAGCAACATACTCTGCTTCGGCTGTAGACTGAGAAATGCAAGCCTGTTTCTTACTTGTCCATGTAACAAGTCTTTCACCAAAGAAGAATGCTCCTCCAGTGGTACTCGTTCTATCATCCACATTTCCAACCCAATCAGCATCGGTGTATACCTTCAATTCAAACTTGCCTTTCTTAGGATACCACAATCCATAATCTTTAGTTTTCTTTAGGTATCTTAAGATTCTCTTTGTAGAAATCATATGTGACTCTCTAGGGTTTGCAAAAAATCTAGCAACTATTCCAATAGCATGTGCTATATCAGGTCTACTGTGAACTACATACATTAACTTACCAAGCATGGATCGATATAGTGTTTGATTTACCTCAGTAGTTCCATCTTCTTTAGTCAATTTACATCCAGTAGCCATCGATGCTCCCACAAGTTTAGCATCTTCCATGCCAAATGTCTTCAATACTTCCTTTATATATTTAGAGTGTGTGATGAATATACCATCATTCTGTTGAATCACTTGTAAGCCTAGAAAGAACTTAATCTCTCCAAACATAGACATTTCAAATTCACTTTTCATTTCATCAGCAAATGACTTACAGATTTGATTTTGTCCTCCAAATATTATGTCATCCACAAATATCTCAGCAATCAAGATAGTATCATCAGAATTTCCTTTCATGTACAGATTACTATTCTCACTTGTTCTAACAAATCCAATACTTAGCAAATAGTTATGCAACCTTTCATACCAGGCTCTCAGTGCTTGCTTCAAACCATATAAAGCTTTATGTAATCTACATAGCATATCTTTGTTTTTTGGATCAACAAACCCTTAAGGTTGTTCTATGTACACTTCTTCTTCAAGTATCCCATTCAGAAAAGCTGATTTAACATCTATTTGGTAAACTTTGAACTTTTTGTGTGCAGCATATGCAAATAACATTCTGACTCCTTCTAATCTAGCAACGGGTGCAAAGGTTTCACCATAATCTATTCCTTCCTCTTGTGCATATCCCTTGCATACTAATCTAGCTTTGTTCCTTGTTACCTCTCCATTCTCATTAAGCTTGTTTTTGAATATCCACTTAGTACCGATAACATTCTTGTCCTTGGGTCTAGGTACTAAACTCCAAGTTTTGTTCTTCTCTATCTGTTCTATTTCCTCTTTCATTGCATTAACCCATTCATCATTTTCTAATGCAACTTTTACATTCTTCGGTTCATAATCACAAACTAGACATGTACCTTGTCTTGCTTTACTTCTTGTTTGCATGCCAGCTTGTCTGTCTCCAATGATTTGTGTCTCAGGATGATGTCTTCTAACAAAACTTGCCAGTATCTGATTTCTTCTTTCTTGTTTATCCTGTGCAAGTTCATTTTCTTGCTTGGTGGGTGCTTCTTGCTCATCGGTTTCTTTTTCCTGTTCCTCGGTATTATTTTCCTGCGGACTGGTTGTCACTATCTGTTGCATCGATAGGTACTTTGGTTGTTCAATGTAACTGAATCTATCATAGTCTTCTAGTTCTTTTGTGCTTTCCTCTACATTCTTATCATCAAACTCATCAACTCAAACATTAGTACTTTCAATCATTTTATTAGTTACTTTGTTAAGACACTTGTATGCTTTAATTTTAGTGGAATATCCCAAAAATATCCCTTCATCACCTTTTGAGTCAAACTTCCCATTTCTTTCATCTTTTAGAATAAAGCATTTACTTCCAAAAATCTTGAAATAACTTATAGTGGGTTTGTGACCAAACCATAACTCATAGGGTGTCTTATTAGTGTCCTTCTTCAATTGTACTCAGTTCAGAACATAAACAATTATGCTGACAGCTTCCCTCCAGTATGTCTGAGCAACATTCTTTTGTAACATCAGTGTCCTTGCATAGTCAATGATTGACATATTCCTCCTTTCAACTATTCCATTTTGTTGTGGTGTCCTCAATGCAGAGACATGTCTTTTAATACCATGCTCATTACAAAAGTTAGTAAATTCATCAGAAATAAATTCACCACCTCAGTCAAATCTTAAGCATTTCAATTCTTTACCAGTCTCTTTCTCAAGTTTTTCTTTATACCATTTGAACATCTTAAATGCCTCTGATTTTTCTTTCAGGAACATGACTATCATTAATCTAGTATAGTCATCAACAAAAAGAATAAAGTATATGTCTCCATATTAACTTTGAGTTCTCATAGGACCACATAGGTCGGTATGCACTAACTCGAGTAATTTATTTGTTGAATAATCTTTTCTTTTGAAACTAGATTTTTTCATTTTACCTTTCTGACATTCATGACACATAACATGATCAAGCTTAGATAAGTTAGGCAAACCTCTAACCTTTTTATTTTTACTAATCTTAATCATGTTATCAAAATTCACATGACATAACCTCTTATGCCACAACCATGCATCTTTATCTTTCATCATTATTTACAAGAAGACTGATCATTATCAAGATAAAACAAATTACCTCTCGACTATATTCCAGATCCAATAAGTCTTCCTCCATCATCATATATCTTCACTTTCTTTCTCTCAATAGCAACTTGGTGGCCTAAATTGTTCAGTTGTGCCACACTTAGCAAATTATAGTTTAGACCTTTTACCCAATAATCAGTATCACATCGTATTTTATCATTTATCATCAGGGATCCTTTTCCTCTAACCATACAAGGTGCATCATTACCCATTCTAACATATCCTCCATTGTGCTCTTCAAGATGATCAAATTTCTCTTCATCACCAGTCATGTGATGTGTATAGCCACTATCTATAATCCATGTATCATTCTTATTAACCTTAGATATAAGTGTTGTCTCTACATACCTTTCATCCTCTTCTGATTCATCCTTCATTGCAACAAATACTACCTCCACATCTTCATCAATGTCGGTATCGGTGACATCTTCTTCTGCAATGTAGCACACCTTCTTGCCTTTGTCATTATTATCTCAGTTGTCTTTGTTGTGGTGTCAATAACTTTTGTATCTCTCTCCCTTTGTCTTTGGCTCCATATTCTTCATATTGATCTCTCTCCCTTTGATAGCAATGCCAAAGAATAATACAAACATACAGGTCTGATACCAATTGTTAGAATAACTGAGAGGGGGGTGAATCAGTTATCCACAGTCCCAATCACAAAATGTATATCCAAAAACAATTTACTAAAACTTATGTAGCTCGGTAAACTAAAATAGTATTCTATCTATGCTTTTACTGATTACCAGTTAATAACATATAATGATTACTAATCAAATCCAATATGAAAAATGCAAAGTATGAATCAAAAAATCATCACAATCAACACATAACACAAGAGATTTAACGTGGAAACCCTGTGAAGGGAAAAACCACCTAGGACCAGCAACCCAAAAATTGTTCACTCTTTTGAAGTGAGGTCGGTGAAGACCCAACCCTGTTAAAGGTTACAAACACATTGTGAGGTGTGACCTTGTTAGAGGATTTTATACCAACCGTTATCATCCAACCAGCATTCACTATGGGGTTGGTAGGATAACAAATGTACACTCTATGAATGACATTACAAGACTTTCTAGTCCATTCTGTTAAGAGATTTCTCTGTTTAAAATGGTTAAAATGTAATAGTAGTTGATCTGATTACAACACAACTTCAATTGTAGATTATCAAATCTATGTTAAGCTTATTCAAATCCTCTGATCAATATTTTAATTTTGTTTCAATCAATATTCAATAACTTACTGTCGCTCAGTAATAGCTTTCTGACACTCAGTAATCTCTGCAGTTCGGTTCTCCTTAACCAGTCTGATTAGGCATGCATGAATCTTGTTCACGCGATATCTTCTACAGTCTCCTTCTTCCAGCATGATTTCATCATGAAATCCCAGTCTCTTAAATAAATGAGTAAACCATTTTAATTCCATCCATCAGATTTTGCCGCTTAATCTCCTTTGTTGATTTTGCCACTTAAACCTTCCTCGGCTAATGTGTCAGTAACATGTTTTGTTTCAATCCCTTAGATCTTCTTTGAATTATGTTAGTCATCGATCTTCGTAACAAACGTTATCTTCATCTCTGATTTTGAGGTACTTTACAGCTCATCAACTTCCATCAGCTAAACTAGTCATTTAGTTCTTTTCTTCTGCTCGGTTAACAAATAAATGTATCGGTGAACACAAGCTCAGTTTATACTATGATCGGTATACACTACACTATGTTAGTGTATACTAAAATGGTTCTTTAACCAACAACATTGCTTTGTGCATTTTTCTCTATCCTTCATCATAGATGAATGCAACATAATCAATTCAATAACATAAGGTCATAGACTTATCCATAAGTTACCCAATGTATTCCTCATCCTTATCTGTCATCTCCATCTTTCTCATGTAGATATATTCAGTTCTTCATCTCTTTTCTTCTTCTTTCTATAGATGTTTGGGTATAGTAACTTACAAGATAAGTACTGTCAAAACTAGTTGACATCAATGATGACATATTACTGATTTAACCGTCTTACATATTTAATCAGCAACTCAGTGATCTTAAATCATAGATCTTCAAGTTATACAATGTATTCAAGTCAGTTGTAGTTCATCACATACGTCAACTTTCCAATCATAGATCTATATAAGATTTGATTTACCTCTATTGCATTGTCATCCTTAGTCATCATGCATCAAATTACCATAGGTGTACCAACTGGTTTTGAATCTTCAATACCGAATGTCTTCAAGACTTCTTTAATGTACTTTTCTTGTGTGATGTATATGCCTTCTTTCAGTTGTTATATTTGTAAACTATGAAAGAATTTGATCTCTCCAAACATCGACATTTCAAACTCTTTCCTCATTTCATCAGCAAAAGACTTACATAAAGTATCATGACCTCCAAATATTATATCATCAACAAAAATTTCAGCAATAAGAATCTTATCATCAGTTTCACATTTAAAATATAAATTATTGTTATCACTTGTTCTAACAAATCCAATTCTTATGAGATAAGAATGTAGTCTTTCATACCATGCTCTTGGTGCTTTCTTCAATCCATATAATGTCTTGTACAACTTACATACCATGTTCTTCTGATTAGGATCAACAAAACCTTCAAGTTGTTCAATGTATACCTCTTCTTCAAGTATCCCATTCAGAAATGTAGATTTCACATCCATCTGATATACCTTAAATCCTTTATAAGAATCATATGCAAGTAGTATTCTTACTCCTTCAAGTCTAGCAATACGTGAAAAATTTTCTCCATAGTCAATTATGTCTTCTTGTGCATAACCTTTGCAAAATAGTCTTGATTTGTTCCTTGTTACATCTCCATTCTCATTTAATTTTTTTCTAAATATCCATTTAGTGACTATCACATTTTTGTCTTTAGGTCTCGGTACCAATCTCCATATCTTGTTTTTTTGTATTTTCTCAATTTCCTCATCCATTTCCTTAATCCATTCATTATTTTCTAATGCATCTTCAACAGTTTTAGGCTCAAATTCATAAATAAACATGTATTGTTTCTTAACTTATTTCTAGTCATCATTCCTTCTCCTTTGTCTCCAATTATCTAATCTTGTGGATGGTGTCTTCTCACATACTTTGCAAGTATAGGTTCAAATATATGTTCTTCAATGTGTTTTCCACTTGGTGCATGATCATCATTTCTATCAGTAACTATTTGTTGTTGCTTGATTTGTAAATATTGTTGCTTGATAGCAAGGTGGTCCCATAATAGTGTGTCCCACATTTTGACCAACTTTGACACAAAGATCAACATTCTGAGAAAAAACTTCACTTTCGAACACCTGTATCCACAAAACTATTAGGAATTTGAAGATGATGTAAACTAGAGTCTTTTATAATTTTATTTCTAGTTTCTAAATATATATTTTAAAAAAAAAATCATTCAAATTCATGTTTCCTTCTCCTTCGAAAAGTGGTTTGTGTGAAAAACTATTTTTTTAAGGAGTTGTTGTCACTTGGATCAACATAAAAAAAATTTTAAAAATGTTAATGATGTAATTCTTTTGAGATTATATTTGTAACTTCAATATCTAAAGGATGCAATTGGTTTCATTCATTTTGGGTCAATATTTCATAGTTTATTAAGTTCTAAAGTGACAGTATATGTAATTTAGACATAAGGTCACTTGGATCGCTCTAACTTGATCTATGTATATCGAAATTTATTTTTTCTTTTTTTTTATAGAAAGGTAACACAAATACTCTTTTCCTACATATTTTTCATAATTTTGTTTTTGTAATTTACTATTTTTCTTGAAGTCTTGAAGAGACAAGTTGTTGAATGACCAAATAACCTATGTTTAGTTAAAGTAATATTTAAAAGTGATAATGAACTCAATATGTATTAAAATTATATTCATTAGAAAGCTTGTTCTGAATAGCATCATACTACATAAATAGGTTTTGTAAATGGATTCATTTGATCTGCCAAAACATAAAGTTGAAGTGATTTTTTGTCAGCATTTTAATAGGTGCGAAGGAGACTGCATTATAGGTATGAATGAGGAGTATAGATGTTATATCAATGTTTTTTTAATCTAAGAGGCTTTGAGCTAACCATTTGTAATTAATTCCTTCAAATGGAACATCTCAAGGCTTAAATCATTATATTTTATTAAAAATGTGTTATTTCAGCAAAAATCAACATGTCTAAAAAAGTGGGACACACTATTGTGGGACCACCCATCATTATTTTGTTTCTTGGTGACTCCAAACTGTTGCTCGGGTAGAGTTTCAGGATCTTCAATATAAATAAATCTACCATAGTCTTTCAGTTCTGTCTTGCTTTCTTCATCATTATTTTATGCAAACTCATCAACTCTCACATTTGCACTTTCAATCAGTTTTTTAGTAGCCTTGTTCAAACATTTATAGGCCTTACTTTTAGTAGAATAACCTAGAAATATCCCTTCATTACCTTTTGAATCAAATTTTCCATTTCTATCATCTTTCATAATGTAACATCTACTTCCAAATATTTTGAAATAACTCACATTAGGTGTGTAACCATACCATAGCTTATAAGGTGTCTTGTTTGATTCTTTCTTTAGTTGTACTCAGTTTAGTGTGTAAACAGTACTACTAACAGCTTCTCTCCAGTAAATTTGTGCAACATCTTTTGCAATCATCAGTGTTCTAGCACAATCAACAATTGATCTATTCCTCCTTTCAAAAATCCAATTCTATTGGGTGTTCTTGGTGCAGATACCTGTCTCTTTATTATATGCTCATTACAAAAATTAGTAAACTCATCAAAAATGAATTTACCACCTCCATTTGACCTCAAGCATTCTAGTTTCTTACCACATTATTTTTCCACTTTTGTTTTGTACCATTTAAACATTTTGAAAGCTTCTCATTTTTCTTTTAAGAACATGACAGACATCATCCTAGAGAAATCGTCAACAAATAATATAAAATATCTATCTCCATAATAACTTTGAGTTCTCATTGGACCACATAAGTCAGTGTGAACTAAATCAAGAATAGCATTAGATGAGTAATGTTTTCTCTTGAAACTAGATTTTGACATTTTACCCATTAGACATTGTTTGCACATTACATGGTCAGGTTTAGATATACTCGGTAAACCTCTAACTTTTCTTTTCTTACTGATCTTAACCATTTTGTCAAAATTCACATGACATAACCTCTTGTACCATAACCAGACATCTTCATTTTTAGCCAACAAACAAGAAATTTCAGCATTGTCTAGATAGAATAAGTTACCTTTTGATTGTTCACCAGTATCGATCAATTTTATAGCTCCATCATAGATTTTCACCTTTCTTTTCTCAAATGCAACTCGGTGACTAGTATTATTTAGTTGTGATACACTCAACTAATTATAGTTAAGTCTTTTTTCCCAATATGCATTTTCACATCGGATCTTATTATTCAGCAGTATAGTTCCTTTACCTTTTACTTGACAAGGTGTATCATTTCCCATTTTCACAAATCCACTATTATAATGTTCAAGATATTCAAATTTGTCTTCATCACCAGTCATATGATATGTGTAGCCACTATCAATAATCCAAGTATCATTCTTGCTAACTTTAGAAATAATTTCTTTTTCAACATACCTTTCTTCTTCTTCAAAATCTTCCTTTAATGCAACAAATACAACTTATATGTCTTCATCAATTTTAGTCTCAATGTCAGCATATTCATCGTCAACTAGGTAGCATGCCTTCTTGCCTTTATCAATGTAATCATGTTTGTCTATGTTACCTCCATATCAGTTACTTCTGTAATCTCGATAATCTCTTTTGTCATTCTTCCTTTCATTTGATCTTTCACTTGTTCTTTCATCATCTTTCCTTCCAGGACATCTTGCAACAATATGACCAGTCTCTTTGCATTTAAAACATACCAAGGGTAGCTTACCTCTATATCTTCCTTTGCCTTTCAGTATCCTTCTAACCATTAATGCTTCAAGTTTGTCAATTTCATCTTCCTCAACTTCACTTTCACTTTCATTTCTTATCTTATGTCTTTAGTTTGATCTTCCAATATTTAGAGATAACATAAATACAGATTCTACCATAGGTAAATAATGTTATCATACTTGTTAAGCTCAAATGCAATCAATCTACTGATTATACTATCAAGAGAAATATAATTACCAGGAACTTCTCTCATTTCATGAATTGTTGATACTCTAATAACATAGGTAGGCAACAGTGTTCTTAGAATTCTACTTACCACGGTGTCTTCTTCAATAATTCCACTAGCTCCTTGGATAGAATTCACCACTTCCTTGATTTGGTTGTTGTACTGAGTGATGTTTTCACCTTCTTTCATCTTCATATCATCAAACTTTCCTCTTAAGATTTCTTCTTTTTCCCTGAGCACGTTCACATCTCCTCCATGAACTAGTGTAAGCTTGTCCCACATCTATTTTGCAGTTATATAGGTCTTAATGTCTTCAAATTTAGTATCTGATAGAGAAGAAGCAATCTCAATCATCATAGCATTATGTTCTTGTCTCTCTTTCATTTGTGTGATTGTCAAGGGACTAGTGGGAGTTATAAACTCATTTTCCAAGTAGTAAAGTGTAGAATCTCCAATCCCTGATAGATACAACTTTATCCTACTTTTCCATGTTGATAAATTATCTTTGTGTAGTTTTGGAACCTCTCTCTTATACATTTTGTGATCTTTAACTTAATTCCTTCAAACTTCTTCCTTCAAGTACTCTAGCTTTGATACCAATTGTTAGATAACTGAGAGGGGGGATGAATTAGTTAAGTCCAGTTATCCTATAGTCCCAAATACTCTCATATGTATAAAAAAAATCCAACATAAAAACTTAAATAGCTCGGTAAAAATTTGTTTGTGCCTTTTTGTTCATTAACCGATTGATAGTAAAATTATTTAGTATATATACTGATCAAACCAATAATTATAATGTGTAAAGTAAAATAAAAAATTATCACATCCATACACATATAACACTTTATTTTTAATGTGGAAACCCTTTTAGGGGAAAAACCACTTGGGACTGTTATCCGAAATAATTTTACTCTTTTGAAGTGAGCTCGGTTAAGAGCCAACCCTGTTAAAGGCTACAAAACACACTATAAGGTGTGACCTTGTTAGAGGATTTATCACTAATAGTTATCTATAACCATACATTTACTTGGGGTCAACAATAAAACAATAAACATTCATTGAAGGTCATAATGAAATAAATAAAGGCTATTAAGTCCCACTCGGTTAAGAGATTTATTTGTAGCAATGGTTAGAATGCAACAGTAAATGATATGATTCAAATACAATGTCCTTTGTAGATATTCATATCTATGCTAAGCTCAATATACCTCTGGCCATCATAATCTCTTCAATTTATTTTTATCCTCCATCTTTGTTCTACTTGGTTATCTCCTTTCTCTGACACTCAGTGTAGTCTGTAGAATTGCTCAATTCTTACTTTAACCTGTCTGACTAGCTTCACATGAATACAATATTCTTCTCATGTGCATTATTCATTATGAATCTTGTATCTCCTTAAATAGACATGCATGATGAACTATTTTCTTCTCAGCCATATATTTTTCCTCATAATCTCCATCGTTAATTTTTCCACTTTAACCTTCCTCGTAAATTGTACCTTAAAACAGGTTTCAATCTTCATCATCTGATCTTCCTTGAATTTTTTCCATCGTATATCTTCATAACAAACTTGATCTTTAACCTTAGAATCATCCATATTTGTCCATCTCACCATCTCAAGTCAGCAATCACATGTTTCATATTATTTCTTTTACTCAGTCAATACAATGATGTGTCGGTGACTTCCTACTCGGTTAATATTGTACTTAGTATACACTACACTTGCTCGGTGTACACTGTATCAACTCGATGTATACTAAGTTATTCTTTTACTGACCATATAAACTTGTACATGCTTAATCTTCAATACTTAACAGAATCATGTAATACAATCAAATCACTATCATAATGTCATAGACTCATCAATAAGTTACCCAATGAATACCATACTCATATCTTTCTCATACATCTCATCTTTATGTTAATATATCATTCCTTTGTTGGAAATTTAGCTGAGTTGATTACATAGATGTTGTCATTATGGAAACATATGATCCACATGAAGATCACACAAGTCAGAGAGCAAGTATGACAGAGCGCATTGCAAATTTGTCTAAGTGTGAGACAGTGTTTTACCAGTGAACCTGGATACAATTTTTGTTTGCGACATTGATTGGAGTAAGTTCAGTGCTTGCACACTTGAACATAGACTCTATGATGACTATTGATCACCCATCTCAGAGCACAAATTAGTACGGCATGTACGGAAGAAGTTATGACAGTTTTACCGAAGATAGTGTGAAGTCGACGGGACAGAATATGAAGACAGAACTAGTAAAGAGTTAAGGGATTATTTTGTTTATCAAAATAATGAATTAACAATATAAAGGGATGACATCCTAGATGTTAACTCTTGGATAAAGCTATTGGTATAAATATAAATGTAATTGTAATTGTAAATACACAAGCAGTAAGTAATTGTAGTAGTATGATGCGAAGTATATGAAGCATATGTAATAGCGATAGTGAAAGAGTAGTGAAGTGATATTGATGCAAGCAATATAAGGTTATGTACCTTAACCTATTTTGTAATCAGTGTATATTGTACATTACTTGTTTGGGCAATGGGCTCATCTAGTAATCACATTTTGTACTACAACTCCTAACAAGGTTGAGGCTTCTAACAAGGCCTATAGTCCCTTAATCAGGACTGATACACTATATGCTTGTAATAGACTCCTAATAGGGTCAACATCCTTAATAGGATACTTTTGATTAGTGGATCTTTGTGGGTACCATCCCCACCAGGGTTTTCCCTTGGCCAAGGTTTCCTCGAGAACAAATAATGTGTTATGAGTTCTTTATTGTTATACATGTTGTTTAGCTTCTTATGTTATGCATGTATAAATATAATCTATTATATCCATAATTGGGAAAAAGATAAAGTTTCCAGAATACTGATTCACCCCCCCCCCCCCCCCTCTCAGTATTCCCTATTTCTAACAATTGGTATCAGAGATTAGTTACTCGGAAAAGAATCATTCAAGGAAAGCCTAGCAACTTGAGTAAGATCTCTATGGATATGGATCAACTATAGAAGAATCTTGAAGAAGCTCTTGAACAGATTGACTTGCTTACTATTGAAAAAGATACTTTGAAAAGAAAGTATGATGATGCGAAGAACCTCATTGAGAAACTAAAAAACAAGTTGGAAGATCTAAGATCTGAAAAAGAATCTGAAGTTTTTATTGAAGATTGTGATGACAATGTGGAAAAAGAAAATGAGATCCTTAAGCATGAATTAAAGATAGAAAATTTGAAGCTTAGTTTGAAAGATGGAAATGGCAAGAATGAAGCAAATTTGAGATCTGAGAATGAAAATCTAAAGACTGAAAATGAAGGACTAAAATCTAAAATTTCTAAAGTAACATCTGAACTTGAGAAAGTCAATTTGCAGTATGATGAACTTGAGAAATACAACAAGATTGTGAAAGGTGAACTGACTCAATCCAAACAACAACTTGAGAGGCTATATTCAACTAGTGAGAAGATTGATGAACAAATATCTTATCAGAAACCATTCTATGACAAGACTGGTCTTGGATTCAACACTTTCAAAGAAAATGATGAAGGCAAGGAACCAGATTTGAAGATATCTGAAAGCATGGATGAGAAGAAGCCTGATGAGATCAAAAAATCTAAAGATACACCTAAAGATGAAGAATCACCGAAGCAAGAGGAATCACCCAAAGTTATGCAAAGAGAATTCAAAGGTAGATGTTTTTCTTGTAATACTATTGGTCATATGAAGAGAGATTGCACAAGTAAACAATTTAAACCTCTTAATGGTTATTGTTACAATTGTCATGGTCTTGGACATAGAGCTATTGATTGTAGGAAACCTAAATTTATTGAGAATAATGATGGTAGTAGAATGTTTAGGAATACTAACAATGCATATAAGAAACCTACTGAAGATATGAACAGAAGAAGTGGAGTAGTATGTTATAGATGCAACAAGGTCAGACACATTGCTAGAAACTACAGATCGCAAATCAATCAACCTAGACCAAGATATGGAAACAATGGAATTGTTTGTCAGATATGCAACAAGATTGGACATACAACAAGGTTTTGCAGAATGAACAATAGAGTTTTTCATCCTAATCCTAACCCCAGGAATCATGAAAGAAGAAATGAAGATGCTAGTAATAGTCAGAAAGGATGTTGTAGTAATTCAGATGAAGTGAAGTTTATCAAAAGCACAGATCAAGGAGACATATTCAACATTGAAGGTAATCAAAAAGGTTAAGTATTGAAAGGTAAGAATGAATCTTTACCTGACCTATCTTAAAGTACTTAATTCATGTAAATTGAAGTAGAATAGGAACTTAGGTTTAGTATAGAAGTAGATATATGATGAATTGAGTCTTGCACAGTTAATGCAAGGTATTTTATGATGTTCTAATGCTATGGTTAAGAGTGCAAAGAAAAATATTATGTTTTGCAAGATCGCGAGAAGTTTTAAGTTTTGCAGGTTAGCAGAGACAACTTTTTGGAAAGAAGCGAAAAAAGAATTGAATGCGATGTCAGATCTAAGTGAGATTGAATTAATAAAAGGTTATGATCAGTATTATTTGATCATCAAAGTGAATTAAAGTATCAAGGAGATCAAAGAGCAGTGATAGAAAGCATTTTGCAAGGATTTGGAGAAGAATTTTGTGTCGAATCTATGCAAGCCCTAAAATTGTGAAATTGAGGTATTTTACTTGACAAATCTTTGAATCAGTAAAGGCATTTGAAGAAATCATGGATGTTTCCTTAATACACAATTTCAGAGATAAGAATAGACCTAAATTGAAAAGGGAACCAGTAGAACCCTTGGAAGAAGACCCTAGGTTTGCATTATCATCCATACCAGATGAATTTTTACATTTAGAGAATGTTAGAAGTTATCTTGGATGCAAACTAGAGACAGTGAATGATAGTAATTTCATAGATGAATATCAGAAGACTTACAATCAGGATATGACACTGAAACAAGGTTTTGAATACTTGGAACATAATGAAATTGCCAAATATGGATTACATTATGAATTTGATAATGAAGAATGCACTAAGATTATTTTGAGTAGAATCATATTGGAAAATTTTGGCTAGAAGATAGAGTGATAGATATTACAGCTGATTTGATTCATGAAGTCACTAGATTATCTAAGACTGGAGCTATTCCTTTTAATGAGAAAAATAGTCATTGACAACACTATTCATCCTATAATGGTAGAGGAATTGTGATTAGCAAGATTAAACAAGATGATGTGAGATACATATGCAAGATCCTAACTACTAAGTTTTGTGCAAATTCAAGAGAAGATGACATGGTAGCTGGAATGGTACATGCAACTTATCTTATGTGTGTTGACAAGGTACTAGTTGATATGTGTGAAATTCTTAGAATTTAATTGTTTGAGAACTTGGAGAAGATCAAGAAAACTAAGTATACATAGTTTAGGTTCTCATCCCTAATGACATATATGTTCTTTCATCTTTTGAGGAGATTTCCTTACACCATAGGAAATGATTGGAATGATGGACAAACTACAATGGAAAGGATTAATGTAGTATATAGAAAGCATGTTATTGATAGTGTTAATGAGAGTGCAGTACTTGTTATTAAGACATTTCAGACTATTGTGTCTAGCAAATCAAGGATCCCTAAGTCTCTTGTTGAGAAATATAAAGATGATATATGTTTTATGGTGGATACTGACCTTACCTATATTGAAGTAGTAGAGCCTAGAATAGAGTTCATAGACCCTCTTGGCTATGAAATATCTGAGGTAGAAACTGAAGAGTATATTAGCAGACTATTGAAGTGTAAGTTGGACACTCAGTGTAACAGGTTTGGAACCTTTGAGGAGAACTTCAACTCCGCAAATATTCTAATTGAAGAGAAGTAGTCTAAAAAGAGAGTTGAGAGCACCATTAAGAAAATCTTGAAAGATACAGGAATGACAGAGAGAGAGTTTTTGGTAGCAAAGCAAACAGCAGCAGTAATCAGAGAGAGTGGAAAAAATGAAGTTTTGTCTATCCCTCCTTTATCATCAATTGCAGTGCCACAAGAAGAACCACAAGTAAAGGTGAAAGTGGAAGTACCTGAGAAGGACATAGAAACAAAGATGTCTACTAGATCCACTTCCTCCACCCCTAGAAAAAGAGTTAAGGAAAGTGCCACTGGACCAGGAAAGAGGCATAAAACTCTAGTGCAACCTATTCCAAGAAAGATTGCAAAGGTTAAAGATGATGTCACTACAAAGAAGAAAGCTTGGAAACCAAAAGTTGAAAAGCTTAATGAGCAGATTATTGAGAATGGTGACTTTGCAAGAATGAACAAATATTATGATCTTTATGATTATATTGATAGACTTAATCTAGCGAATGCAGTTGTGAAGCATATGATCTTGACTAGTAAGAAGTTTGATACTATTCAAGGACATATACCTGATGATCTATACAACAAACTTCTGAACAGAAAGAAGAGAGCATCAGAGGAAGAGATAGCTATCAAAGAAAAGCTTGTGAGGAAGCTTTGTGAGATAAGAGATGAAGCTCTATTCAATCAGATCATGAAAGCCCTAAGCACCCATCTGAGAACCAAAAGGAGAACAATTCAAATTATGAGAGGCAGGTATGAAGAAGTAAATTTTGAGACTGAACAGGCAATTATCAAGGTTATGGCAGAATATGTTGGAGAATCATCAGTTGTAGCAGAGCAAGCAGGTGAGAAAGTATAAGAGGACATTCCCTCTTCTCTAGCTATTAATATTGAAGATGAAACAATGAATGTAGAAGGTACACAAATCACCTTGGATACTAATGAAAATGTATTCAAGAATTTGGAGAACATTGTTGACAATTTGGCCTTTGAGGAATAGGAAGCTACAAAAGAAGAAGAGATGACAGAGACCATTGTTGTGGAACCACCAGTTACAAAAGAACAAGTTCCCCTTCCCACCAAAGAAGATATCAGTCTTACTCCTGAGACTAGAAAGAAGACTCAAATTGGATCTATGATTGAGCATTTGGGAAAAGAAGTAGATGATGATGATCAGTTGGAACTAATTACATCCTTGAACAAAATAATTGGTAAGAATAAGAAGGTGAAGAGTCTTGAAGGGTGTCTGAAGGAACTAACTGAGAAGTTACAAAGTACTGTAACTACACAAATTTTAGAAGTAGACCCTATGGAGAAGGCAAAGAAGGTAATGAGTACCTTTGATAAAGAATTCACAAACCTAGCTAATATTGCAAAAGTGAAAGCACAAGCAGACTATGAGGCTAGAATGCTTTTGAACATCAGTCAATACATCAGCAATGATATCAATACTCTTGATATCTATATCAAGGATTTGAGGAAGCACTTGGAAACAGGAAAATCTTTGTACATACAGTGTACAAAATCAGAGACTTTGATAGCTGAGGAAGATCAGAAGATAAAGTTGAAGGAAGCAGAGATTCTAAATGAAACAAACCTTCTATCTAACCCCAATGTGAAGGTCTATAATGTTGAGAAGAAAGTTAGAAAACTGTATGATGAAATCAAAGTTGTACAAGATGAGAAAGATAGGAAATTGAGAAGATACACTCTTTTGAGAGAGCATGCTTCTATGAAGTTGAGCATAATTGAAGAAAAATTGGAAGATTGTCTTTCAGCAAAGACATCTTTTCAGAAATTTAACTTTGAAAACCTCCAAGCATGTGAAATTGCTTCTTATGGACTAAGCGCACTACTTAATGTGGCAGATTCCATTAAGAAATAATGGGAGAAGGAGATAGAATCCATGAAGATAGATTTTGTAAATTGTGTTTCAAGCCTACCAGCTTTGAATAAATAAATTGAGGTATAACTTTTTGTGATACAATTTTGTGACCCTCCCTACCTTATTTTGTCATTGTTGTCAAAGGGGGAGAGATATATAGAAGAAAATTGATATTATATGATAAGGGTTGTTACCCTTAGGGGGATTACTATATTAGAGGAAATAATTTTTGAGGAGTTATAAGGATAGTATGTATTTTATACTATGGCCACAGTTTTGAACAATTTTGAGATTTTGAGTTGTACACTTAGCCAATTTTCTCATATGTTGCCACCAATGACAAAGGGGGAGATTGTTGTTAATTTGGCTAAGTTGATTACATAGATGTTTTCATTATGGAAACATATGATCCACATGAAGATTGCACAAGTCAGAGAGCAAGTATGACAGAGCGCATTGCAAATTTGTCTGTGTGAGACAGTGTTTTACCAGTGAACCTGGATACAGTTTTTGTTTATGACATTGGCTGGAGTAATTTCAGTGCTTTTGCACTTAACCATAGACTCTATGATGACTATTGATCACCCAGCTTAGAGCACAAGTCAATACAGCATGTACGGAAGAAGTTATGATAGTTTTACCGAAGACAGTGTGAAGCTGACAGGACAGAATATGAAGACAGAACTAGTAAAGAGTTAAGGGATTATTTTGTTTATCAAAATAATGACTTAAAAATATAAAGGGATGACATCCTAGATTTTAACTCTTGGATAAAGCTATTGGTATAAATATAAATGTAATTTTAATTGTAAATACTCAAGTAGTAAGTAATTGTAGTAGTACGATGCGAAGTATATGAAGCATAATTAATAGCGATAGTGAAAGAGCAGTGAAGTGATATTGATGCAAGTAGTATAAGGTTATGTACCTTAACCTATTTTTTAATCATTGTATATTGTACATTACTTTTTTGGGCAATGGGCTCATCTGGTAATCACATTTTGTACTACAACTCCTAACAGGGTTGAGGCTTCTAACAAGGCCTATAGTCCCTTAATCAGGACTGATACACTATATGCTTGTAATAGACTCCTAATAGGGTCAACATCCTTAATATGATACTTTTGATTAGTGGATCTTTGTGGGTACCATCCCCACCAGGGTTTTCCCTTGGCCAGGGTTTCCTCGAGAACAAATAATGTGTTATGAGTTCTTTATTGTTATGCATGTTGTTTAGCTTCTTATGTTATGCATGTATAAAGATAATCTGTTATATCCATAATTGGGCAAAAGATAAAGTTTGTAGAATACTGATTCACCCCCCCCCCTTTCAGTATTCCCTATTTCTAACATCCTTCACCATTATTACCTTCTTCAGATTTTTGAAGCTATCATGATAAGTACAGTCAAAACTAGTTGACATCAATGATAATATAATAACTGATTTAATGTCTCACATATAGCTTTGTAGCTCGATGATCATCTTTACATTCAACATTCTATAATCCAAGTAGTCAATCAATTGTAGTCTATCAAGATCATCAAAATTTAACCTATTCAAAATAGTGCATGGACCACTAGGTGTCTACACAAGAATAATTCAAATACTAAATCAGATATTTTTTCTCAAAATAATATCAAAATAACTAAATACTGGATTGTAATTTGTTGGCAGTTGAGTTGTTGATTAACTCATCTCTTTCTTCTGCACTTGGTCTATATAGTAAAGATGATGGTCTCCTTCATGGTTGAATAAGACTCCCTATGAGGAAAGGTAGAGGATCCATGGGAAGTCATGAAGGGGGCTATAATAAGTAAAACAAAATTAATACAAGTTAATAACATATATGTCAAGAAACACTAAAAAACTAAAAATGCATGGACTAAAAAACAAATGCATACTAGAGCCTCATATGGATCTTCTATGCTAGTAGGAGGCACAACTACATATGAATCAACTATGATATTTTCATGTATGGTAAGTAATAAAAGATGTTATATTCATAGAGGGAGGAATTAGGGATTTCTAAGAAAAAAGAAAGCAATCCAAAATGATTTGACAAGAGGGTTTCAACTAAGAATACATGCATACCTCTTTCCTCTATTGTGATGGACCTCATCTTTGATGATTGAGACTCCTTATGAGGAAAGGTGGAGGATCTATGGGAAGTTGTTGTAAGAATTTTCCTAAGGCAAAGAATAAAAATGCCAAGATCTAGAAGCTCAATTGATAGTACAAGAGAGATAAATATGATATGATCAAATGAACTCCTAGAATGGAAAGTTTCCACTATCATAAGGTAGGTCACCTAGGCAAAGACTATAGGTGCCAAGATAAATCTCCAACTAAGGAAAAGAAAAATGACACAACACAAGTGAATGTTGAAGAAATAATAAATTAGATGAATAAAATATGGAGAAGGAAGTCTCTAGATGATGGAACATCATTTGGAATAGTCGATGGCACCTCATCCTCTACATTGGGTATGCCAATCTTCACCTAATCGGTTAAAGGTATGAGTAGGAACTATGAGTCAAATTTCAAATCATAAATCAGTTCTTAATATCTATGAAAAGATCCATATAAGCATATTTAGATGCATTTGGACATATATTTTCAAGTTGATATATCATGTTTGATCGATGAAAGACAATGTTATTTTGTTTCATTCGGTGAAAGTAAGCATAGTTTGTTGATTGGTGAAAAGGGAGTCGGTGACAACATTAATTGCTAAAATTCTAGCCATTGGAAACCCTAATCAATGAAAAGGTATAAATAGACCCATTTTCTAGTCATTTTCACCTAATATTTTCAAAGAGCATTTGCACGCATTATAGAGTCGAGTCATATAGAAGCATTGGAGTGATTTCTAAGGCAATTCTAAGTAGATCCAAGCACATTTGAAATAATTTTAGTGATTTTTGGTGTATGCCTAAGTTGTGAAAGCACGACCGAGTTGTTTCACATGAAACCCTACTTTAATCCAATAGTTATACATCTGAATTGATGGCACCTAAAGTCAAAATCTCGTTGTTGTTGAGATGGTTGATCTTGTCAACCCTAAATACATTTTCCTCCTATGAAAGTAGCCGAACCAAACAAGATGGGAGAACTCTAATCTATTCTACCAAGAGTCATTTTGATCAAAGACATTTGTGCTTTCATCCACTACAAAATTAAGGAAATTTGTAAAGATGATATTGATACATCTTTCTAGAGTATGTGCGAGAATGGGAAATTGAAGGATGAACATATCCACCTAGAGACTAAGGGTTTAATGCATGCCCTGCATATTATGAGTGTATTCAACACTGATTGGATGAGAATTATTTTGATCCAAGTCCATGATCAATTTATGTGGCTAGATGCACCAGTCAAGATTACCAAGGATGGTCTACACATCATGACGGGATACCCAATCGGTGGTAAACCGAAGGGAAATAATAAAACTGACAAGAACAACCTTTGTGAATTGACAAAAGCCAAATGGGATGTAAGAGGTCTTAATTCATCTACTATGGAAGACCCTGAACTAAAATTCACATGTAATGTCATATCTTACTGAATCTTCCAATCTTCCTGAGTGGACAATGTACCATGTGGAGCTATGTACGTAGCATACAAAATTTTCAAGAAGGACATGAAGATTGATCTATGTTAAATTATGTTGAAGCAATTTTATGACAACATGAACACAATCTAGAAAGCCAAGACCAACACATTGAAGTTCTATTCTCTATTGGTATGTATATTCTTCTACTTCCAAAACTTCTTTCCATCTATTGGTAATATAATTTGGAATGTGAAGAAACCATTTATCTATTAGAGTAATGAATACATCAAGAGTTTAGGAGATAACTTTGATATTGTGATGAATGATTATTTTACCAAATTTCAAGCAAGGATGCATAAGAAATTCAAAATTCCACCTCAGCTAGTGGAAGAACACCGAGATACTATATGTTTTGAAGTTGATATTGACACGTATATTGTGAAATTTGTTGAGCCAAGGACTATCTGGCTACAACTAATGGGATATGAGATTGATATTGATACTACATCACAAAAAATTGAAGCCCTACTAGCTAAACATGTGGATAAGAGAGCTAATTAGTATGGAATTTATGAGGAGGTCAAGGAGAAGATAAAACTAGGTATCCTAATACCTAAGGCTCAAAGGAAAACAAGAAAAATGATCAATGATTTATCAGACAAACTTGGAGTTAGTATTGAAGAAGATGAGGTAGGTCCATGTGTAGATAAGGGAAAGAAAACAAAAGTGAAAAAGGAATCACCGAGCCCCAAAGGAACAAGACCACTGACAAGTTCTACAACTACACCGAGGGAGAAGAGGAAACCTAAGCTTGAGAAAATAAAACTTGAAACATATGTAAGGGAAAAGAAAACAACTACTAGACTGAGAAGAAAGCTAAAATTACAAGAGGATACTGAAATAGAGTCTAAAGATTTGAGTAAATATAAAGCTTTGAAAAACCAATCCCCAAGACCAAAAAAAAGTTAGATGAATTTATTGAGAATCTTAATAAGTATGGAGGTTTTACAGGAATAAAATATGCTAAGTATGAGACAAGGAGTGATGAAGAAAAAGTAAAGATAGAGGATGCAGTTGTTTTTACATTGCACAAATTTAGGACTTTACCCATTGAAGTTGCCAACCACCTACCTGATGAACTCTATAAGAAGATTGATGCAAGATGGAAGTATGCAATGACATCTAAAAAACAAATGAGGGAAGGATCCCTAGCAATAATTGTACCTGAGTTGTCATTACCCAAGATCAAGGAAGCACTAAAAAAACTCTAACAAATTTCTTGTCAAAGGAAGATCTTTAAGGATCATGATCGGAGAATTGGAAGCAGTATAAAAAGAAACTAATGAAATATGGAGAAAAAACTATTTTCCAGACCAATCAACTGAAACTAAGGTACAATAAGGTAAGTGATGCAGGAGCATCCTGGGTTGCCTT
The DNA here is from genome assembly GCA_027943335.1 of Chamaecyparis obtusa. Taxonomy (NCBI): domain Eukaryota; kingdom Viridiplantae; phylum Streptophyta; class Pinopsida; order Cupressales; family Cupressaceae; genus Chamaecyparis; species Chamaecyparis obtusa. The sequence goes on from BSBK01000484.1 coordinate 504,319, forward strand.
TTTATCCTGCTCATATCTATTCATTGTCCCAGTAAGTGTCAAGTTACAGTTATTGCTGAGCATTCCTATGTGTCAAGCTGACCAATTTTGGCTGAGTTTTTATATGTGTCGAGTTGTCCAGTGTTGGTCATTTGTTCCTTCCTATGCCGAGTGAACTTGATAGTTGTTGATGCTTGGTTATTCTTCACCTAAGTTTGTCTATGATTGGTTCTTAGATGGAGCTGACATATGTATTTAATTTAGATCATGAATTTAATGTTTGGATCTTTTCTAGGGATGTGTGTAGATCATTTTGGTGGTCGGCCTTATGTTATGTAATGATCTAGAATCTTTTATAAGTCATTTTGGAAAGTATAAATAGGGATGTCTAGGTGTAGAAGAGGGACAAAATTGGAGAGATAGATAGAAAGAAGATAGTCAAGAAGAAATATTGTTGGTCGTAACCCAAAAGGCCTCACAGTCGGGCATGTATATGGACAATTGGATAAATTAATAAAGTATTTTTCATTCCTTCTCTCCTTGGTATTGTTCTCTGTGTTTTTTGCTTTCGTTAAGTTTACTCTGCAAGTTGGCTAAATAGTTAGGTGTGCCTTTGGGCCTATCTCTTCTCACTCCTCCTTGTGCCAGGTGGTATTAGAGCATCAAATTCATCCTTGAGAAGATTGGATCATGTATAACCCTAAGTTGGATCTAGTTGTAGGGTGGCATATCTACATATTTGACCTATAACTTGCAGAGGGTTACGATCTTGCAGGAACCTATTAGATGGTTTGAGGTAGAGGAAATGTTGATAATACCATAATGGACATGTTGAGACAAATTATAGCTAGATTAGATGTTTTGGAGATAGCCTAGAGGAGAGGAGAAAATCTTGATGATGTGAGTGATGATGAAGTAGTAGCACCAGACCCTAATCCAAAACCTAAGGAAGATTAAGATGAGGAAAGATTTTTTAGAGTATTGACTAGGGAATATTCAAAGCTTGTTGTTGAAGTTATTCCTTATGATTACAAGTTGGATACTAATGTTGTGTTGGATTGGATCTCTGATATGGATAATTTCTTTTAGTTTGAAAGTACTCATAATAGGAAGGTGAAAATTGTAGTCACTAGGTTGAAAAGTCGTGCCTCACTATGGTGGGAGCATTTACAAACTGATAGACAAAGAAGAGAAATTGAAAAGATTAGAACCTAGCTGAAAATGGTGAATGAGGTGAAGAAGAATCTCCTTCCTAGTAATTACCAAGTTATCTTGTTGATAAAGATGTAAAACCTTATAAAAAGGGACATGACTATGAAGGAATACACTAAGGAATTCTATAGATTGGATATCAAATCTGGACATGTGGATGATGAGGTTGACAAAGTTGCAAGGTACCTGAATGGATTGAGATTTGGGATTCAAGATGAAATAATTTTTGTGAATTTGGATAGTGTGGAAGAATCATATCAATATGCCTTGAAAGATAAGGAGATCTTGACTAAGAAGAATGAACAAAGATAGAGAGGTAGAGGTGGTAGATTCTAGAGAGGCAGAGGTAGATCCTATCGTGAATGTGACAGATCTGATAATTTTGTGCAAGATAAGGGAAAAAATGAGTGGAAACTGAAGATAAAAGCAAGATCAAGTGGAGAGGTGGTAGTTCTTACCAAGGAGGTACTAGTTCATACCGAAGAAGAGGTAATTCTTATTCTAGAGGTGGTTTTAGTGGTAATTTTTTCAGATGTGGCAAAGAAGGGCATAGATCTTTCAAGTGTAGACACTCTGATGGAAATGAACAAAGTCATAGAAATGCTATGGTACAAGAGGATCTTGAGGTTTCATCAAATGGGCCTGAGGTTGGAGAAAAATTCATGATAAGGAGAACTTTGTGTAATAAAATAATTGATGGAGAACCTATCCTAAGGAGAAGTATTTTCAAGACCAAGTGTAAGATGGCAAGAAAATGTTACAAAGTGATTGTTGATAGTAGAAGTTTAGAAAATTTGGCATTAGAGGACTTGGTTCAAAGTTTCAATTGTAGAGGTTAAGACACCCTAAACCCTATCATGTTTCATGGATCAAGGATGAGCATAAATTTTTGGTAAGAGAGCAATGTATTGTGAAATTCAAGATTGGAAATTACTTTGATAAAGTTTTGTGTGATATTATGCCTATGATTGTTGTCATATTATGTTGGGTGGACCTTGGTAGTATGATCAACATGTTGTGCATGATGGTAGATTGAATCAATATACTCTTTAGGTGAATGGGATAAAGAAAACATTATTTCCTTTGATTGAGGTTCCAGGTGAGATAAACTATACTACTGTAAAAAATTGCATGGTTAATGGGAAGAAATTTGAGAAAGACATGAAGAAGAACCAAGTCTATTTTTATATAATTCCTAAGGGGCCTAATTGGGGTAGTAATGGCTGGGTGAAATAAAATAGTAATGGTCGAGTGATAGAAAATAGTAATGGTCAAGCAACAGAAGACAATAGAGACCGAGTTCCACCAGAAATCAAATACTTGCTAAAAGAATACAAGGAGATTGTTGTAGAGGATATTCCTAATGGTTTACCACTAGTAACAAGTATAAGTCATTGTATGGATATGATTCTTGGAGCTAGTTTTTCGAATAAATCACCATATAGATTGACACCTACTGAGAATGAAGAGCTTAACAAATAAGTGTAGGAGTTGTTGCAGAAAGGTTTGATCAGAGAAATCTTGAGTCCATGTGTTGTACTTGTTGTTTTGGCACCTAAGAATAATGGAGAATGGAGAATGTGTACTAATTCAAGAGCTATCAACAAGATAACAGTGAAGTATAGGTTTCCTATGCCAAGGGTGGATGACATAATGGAATTTTTAAGTGGAGCAAATTATTTTACCAAGATGGATTTGAAGAGTGGTTATCATCAGATCAGAATCAAAGAAGGTGATGAATGGAAGACTTATTTCAAGACAAAAGATGGTTTGTATGAGTGGTTGATTATGCCTTCTGGTTTGACTAATGCACCTAGTACTTTCATGCAGTTGATGAATTAAGCTCTCAAGAGATTTTTGGGTAAGTTTTTTATTTTTTATTTGCATGATATTTTGATATTTAGTAGGACTAAGGAAGAACACTTTGAGCATATTCAACAAGTGTTGCAAATATTGAAAGAGGAGAAGATACTAATTAATTTGAAGAAGTGTTCCTTTATGCAAGAAGAGATTGTGTATTTAGGATTTTTAATTTCAGCTACTTGTTTGAAAATGGACCCTAAGAAGGTTGAATCAATTCTAGAGTGGCCTACAACTAAGAATGTGGGTGAGGTAAGATTATTTCATGGTTTGGCTAGTTTCTATAGAAAGTTTATTAAGAATTTTAGTTCTGTTTGTAATGCTATGACTGAGACTATGAGAGGAGATAAAAAGGATTTTAAGTGGGCACATGGAGCTGACAAGAGTTTTGAGATGTTGAAACAAAAATTTGTCAAGTTACATGTGTTAGCATTACCTGATTTTAATAAGGTATTTCAAGTTGAGTGTGATTCAAGTAGTAGTGCAATAGGAGTTGTGTTGAGTCAAGAAGGTAAACCTGTTGCTTTCTTTAGTGAGAAGTTGAATTATGCTAAAAAGAATTATTATGTGTATGATCAAGATTTTTATGCTATTGTTCAAGTTTTGAAAAAGTGTAGACATTATTTAATTCCTAAGGATTTTGTGTTGTATACTGATCATAAAGCTTTGCAATATTTGGGAAGTCAGCATAAGTTGAATCAAAGACATATGAAGTGGGTTGAATATTTACAGAGTTCCACATTTGTGATCAAGCATAAGAGTGGAGTTACTAACCGAGTTGTAGATGCATTGAGTAGAAGACATTCTTTGTTGACTGAGATGAAGGTTGTAGTTCTTGGTTTTGATAAGATAAAGGAGTTGTATGATACCGACCCTAATTTTTTTGATGCATAGAGAGAGTGCAGAGCACCAAATCTATCAGAACAACTGAGTAAGTTTGAGGAGTATTTCATCCAAGAAGTTATGTTGTTAAAAGGAATTCAGTTGTGTATACCAACAAGTTCCATGAGAATTAATTTGATTAAAGAAAAGCATTGTGGAGGATTGGTTGGACATTTTGGAATTGATAAGATATTGATTTTGCTTAAGGAAAAGTAATATTGGCCACATATGTATAAGGATGTTCAAGAATTTTTAAGGAGTTGTGGAATTTGTCAAGTTGCAAAAGCAGTAAGTCAGAATACTAGATTGTGTAGACCTATTTTTGTTCCTGAGAAACCTTGGAGTGACTTCAGTATGGATTTTGTTCTTGGACTACGTAAGACGGCAAGAGGGTATGATTCCATATTTGTTGTTGTGGATAGATTTTCTAAGATGGCACATTTCATGCCATGTAAGAAGACATCATATGCAGTGCATATTGCTAGTATTTTATTCAAAGAGATTGTTAGATTGCATGGATTACCAAGATGTATTATCTTTGACCGAGAAAGCAAGTTTGTTGGTTATTTTTGAAGGACTTTGTGGAAGAAGATGGATACTAAGTTGAGGATTAATTATGCATTCCATCCATAGACAGATGGACAGACAGAGGTTGTGAATAGAAACTTGGGTAATTTTTTGAGATGTTTAGTTGGAGATAATCCAAGCAATTGGGATGTGGTACTAGCACAGGATGAGTTTTCATATAATAATTTTGTGAATAGTTGTAAAAGAAAAACAACTTTTGAGATTGTTACTGGAATGCAACCTAGAGGAGTGTCATATTTGAGGGATATTGTTGGTGAAGAAAAGAGAAGTGTTGAAGGGGAAGTATTTGCTGATTTTATGAAGTCTTTACATGAGGAAGTAAAGTTGAAGTTGGAACAAAGTAATCACAAATATAAGGAAAAGGATAACAAGTCTAGGAGACACCATATTCTTCAAGTTGGTGATGAGGTGATGGTTTATTTGAAGAAGGATAGATTTCCTGTTGGAACATATAGTAAGTTGAAAATAAAGAAGTTTGGTCATTGTAGAATTTTGAGAAATTTTGGCAGTGGTAATGCTTATGAAGTTGAGTTACCTGATGACATGGATATATCTCCTATATTCAATATTGTTGATTTGCATAAGTACCATGAGTCAAATGATGAAGTTGTTATACCAGATGATTATCCTAATAAATAGGTTGAACAAATATTAGATCAGAGGATTGGTAAAAGAACAAGAGGAAAATATTACTATGAATATTTGGTGAAGTGGAAGAATAGACCAGTTGAAGATGCTACATGGATTTCCCAATCTGAGTTGGATTTAGCTCGGGTTGTAAAATCTTAATGATTTAGGAGAATCATTTCTTTCAACCCCGGTTTACTGATGTAGAAGCATCCTAGGTTGCCTTGCTATCCTGGTCATGTTTTTTCATTCTGCTAGTAAGTGTCAAGTTGCAGTCATTATCGAGCATTCCTATGTGTCGAGTTGACCAGTATTGCCTGAGTATTTGTATGTGTTGAGATGTCTAGTGTTGGTTGTGTGTTCCTTCCTGTGCTGAGTGAACCTGATATTTGTTGATGTTTGGTTCTTCTTTAACCAAGTTTGTATGTGATTGGTTCTTAGTTGTAGTTGACTTATGTATTTAATTTAGATCATGAATTTAATGTTTAGATCTTGTCTAGGGATGTGTGTAGACCATTTTGGTGGTCGACCTTATGTTATCTAATGATCTAAAATCTTTTGTAAGTCATTTTGGCAAGTATAAATAGGGATGTCTAGGTATAGAAGAGGGATAGAATTGGAGAGATCATAACTTGGAAGGCCTCATAGTCGAGAATGTATGCAGATAATTGCATGAATTAATAAAGTATTTATTGTTCCTTCTCTCCTTGGTGTTGTTGTATGTGGTGTTTGCTTCTATTGAGTTTATTCTGCAAGGTGGCTGAATAGTTAGGTGTGCCTTTGGCCCTAGCTCTTCTCACTCCTCCTTGCGCTAGTAAGATTGATCCTATTGATTTGACATAAGAAAAAGATGAGGTAATAATTGAAGATATCATAAATAGAAGAAATAAGAAATGATGAAGATGTCATGGACACTGAGGACAAGGACACTAAATATATGGAAACTAATGATACAACTACTGCAAAGTTGATGAAATAAGATCTAGTTCTACAACAAGTGAATGATTATTCTAAGGTTTATGAAGTTATTTCAAAATTTGTTAAATATTTCCCTACTGATGCAGAAGAGGAGACTTCTAAACAGGGGAAGGAGACATAACAGAAAGCAACTGAGGAACATAATAAAACCAAGATAAACACAAAATAGAATACCAAGAAGGTTACCTCTACCAAGACTACAGGACAACAACAACAAGAAGAGAAAGAGCAAGAGAAGGAGAAGGAAAAGGAGTCAGAAGAAGAGAAGAAAGAAAAGAGGAGAAATATGAAGAATAGAAGGAAGAAGAGAAATAGGAAGAAAAGAAAGAAGACATGCAAGAAGAGAGAAAAGAAGAAAGAACAGAAGATACTACAACTGCTACTGCATCTGATGCAATGAAGGCATCCCGTTCCCAGAAAAATTCTAATGGTGAAAGCATTATGGTTGAGAAGTAGAAGACAAAGAAAAGAAAATATGAGAAAACTAAAGTTGACTTGATTCGACCAATAGTAATGCCTAAGGTAGAAATATCTTCACTTAGTCCAAAAGAATTATCTAAATTTGGAGATCTACTGAAGATGAAAGTAGCCCAAGATAAAAATTTTGCAAAGAAACAAAAGACTCATGTGTTAGAAAGTGTCAAGGATATATTGCAGGAAATTATTCTTGATGCAAATGTCAATGAGAAGGGTAGCCTACTGAGTCAACTGGAAGAATTGGTAAATAAAATTAAAGAGCCTAGTATAGAGAACACCGAGTACCTAATGAAATTTCATGAGAAGAAAATGGAGCACAAATTAATTGAATATTTACTAAATAATGTTGCATTGGACAAGGTAACACTTTCTAAGTTGCAAAATAAATTGCATAATATTCTTTCATTATTTCATAAGATTTGTTTAATATCAAAGTTCACTGAGGAAATTAGAAAGAAGGATGATTTTGTTGAGAAAGATCTAACTGAGCAACTGCTGAATGTTACAACCGAGCCTGGATCACTTCAAGTTTACTACTTGAGGCTGAAACATCTGATGGGAATGCAACATGAACTAAGAAGAGAATAGAACAAGATAAGAATGGAACTTATTGAGATGCAAACACTTTTGATTCCCCAATTTGAATCATTGCAAAAACATTTACACAAGGCCAAAGAATTAGTCAATACCCCCGACATCAATGCAATGGATAGCATGATTAGATTAGCAGCAAGTATTGGTGAATAAATTTTTGTACTACAAACATTGAAGGAATCATGGGAGACATCACTAGATGATGCAAAGAAGAGGTTTAAACATAATTTTTTATAAGATCCAACGACCTAATCAAATTAAGTAATTTTGTTTTTTGGCATATTTGTCAAAAAATAGGGATATATCTCTCTATATATATATTCTACAATACATTAGTATAAGGAAGATGTATATAAGGAAGTATTATCATAGGGGGAGTTATTAAAAGTTTATACATGGTCACAATTTTGATTAAGGACAAAATTTTGATGACTTTGAAGTTTTTAACAAAGATGCCAAACTAATGCCAAAGGAGGGACTGATACTCCTAAAGAGTTATTTTGTTGTCATTATTTTTGTCAAAGTCATATTGGAGAGTTAAATTCAGTCACTGAAAGGAGTCATAGGACTCAGTTAATAAAGAAAATAGAGAAGTCAGTAAAGGAAGAGATAATTTTGGTAAAGGAAAATGAGTGACAAGCACCAAGCAAAGAAAGATAGGCACCAAGTAGTGCATGATAGTTACCAAGATGAGAGCACATATTACCAAGAAGAAAAAAAAAGTGTTACCAAGTAACACAAGCTGACATAACAGATCATGGTAGATACATTGAATCTAGACACCAAGCAAAAAAATGTTTTACTGATTTCAAGAAGATCGTTTGGTAAAATATTGGGAATGAAACAATATGATTGTGCATGATTACAAGGTAAGATCCACCAATGGAAATTAAAAGTAATATATACATTGGAGATGAAACCAAAGCTATCACCATTTAAGGGGAAGAATCTATAACATTTCCACCGCTTCTAAGTCAAATATATAATGAACATCTTGTGAAGATAAAAATGATGATGTGGATGATGAGCAGTCAAATAAGGATGCTAAATTGATGTGGTGGTGATGTGAAGCTGATCAAGGTTACTAAGTGCAGAGAATTTAGAGAAGAACTAATAAGGTGAATCATATTTGAGGTTACCGAGTACTGAAGCTGAATTGTGATTGAAATGTATTAAAGTACAGAATGAGGTAAAGATGTTATTGAGCATAGTGAGTCTGGAAAACATTTGTTGATGAATTATTACAAAACATATTTAGTATTGAATTATATTGTATTCAAAGTTGTAAATCCCACTATTGGGTAGGCCCTAATAGGTCTTATTTTTTAAATCCTTTAATAGGGTGCATTTCTTAGATTAAAGATTGTAAAATCCTTTAGCGAGGTAGAATGTTTAAGTCTTTTTTACTCCTAACAGGGTAAGCTATTAGAAGTAGCTAAATATTGTAGCTCTAATCAAGCAACCTTTTTACTGCAGTAGTGAAGGATTGTGGGTACCATCCCTGCTGCATTTTTTCCCTCTAACCAAGGATTTTTTCAAGACCAAAAATCATTATGTTATGAGTTATGTTTTCATGTTTAGATTTATATGTTTTATGGTGTTACATACCAAGTTTTCAATTCGGTAAATGGTCAGAATACTTGATAAAAAATTTTGGAGTAATGATTTACCCCTCCCCTCTTAGTACTTAAATTTCCATTATTAATCCAACAAGTTCAAGGAATGAACAAACACTAAATAAATCCTAATTGTTTATGGAAGAGAGTATTAGGTGATTATGCTCTTCACCTTTTAGGTGAATCAGAAAGATAGAAGTACTCAAATCCACTTAGATTAAAAGATGCTTGGAAATTTAACCATGTTAATTGTGTTTGGAAGTGGAAATTAGTAGGGATATTCTCTTCACCTTTAGTGAATCAAATTCTCAAACCTACTCTTTCATTTCTTTCATGAACATGTTAGAGATCTAGTGGGCTCACCTCCTGAAACATGCCTTAACGAGGCCGATGAGAGGGACAGCCCAAAGTGGCATACAATTTTTTTTCCATAATAATCCGACCCACTATAAAATAAAATACATTCATCCTTAATGGGGTGAGTGACAAAGGAAGATCAATAATTGAACCTCTTCGAGTAGTCCTTCAGGATTGCACAAAACTCCAACATACCAGTGGTGGGAGGCCCCTATAATAGGGGATGAAACTTTATTTTATTTTGAATGTAATCCATACTAGTTCTTGGATAAATTAGAAATCCTACCTCATTAAATCCATGCTTAAAAGCCAAAATTGACTATAGGTAGATTTCTTGAAGTGATTTCTTGTGGAAGACCTGTGAAAATGTTCTCACATATTAAAACCTATGTTTAGAAGACAATATTAAAGACAAGTGTTCTTCTGCTTGTTGTGTTTGATAACACATGTTACAAGGAAGAAGCATCCATTAAAATTCAATTAATCTTTTAAAAATCTTCCTAATTAAAAAAGAACGATCACCAAGATGGGACAATTCCAATTGACTCAACTCTTGTTAATGTCATTTTTAACTAGATCTCATCGCTTGAAAATATCTCTTCAAGAAGATGGCACATGCATTATTCAAGAGATTCCATACAAAGATTTGATATTCCAAACCCCATTTGAAGAACAACAAGAACAAGAATAAATAATTCCCAACCTATTCGAAGAAACAGTTGATCCTATGGCGAGAAATAATGATTTCTATGATTTTAACCAAAGGCAAAACCATGAAAACCAAGATGAAAATTATAAAATAAATAAAAGACATGAAGAAATAATTGAAGAGAGGGATAATAGGGCAGCCCAAGATCCCATATTTCTTGAAGTCATGGAAAAACTTTTAGAAAGGGATAAAGAAAGATATTTTCTCAATTTAGCTCAATTAGGAGTTAAACTTCCTCATGACTATGATGCATCAACCTTAAAGAAGGATGAGGGAGAAGAGAATCCATTAGGAGTCATGAAAAAATAACTCAAGTTATTCCAAGCCCAAATTGATAGCATGAAAAAGGTGGCTGAACCAAAACCATTCTCAATTGAAGCCTTATGTCCTTTTCCTTTTGATATAAATTTGATCATGGTGTCTTTTCCTCCCATTGTGATCTTTCCAAGATATGCCAAGTACATGGGTAAATCTAACCCACAAGAAAACTTGAGAGATTTTTGTGCTCTAAGCATTGATTTCATGCATGACACTACTTACCTAATGAGATTATTCCCAAGAATCCTTGGAGGGAAAGCCATGAATAGTTTTTGAAATTAACCTTGGGAATATATTTTTTTGAAGAATTGGCCTCAAAGTTTGTGACTCGTCACTCCTACAATATTGAGCATGAAATCACCATGCTAAACCTATGTGATACTAAGAAAAAATATGGTGAACCTTTTCTAAGCTTCCTCAAAGATGGATAATATTGTTGTGAGATATCCAAGAAGCATTCTTGAAAAGGATAAAATGGAGATTTTCATGAATAACTTGAAAATGGAAATGAATTATCAATTACAAAATCAATGCCCCAAAACCTTTGAGAAAATTATCAAAAATGGGATCAAGATTGAAGAGGTGTTAGTGAAGAAAGGAGAAATCAAGCTCTTCAAAGAACAAAAAGGCTTTCCTATCACCAATAATAATTTTAATAATAATAACAGGGGTGCTAGTAACAAAAATGAAAAATCAAGGTTTTGGTTAAAGAACACCAATAAAAACCTTGTAAATGATGGGGTTGTATAAGCCAACAACCTAAACAATTACATTTTCCAAGAACAAGAAAATGTAATATAGAAATATAGGCAAGTACCCAAATCATAAGATCTCAAAACCAAGATGTATAAATGATGTGAAATCCAAGGACATTGGAAAGATATCCAAGAACATTAGGATATGAGTCACCAAGCTTCACTGATAATAAATTCACTTCATGAGATTAGAAAGCCCAACTGATCATTAAAAAATGAAGAACACACTGGCCCAAACTTAAATCCAAGATAACTCCTTAGTGAAGACTCCAATCGAGGTGCAAGCCTAGACATGAGTAAAACATGATGTTCAAAAGGTGCCCTAAATTTTTCAGCAACAAATGATCCAAAACAAAGGAATGCCACCAAAACTAAGAAAACTAGAAAACAAGAATAAACTAAAAAGGAAATATTTTTGGGTCATGCAAGATTTCCAAGAATCCTAGATGCTCCTGCATCAAACACCCAAGGTTATTTGAAAAGTGAGCCTCTCAATTTATTGGGGATAAAGGAAACCCAAAATGGTCAAACTTAGCCTATGAAATTCATGAAGAATCTTCCACTAGTTTATCCTTCCACTTGACAAGATACTCCATATACTGCTTCCCTCTTGTAGTCCTACCAACTTTGATGTCCAAAACCCTTTCTATCTGATCCATCTATTTCTTAGGATACTTTTGTTCAACATATGATCCATCATTTCTAATTAAATATGCTTCATGATGTTCATACAAATCAACAACATTGAATATAGGTGATATATCTATGTCTTCAGGTAACTCTACTTCATATGCATTCCCCGAATCAACTTCCTCAAGATCTTACAAGGCCCAAATTTCTTCATTCTCAACTTGTTACAAGTACCAATAGGAAATATTCCCTTTTGCAAGTATACCATGACTTCATCTCTGAATGGAAATTCATTGTGTCTTCTCTTTATGCCTACTCTTTGCTTATAAGCTTGATTCATTTTATCCAAATGGTCTCTAACCTCTTCATACAATGACTTCATAACTTTTTCAAATTCCTCTCCTTCAACACTGATCTTAACATCATGACTGATGTCTCTCAATTTTTCTATTCCTTTAGGATTATATCCAATAATAATCTCAAATGGTGTCTTCTATGTGCTCCTATTTACTGAATTATTATATGGAAACTCTGCTTGATGCAAAACTAAATCCCAATTCCTTGGCTTGTCTCCAATTAAACACCTTAGAAAATTCCCTAAACTCATATTCAAAACCTCAGTCTTCCCATCATGATGTGGATAAAAAGTGGACCTCTACTTCAGATCATTTTTCATCTTCTTCCAAAGTGTCCTCCAAAGATAACCAACAAAATTACTATCCTGATTTGAAACTATGGTCTCAGGTAATCCATGCAATCTCACAATCTCCTTGAAAAATTGTTCTTCCACATGCACTGCATCTTTAGTGTTCTTACATGGTATGAAATGTGACATCTTAGAAAATCTATCTACAACAACAAAAATTGAATCATGACCTCTCTTTTTTCTTGGTAAACTAAGTATAAAATCCATATTGATGTCCTCCCAATGTCTAATTGGTACAGTCAATGGTGTATATGATCCCATATTCTGACTACTACCTTTTTCAAATTAACACACCCTACAATTATGAACAAAAATATGCACGTCCTTTTGAATTTTTGGCCAAAAGTAGTTCTCACTTAACAAAGTTATTGTCTTATTAATGCCAAAATTTCTTGCCAATCATCCACTATGTTTTTTCCTAATAAGGTTGTCCCTGATAGAAAATCTAGGTATACAAAACTAACTTCCTTTAAACAACATTCCATCTTGAATGAAATAATCTAACCACTTACTTCTATCAGTTACAATAGGATCTCTACAAAATTTCCAAGCTTTGATGAAGTTTGGATCATACTCATATAATGCTTTCAATTCATCGAATCCCAATATTGCAATCTTCATTTTAGCTAATAGATTCCTTCTCCTACTCAAAGAATCAACAACTCTATTTGTCACACCACTCTTATTTTTCAACATAAATGTATAGCTTTGTAGAAATTCAACCCATCTCATATGTCTCTTATTTAAATTACCTTGGTTTCTCAAGTACTTTAATGCTTGATGATCAGTATAAAGCTCAAACTCCTTAGGTAGCAAAGAGTGTCTCCATTTCTTCAATGCTTGGACTATGGTATAAATTTTTTGATCATACACTGAATACCTTCTTTTAGCATCATTCAAATTTTCACTAAATTAAGCAATAGGTCTCCCTTCTTAACTTAATATACCACCAATTGCATTTCCATTAGCATCACAATCTACATGGAATACCTTGTTGTCATCGGGTAAATCCAATACTAGTGTTTCTATCACCTTCTACTTGAACAACTCAAAAATTATTTTTGCTCCATGTGTCCATTAGAATTCCTTTCTATCTCCCCTTATGGTTTCAGTCATCAGTCCACAAAATGAACTAAAGTTTCTAATGAACTTCCCTCATTAAAAGATAGCCAACCAATGAAATGATCTTACTTACCCAACATTCTTTAGTGTAAGCCACTAAACAATTTCCTTCACTTTCTCAAGATCCATCTTCAATCCTTCAGCTGATATTACAAATCCAAAATATACTAATTCCTCCTTCGTGAAAGTACACTTCTTAAGGTTTATTAACAACTTCTCTTCCCTTAACCTCTAAAATACTTGTCTAACATGCATCAAATTTTCCTCTCTACTTTTACTAAAAATAAATATATCATCCAAATATACAATGAGGAATATACCTAATAACTTCTTCAAGACTTCATTCATTAACCTCATGAAAGTACTTAGTGCATTAGATAATCCAAAAGGCATTACCAACCATTCATATAACCCTTATTTTTTCTTGAATATGGTCTTCCACTCATCACCTTCCCTAATTATAATATGATGATAACCACTTTTTAGATCTATCTTGGTAAAATATCTAGCTCCACTCAAACAATCCATCAAATCATTCATCCTTGGCAAAGGAAACTGATAACTGATTATGATCTAGTTGATGGCTCTACAATCAGTACACATCCTCTATTGCCCATCCTTCTTAGGTGTTAAGACTACAAGAACTACATGCAAACTTAAATTTTCTCCGATCAATCCATGTTGAAACAAATCTTTTACTTGCCAGTTGATTTCTTCATTTTCTATTGGTTTCATCTAGTATGCTACTTTGTTAGGAAGCCTAGATCCCACTATCAAGTCCATACAATGACTGATACTTCTTACTGGTGGTAATCCACCAGGGAAATTATCTGATATTTCTTCTTCTGAGACAATCTCCTTAGACTTCTTGTACCAAAGTAAAACATAGATTATCATACTATTGGAAAGTGATGTTTTGAGAGCACTATGGATCACTTAAGGGTTGTAATTTATGGAAACACTTATGATGGAGTGATCGCATGAATTTATTATAAGTGTGGGAGACACAGTCATGAAAATGACTAAGTACAAAATCAGAATAACAATATATTATAGTACAGTTTTGATCAGAAAAGATAGTATATGATATATTATGGCTTGAAAACTTAGAGAAAGATATTTTGGGATATGTATGACCTTTAGTTAAGGTCACACATGTTTTGGTTTTGATATCAGTAAGATACATTGTTGTAAAGGTATGCGAAGATAGAGAATCAGTGAAACAGGGCATATGAATAGTCACGGTGATTTAGGGAAGATTAGATGGAATGGTAACATGCTAAGTCGGATCAAAGTTGTATATTGGTGACACTTTGGTAATACAAGATCTCTGACTCTACATTTATCATTTGTATAAGTAATTTTTATGTTTTGTATTGTATTTGAGAGTCAACTAGATGGTAGAATTGATATAAGTATAGAGTGTTTTGTGGAAGCGATAAGTGTGGAAACTATGTGATAGAGATGGATATGTGATGGATGCAAATTTGGGATATTGGAAAAGGTAGATATAAGATGTGAGATCAGAGATTGATAGAGCTATTACTGGAACTATCAAATCATAGCAGATGCTTGTGCAGTTCACTTATTGAAGAACACTTTGGTAACATAATTTTGGTTGTAAGAGTTGTAAGATCACCTCACCTTTAACAAGGTTTTTATATACCCCTAATAGGGTTTTGTATTCCTCTAACAAGGAAATGTACTATGTAATACTTAGCTCCTAACAGGGCTAGATCTCCTAACAGGGATTCTATATTTTAGTGCATACTTGTGGGTACCATCCCCACCGAGGTTTTCCCTTGGTTCCTCAAAAACAAATAATAGTGTTATGAGTTATGTGTTATGTGTTTATGTTCTTTTAATTTCAGCATTGATATGGTTTATTTACAATTGGTTGAAGTTTAATTTGAAGTGTTGTAATACTGATTCACCCCCCCTCTCTATATTACTTAATCCTAACAATTGGTATCAAAGCTATTGGCCCTTGGAGAGAAAGCCTAATAGTTTAAGGGAGATCATAATGGATTTAGAAAGTTTGCAAGAGAACTTTGAAGCAGCACTTGATGACCTGGACAAAGAAAAGGCTGAGAATGGTGAATTGAAATTCAAATTAAGAAGAGCAGAAGGTTTCATCAAGAAACTAAAGGAACAACTTGAATTTCAAAGAAGTCAAAGACAAAACCTTATGGATAAGATCAAAGAGGATTTAGACAATGATACATCATACCAAGTAAATAAGATGGAGAAAGAAAAAGAACAAATCAATCTTTTGATGATTAAAGAAATTCAACAAGAAAAGGATGCAAGATACAAAGTTGAAGAGACACTAAAAGAAGAAAATGTGTAGATATGACAAATGAAGACCAAACTTGATCACTAAAAGGATAAATGTCAGGAATTGGAGAAGTACAATCAAATCATAAAAGGTGAACTCACTCAATCCAAATTGCATATTGAGAAGTTACACATGAGTAGTGATAAAATTAATGAACAAAGAGAGAGAGATAGAAACCTAAAGGAGACATGACTGGAATTGGATACAATGAAGGAGAATGTTCTAAGACTAATGATGAATCACATGATGCAAAGACTGAAGATAGATCCACTTTTGAAGAACCTAAAGATCATATCAAACCTTTTAGAGGTAGATGCTTTAGATGCAATAAAGTTGGACACATGAAAAGAGATTGTAGAAGTAAAGGTCCTTTCAAACCCTTTACCAATTATTGGTATAACTGTTATGCATATGGACATAAGAAAGTAGAATGTAGAAAGCTAGATCATTCAAGGAATAGACAAGATTACAAAGATTCAACAGCCAAGATCACACGCTACAAATGCAATAACCTTGGGCATACTACAAGGTATTGTAAGCTACAGGATAATCATAACAGAAGACCACCTACATGTTTCAAATGCAACAACTTAGGACACATAGCGAAGTTTTGCAGGTATAGTGGAATGAACAATAGTAGAGGACCACCACCTATGGTTATAAAGAAGAATATTGGTGACACTGGTAAAATTCTTAATGAGTACATGGATGAGTTTAAGAATCATTTCAAGAAACTAGAAAATGAAGATGATGAGAAGATATGGAAGGTAAAATATTTTAATAAGGCATTGGTTCAGGGAGAGACAATAGATGCTATTGTGTCTTCGTGTGATGTTGACATTAATACATTGACCTAGAAGGCCACATGGCCTTAGGGGGAGTATTGGATGCAGACAACAAAATATATCCAGCCCCTAATTATGTGGAATGACCTCATGTGAGCTTAGATATGGTGTTTATAGACACTATGGATTTTATGTTTGTGATCGCAGCACTAGGATATTCATATCCTATAATTGTGAAATTATGTTTGACTTGATAGTGTGTGAAGTTGAGCTACCTTTGATCAATGCTTTCACTCACCTTGTGATGGATAAAACACCTTGAAACATATCATTTATGCACCATTTGATTAGCAGTGACCAAGGAGATCAGAGTTAAGAAGTATTACAGCCATCTATCAACTACACTATGTGATCATTTGAAGAAAAAGTTTTGGATTTTGGCATATTGAAGGTATTTAGATTTTATACTCTTTCAAGAAGATATGGATACACCTGTAATATTTGATGTTATTGACAGACCAAGGTATAAGTTTAAAAGGCACCCATTTAAGTCTTGTGAGGATGATCTGGAAGGAGCATTTTTGCAAACCCCTTACGACATGTTACATGTTGAGGATATTAGGGCTTATATACACTACAAGTATGAGACCATAGGAGATGCAAAAATCTATAAGGAATTAGAAGAGATGATAGAATCTTATGGTAAAATGAAAGAAGAGCTCAAATATCTAGAAGAGAAATCTATCCTTAAGCTAACCCACCTTAATGAGTTCTACAAAATTGAATGCTTCAAGATCATTCTAAGAAGAATCCATGATTAATTCATTTGGATAGGAGAGGAACTTGTTAAGATATGTATCCATTTGATTCATGAGATAACTTCATTGGACAATGTTGGAGCCCTCCCTGTAGCTGAGAAGAATATCAAGAAGCAAGTAGAAACCCTAACTCATTCTAAATGGGATAAGTGTACAATGACTGTGAATGACATCTTTCAGCAAGATGTGAGATAGGTAGCAATGCTACTAGGATATAAGTTGTACTATAGTAGTAGAACTAATTATGTGTCAACAGGGGTAATTATGATGGCCTATAGAATGGTGAAGGAAAATACCATATATAAATTATGCGAAATACTAGCACAACAATTCTTGGAGAATGTGAGGATTATCAAGAGAAACAAATCAAAAGCATTCAGGTTTGGTTCACTCATGATACACATGTACATTCATATTGACATAAATTTCCTGGAATGCACCCTAGAGCATGGAAAGATAGTATACCTACTGGCATACAGATATCAAAGTGCTTTAGGAGATAGGATAAAGATTGGGTAGATGGTGACTTATTTGCAATGATTAAGATCCTTCAAAGGCAATTAAAGGAGAGATACAAAATACTTAAGGAGTTGGTAGAGAAGTATAAAGACACAATATGTTCTGTGGTTGAAATTGACTGTGTTTTCTTTGAAGCAATAGAACCAATAAATAAATGGTGCTACCCTATGGGGTATGAGGTCAATTCTGAGGTTCTCACAATGCAAGTTGAACATGTATTAGCAGTTGAGATAGATACATCTGAACAAAGCTGGGGAACTTACCTGTAAAAGTCAGTAAAAGTCAGAGAAGAACAGGATAAAGGGGCAAGAAAAAGGAAGATTGAGAAAATGGTTGATGACATTGTTGTGAAGGAATTACAAAGGAGAAACTAAAAGAAGTAAGGACAAAGATGACAGAAGGATCCTCTAGCTTGGCAATTGAGGCACCTCCTCCTTCTGAAGTTGAAAAGACAATAAGTCCTACTCCTGATATAATTGATTTATCAATTACACATGAGAAGATTGCACAAAAGGTTGCACCTGCGATCACACCTAGAAGATCTAACAAACCAAATAGTACAAAGAAACAAAAGGTAGAAGTAGAAATAAACAAGAAAGAAGACAAGGTGACTGAGAAGAAAGAAGAAAAAGAAGTATAGAAGAAGCCACAAGATCTGTGGAAGCCAGATATCAAGATGTTACAAAAGAGAATTTTAAGAGATGGAAATCTAAAAATGGTAAATAGATACTATGAAAAGTATGATTCTGACGATGAAGTAGTAATTGATGATATAGTAATTGAGCACTTATTAGCCTACAAGAATAATTTTTTAGAAATAGAAGGCAGTATTCCTAAGGACTTGTATAGCAAGTTGGAAATTAGAAAATAGTTATCACATTTAGAAGATGAGACTATAAGAAATAAGACTATTGAAGACATGTTTCCTGTAGTCTCCATACAAGAGAGGGAGAGAATCATTAAAGATTTGAAACCTCTATTGAGAACAAAGGCCAAACTTGTGAAGATAATGGCAAGGAAGTATGATGAGGTTATAGAAGACACACAAAAGACATTGGACCAAATTCTTATGTGCGACATGCCTGAGAAGACCTCACCTTCGAAGGTTACCAAGCCTACACCTTTAGGAATGGGAGAAAACTCTAGGATAGCTGAAAAGAGTGAACAAGCAAGTGAAGTTGACAAGAAACCATACTTCTTCATTTCTGGTATGCCTATATCATTAGACACTTCACTTGATTTAAATGATCCATTTCAAGACAATCTGGATAGTGCAATGACAAAAGAAGAGGAAGGATAGAAAGAGGAAGAGCATATAAAATAAAAATAGGAATATAAAGAATAAGAGAAAGAGAAACAACAAGAGGAAAAGCAGGAAAAAGAGATAGGAGCATAAAAAGAAGAAGTAAGAATTGAGTTTAAACAAGACCCGGATATCTCCTCCACCCTATTGTTGGCAAGTATGGCCAAACTGGTGAGCAACGATGTGGAAAGCATGGATGAGGATGAACTCATGAGGTTATCCTTCATGGCATTTACTAAGGTAAAGGAAAGGTCAAAACAAAAGAGGGACAAGAAGGTAAAGGTGATTGCTAGGGCAATAGAGACTGTGAATAAAATACTCCCTACACATCTTATTTTTCAAGGAAAGAATGATGCAGAGAACTTGAACTTGGCATTGGACAACTTTGATAGTCATTTTGAGTCACTATTAAAGATTGCAGAGGATAAGGCCGAAAAGACATACTTAGAAAATAAGTTGAAGGAAGTTTGTCAGTCCATCTCATGGGACTTGGGCATTATGAAAACAACAACAATCAAAGCTAAAATTTGTGTGGAACAAGGAAGAAAGGTATATAGCTATTGCATAAATCCTATCAGACATGTTAAGAATATTGAAGATGTCATAGCCAAGGACATGGCTACATTAGACAACATAATGGACAGTTGTGAAACATCTTCACAAACTATGTTGGAAATGGACAAGCAAACATCCAAGATTTTGGATAAGATAAGTACTTTGAATACAAAGAAAGAGAGAGTAGTGGAAAGATTTGGTTTGCTAAAGAGTCTAATCACTCCTAAGATATCAATTCTTGAAGCTCATCCCATAGAGATGGAGAAGATAGAAGGATTAATGACAAACTTTGTACCCATTGAGCTAAAGGCAACAGAGACTGCATCTTATGCACTGAATGGACTGATCCATGTCAGTGAACTTCTGATCAAGTCATGGGATGATGAAGTGAAGACCTTGGAAGACTCCTTCCAAGATATTTTGAATCTGGTGAGTAAGCACTAAAGTCTTTTGTGCTTAAAATTTTGAAGTTTTGTAAGAACCTTTGCCATTGATGTCAAAGTGAGAGGAAGAGAAGAGAAAAAAAGAATTAAATAAAAGAAGAGAAGAGAAAAATGAGAAGATGAAAAGAAAATTATAAATAAATAAATAAGAAAGAAGAAAGGATATGTAGAAGTAGAAGGAAGATAGTGTTTGACACTTACTCATTTTTCGCTAAGTGTTGCCATCAATGCCAAAGGGAGAGGTTGTTGAAAAGTGATGTTTTGAGAGCACTATGGATCACATAAGGGTTGTAATTTATGGAAACACTTATGCTGGAGTGATCGCATGAAGTGATTATAAGTGTGGGAGACATAGTCATGAAAATGACTAAGTACAGAATCAAAATAATAGTATATTGTAGTACAGTTTTGGTCAGCGAAGATAGTATATGATATATTATAGCTCAAAACTTAGAGGAAGATAGTTTTGGATATGTATGACCTTTAGTTAAGGTCATACATGTTTTGGAATTGATATCAGTAAGATACAATGTTGTGAAGGTATGCGAAGACAAAGAATCGGTGAAATTGGGCATATGAACAGTTGTGATGATTGAGGGAAGATTAGATGGAATGGTAACATGCTAAGTCAGATCAAAGTTGTATATTGTTGACACTTTGGTAATACAAGATTGTTGACTCTACATTTATCATTTGTATAAGTAATTGTTATGTTTTGTATTATATTTGAGAGTCGACTGGATGGTAGAATTGATATAAGTATAGAGTGTTTTGTGGAAGTGATAAGTGTGGAAACTATGTGATAGAGATGGATATGTGTTGGATGTTAATTTGGGATATTGGTAAAGGTAGATAGCAGATGCGAGATCAAAGATTAACAGAGCTATAACTAGAACTATCAAAGCATATCAGATGCTTGTGCATTTCACTTATTGAAGAACACTTTGGTAACAAAATTTTGGCTGTAAGAGTTGTAAGGTCACCTCACCTTTAACAGGGTTTCTGTATACCCCTAACAGGGTTGTGTATTCCTCTAACAAGGAAATGTACTATGTAATACTCATCTCCTAATAGGGCTAGATCTTCTAACAAGGATTCTATATTTTAGTGCATAGTTGTGGGTACCATCCCCACTGGGGTTTTCCCTTGACCAGGTATTCCTCGAAAACAAATAATGGTGTTATGAGTTATGTTTTATGTGTTTATGTTCTTTTTATTTCAGCATTGATATGGTTTATTTGCAATTGGTTGAAGTTTAATTTGAAGTGTTTTAATATTGATTCCCCCCCCCCTCTCAGTATTAATTAATCCTAACACATACCTCGAGCCATCCAAGAACTTCCTACCACCTACTATAGAAATTCTTACACTGGTACATATTTCACTCATAAGTGGTTCCTCTAAGGGTAACGAATTTTGCTTCATTCCATTAGCAACAATAGTTTACACATTCTTCCTTCCATCATGTATATATTTCCTATCATATTACCAAGGTCTACCCAACAAGATATGACACACATCCATAGACATAATATCCCACAAAAATTCATCATAATACTTCCCAATCTTAAATTGAACTAGGCGTTGTTCACTTACCCGCACCTTGTGGTCATCTTGAATCCATGTGATCTGATAAGGTTTATGATGCTTCAATTTATGTAACTTCAATTTTTCAACCACCACCTCTGAAGAAATATTATTTAAACTGCCACTATCTATGACAACATTGTATACCTTATCTTGTATCCTACATCTGGTTCAGAACAAATTTTTCCTCTACAACGGTTCTTCATCTTTCTTTCCTTGGTATAGAACTCTCTAAGTTATCAATATGTCTCCATCCTCTACTTGTTTTTTGTTCACTGATCTGGTGGATTCATTATCTATGAAGGTTGTTCACTTACTACTCTATTCCTTCCTCTCTAAGGTGCTTTGTTTATATTCAATGGCTCGGTGTCCCACTTCGCCACATTTAAAACAAGCACCACTAAACTTCCTTTTATCACCACTACCTTGTCCTTCATTGTGATAGGAACTCCTATCATTCATCTTTTAGCAATCATTATCCTTAGCTTCTGATCCACTCCTATCTTGATTTGTAGAAGATCTACCTCCACCAAGATTAGTACTGGATCAACCTCTTTAAAATATTCATCCTCTACCTCTTTCTCTTTGTTCATGTCTTTGGTTCACATTTTTTTCAGCCTTTAAGGCCCACTTATAAGCTTCTTATATACTTGTATCAGACTAATTTCATCTTATATTGACACCCTTAAACCATTAAGGTAGGGAGAAACTTATTAAACTTCATCATCTAAATGCCCATATCCAATATTCAATTTGTAAAACTCCTCAATATAATCCTTAACACTCCTTTTGTTTCAAATTTTGCAACTTTCGAAACAAATTCACTTGATAGTCCTCAATCAAGAACTTAGCCCTTAATTTATTCACCATCTTATCCCAAGATTTGATATTATCTTTTCCTCTTCTTTTTTGATCTATTTGCAAATGTTCCCACCATAAGGACACATTCCCTTTCAACTTTGTACAAGAATAATTAACTTTCTTCTCCTTACTAGTTCCTTCAAGTTCAAATTACTTGTCCATTTCTATTATCTAATCTATCAATTCATCAGATTATAAGCTTCCATGATAGTTTGGTGGATTTAAATGAGGTCTCATGTTCACATTGGTCAAGGCTCTAATGAACCTTTCTTCCCCTTGATTCAAATCTCATTTCTCTTCATTTTTATCTCCTTCCCTATCCTAATTTTTTTCATCTCCTTCTGCATCACTTGCATCTTCAATGTGTTTCCTTCTCCTCTAAGTTATTTCCACCACTTCCAATCTAGCATAAATTTGTCTCAACATACGCAAGACAATTAGATCTACATTTATTTCTCCTCTAGCATTTATTCTAGCCATATTCACAATCTTCAACATTTGTAGGTTGGATCCTCTCTTCTGCCTCCCCAAAAGCAAACCGTGGGTTGAAAAACTTTCTCTAATACCACTTGATGTATGTAGTCAAGAATAGTGGGAACACATAGGATTCAAAAAATCCTTATAGCAAGAGTCAAAATAATAGAAACAATCAAATCCAGAATATGATCAACTTAGTAATGAACAACAAACATGCCCATTGAGTCCTTTGCATTATCTCTGAATCAAGAATTTACATCATATTGGCTTGCAACATGCAGTTTTCAATCTTTCAGCATGCATGCCTTATCACAACAAAAATCTAGACTCAAATCCTAGTGCTAACCTCCAATGCTAATTCCTCTAAAAATCTACCCAAACAAACATCATAAGCCTCAATATATAGGGCTTCACAACAAATATAGTTTAGGACCCAAATCATAAGATCTCAACACCAAGAAGTATAAATGACATGTGATACAAGAAGGACATTGGAAAAAGATCCAGGAACATTGGGATATGAGTCACCAAGGTTCACCAATTGGAAAATTACTTCGCGAGATCAGAAAGCCTAGCTGATTGTTAGAACATGAAGAACACACTGGCCCAAACTTGAATCCAAGATACTCCTCATTAAATAATCCAATCAAGGTGCAAACCCATACATGAGTAAAACATGATGTCCATAAGGTTCCCTAAAGTTCACAACAAAAAATGACCCAAAATAAAGGAACGTCACCAAAACTAAGAAAACTGGAAAATAAGGACAAACTGAAAAGGAAATATTTTTGGGTGATGCAAGATTGCCATGAACCCTAGATGATCTTGCATCAAACCACATTTAAATCCATACAAAACTCTTGAACCTTTTTCATAATATTCTCATCATGGATGTGCACTTTATCTAGATGATTTTCTCTTACTAATCACAACTTGGCAATTATGTTATCACAAACATATTCTCTTCACCATTGCTAACAAATAATTAAATCTTAATAAATAAATTAGCTTAAATCTAACATTAAACATATATTTCATTAACAATGACCTGTTGTTCCTAACTCTCTTTATGAAAATATTAATTCTTGACATCTAAATTTGAGACAAATACCTCAAGATTATTCCAAAATGAGTCCTCTTCATTTTCATTCTCATTTTTTTATAAGAGGATTGGCTTTTACCTTGTTGTGATTTTCTTCAATGGTCAAAAAATTAACATTTTGAACCTCTTCTTGTTGTCCTAAAGATGGTATGGCTATGATCTAAGTTTTACTATCTTCGTCACTCACAAAAAGTGGTAAGTCATTAAACAAATCAGTTAGAACTTGAAAATCAACATCCTTCTCTATCTGTACAACATGTTGTCCTACATCTAGAACCTTTACAATCTCTTTTAATAGATCTAACCTATCATCTTGAACATCATATGTATGCATATCAATAGGTAAGAGATCTATTTTTTCTTCACTAAACAATTTCTTCTCTTGATTTTGGAGAGAGGTGGTCTAATTTTCTACATATGTAGCTTCTTGCACAGGGAGAAAATATCTAAAACTTGGAAAATCATATTGGAAAACCTCCTCTTTTACAGGATGATCTAAAACATAAGGATCTGGTTGGGATTCTTAAATTATTTCTTCATAAGGATGTACTTGTTCATGAACAAGTTCTTGTAGTATAACAAGCTCTCTAAAACTTGGGAATGCAAACATTTGAGGTTTTTCCTTAATAGGAACTTAAAATGAGGTAGGATTCCTAAAACATGGAATTTCAAATTTGGGAGATTTAGGAGACTCACCTTGTATAAGACTTGGAATCTTGTCTTTAGAAGCCTCTTGTTTGGAAACTTTTAACCTCATCTCTTCTTATTTTGCAGTAATGTTTTTGTTCTAGATTCTCTTCAAACTGCCTCTTTTGCATCTCATATGTTTTATCCTCATGACTTTTTAGCATTAGACATGGTACAACCTCCTCCTCTTGAGAATATGTAGGCACTTGGATTAGCTTCTAATGAGGAACTATAGATTTCTTTTCTTTTATAGATTTCTTTTCTTTTATAGACTGATCCAAAATGCAATGAGCTTATTGAACCACCTCTAACTTTATAACTTTGGCAACTAAGATTTTAAACAACTCTTTTTGTGCCTCCAACACTTTTTCATAGTGTTCTTTTTCTATTTCCATCTCTTTTACATGATTTTATTCATCTTGTTTCTTTTGATCATCCAACTATTTTTATCCCCATTTCTGCATTTTTTGTTTCATCTTTTCAACATCTTCAAAGTATTCTTATCTAGATACTAACAAAGATAGTATAAAGACCTAGTGAGCTAGTTCTTCTGGTTGTATATCAACCACTTGTTGCCTTTTGATTTCATGCAACTACCTAGTCCAACCCCACATAAGAGTTATCAATTGACTGCATCACATATCTTCCAAATAGAAGGGAATGTTTGGAACCTAATTGAAAAATAGGCCTAGGCTCGAAAACATACCACCAAGGTCCATAATCTGATCCCTAAACACACAAATATTCATTTTAGCTAAGATGTGAATGTGGGTGAGAGGGTCACAAGCATATGGGACATGTTGGTGACCTGGTGCTACAAGGTTATTTTGAGTAAAACTATTAGTATCCTTAATATGATATAGATGATGAGGAGCCTTATGGACATTATTCTCATAATATGGTGGTGCGTATACATGTTGTCCATAAAAAATTGATATCTCTACTCATATAAAGAGCTCAAAATTGGAATAGAAAATTATTTTGAAACATACCAGCACTTGTCTCTTTGAAATGGGTAGATTTAAACCTTGAGTCTCCATGTGTGTGTAGATCTTACCTCTGAAGGCTGGAAATAGTGATTTTTGAACCAAAAGTCAGAATTATGTGGAAAATATTTGGACTGGAATAATCCAAAGAGTCCCACCGAGCGTGCCAAAAACTATTGTCACAAGGATTTGCACCCAAGATCTACATTCAAAAACTCAGCATTCCCTTCCAACATGGGAACATATTGAGCCTATTAGTCTCTCATTGTGGATATGAACCTCTGGATTATGGGTTGTCTCCCCTTTTGACACAAGGCCGAATAGGAAGGGGCCAGAAATGGCACACCCTAACCAGATCCACCTTGCTCAACAACATGCAGAAGCAACAAGACACAACAGTGAGAGAGAGAATGCAGAAACTTTCATATATTACCTTCAAATTGATTCATACATGCCAGGCTGTAAGGCCTTCCCGGTTTAGGCCAAATATTACAATCAAGTATAGAAGTCCTCAAACATGTGAGGATCTCTAAACCATCTCTAAACTTCTATCTTCTATCTTCCAAAACCTACTCCCAAAAAATGACTCCTAAACTCTAAACCAACTACATTTATACAAGAGGCTATCAAGCCAAGTCGGCCTTCAGATCCATAATCAATGGAAGGGGTGACCAGATCTAGGTCCACACATTTCCCAAGGATGGATACCAACATTAAATCAGTGACCCAAATTAAATGCACAAGTTGGCCTCAAAATAAATCCATAAAAAACATCTCAGTAAGCAAGGAACTGAGTGCCAAAGAGATAACTGACCAGCACCGGTGAACAAAGGAAATCGAGCAACACCGAACCAAATCAGTTAAAGTAGGAACCGAGCAATACAAAAAAACTCAAATATGTTTTTGGTGACATAGGATTACCAAGGACCGGAGATGATCCTGCATCAGACACCTGGGGTTATTTGAAATGATTCTCTGAATCATGAAATAGGTATGATCCGAGCTGCATCCAACTTAGACTATGAAATCTATGAACTATCTTTAATCGGTCTATTCTTCCACTTTACCAGATATTCCATATATTATTTTCCTCTTGTACTTCTTCCAATGCTTTACTCCAAAATCTTTTCAACTTCTACATTCTACTTCTTAGGATAATCCATTGGTAGTATCATGTCTTCTTCAAGTTCATGAAACTCATACAAATCAGCAATGTTGAATATAGGTGATATATCCATGTCATCAAGTAACTCAATCTCATATTCATTTCCACTATCAAATTTTCTCAAAATCTTGCAAGGTCCAAACTTCTTCATCTTCAGCTTTCCATATGTTCCAATAGGAAATCTACCTCCCTTCATCACCAACATCAAAAGTCTTATGTCTTCTTGATCTATCAACTCTATCTTTGTATTTATGATTACTCTTTTCCAGCCTAAGCTTTACATCTTCATGCAATGTCTTCATGTACTCAAAAAATTTTACTCCTTCAACACTTCTCTTTCTTTCATCAGCAATGTCTCTCAAATCTGATATACCTCTCAGTTGTATGCCATTTACAATCTCAAAAGGTGTTTTTCTAGTACTCCTATTCACTGAATTATTGTATGCAAACTCTGATTGTGCCAACACAGAATCCCAATTACTTGGTGTGTCTCCAACTAAACATCTCAAAAGATTACCCAAACTTCTATTCACAACTTATGTCTATCCATCAGTTTGTGGGTGAAATGTAGAACTATATTTCAACTCAGTACCCAACTTTCTCCAAAGAGTCTTCCAAAAGTATCCAACAAATTTACTGTCTCGGTTAGAGATAATACTTCTTGGTAATCCATGCAATCTGACAATTTCCTTAAAGAAAAGATCTACTACATGTACTACATTTGATCTCTTTCTACAAGGTATAAAATGTGTCATTTTAGAAAATCTATCCACAACAACAAATATAGAATCATTACCTCTTACTATCTTAAGTAAGCCAAGAAAAAAATCCATATTGATGTCAATCCAAGGTTTCTCAGGTACAGCAATCAGTGTATACAATCCAGTATTTTGACTAACTCCTTTTGCAACTTGACAAACTCCACAACTTTTCACAAATTTATGAACATCTTTATACAACTAAGGCCAAAATTATTTCTCCTTAAGCAAATTCAGTGTCTTATCAATGCCAAAATGTCCGGCCAAACCACTACTATGTTTCTCTTTTATCAAATTAGTTCTTATTGCTCCTCTCGGTATACACAACTGAATACCTTTAAACTGTAGACCTCTATAGTTTTGTTGACTATTAGTGACTCACACTTAGTCATTATCTAGGCAATGATGTTCAGTTATCACTGCGACTGAGTCATCATGTATAGGCTGAGTTATGTAATGTATACTTACCGAGTTGTAGTATTGCTGAGTAAATCAATGGTCACTATGTATTTTTGTATTGTCAAGTTAAGTTTTTATCGAGCTATGTAAGTATGAATACCGAGCAATAGAGATATCAGCAAATGCCAAGTACAGTGAATGTCGAGTATCACAGACATCATTTTTTGAGTTAGCCAGAAATGACATATGAGTTTGTTATGGCACAGTGATCGAGGTAAAACATTTTGGCCGACATTCATGTTTTGTATTTTGTTTGTTGAGTAAATCATGGAGATAATTACACACCTATTTTGTAATCATTGATCCCTATGCAACACCTAGAGCCAATCAGAAATCAGTAAAGCTTAAGCAGCAAAAATAGTAAATCTAGATCATAGATCTTGAATCATGAAGATGTTTAGTTGTCTGTATAAGGATAAGATATGAACCCTAAAACATGTTAAGAAAGAGGATGTGAAGGGAATGAAGGAATGAATAGTGAAGCATTCAAATAGAGTTCAATGACCGAGTTAAGCAGTGAAGGATAGAATAGAGATAAACTTGATAAAAGAGATCAAAACAATACTGTAAGGAGAAGATCTGTAATCAGCATACAGTGCAAACCGAAGGATCAGGTACTGAGACATTCTAACAAGTGTATCAAGGTAAATCTCTTAACTGAGTGGTTTTAATAGACCTATTTTAATCTCTTAACCGAGTGCTTACTTTATTGTGAGTTTTAAATCCTTTAGCAAGGTAGACTTTATAAGTCTTTTAGCTCTTAACAGGGTAGACCCCTCACAGGGTAGATCATAGTTTTTATCAAATTTTGTAGCCCTAATAGGCAAACTTTATACTGTAGTAGTGAAGATTTGTGGGTGTCATCCCCACCCTAGTTTTACCTTTCAAGGGTTTCTAGGTAACCAAAATTACTGAGTTATGAGTACTTTCTTGAATGATGCTTAGTATATTAGTTACTTTGTTTTGATGAAGTTTTGTTGAAGCTATGAAAAAGTTTTATGCAATGTTAAAATGAATTAGTAGGTGATATCAGATTCACCCCCCCTCTTAGTATCACACTTCCCAACTATATTTCCAACAATTGGTATCAAAGCTTCAAGGTTTCTCATAGAAAGTCTAACCACTTGAAGAAAAAGATCTTGAGATAGAAGTTTATAAGCTAGGAAAGGTTATAGAGAATCATAATATTGATGTATATCTGGCATTACAACAATTGGAAGAAACCAAAAGTGAATTAAAGAAATCCTTGAGTAGGAGGAGAGAAATTGCTATTCAGAAAAATGATTCACAATATCAAGAAGAAGATACCACTGGACTATTTGACAATGGGAACTCTGCAGAAAGTCACAAAGCAATAAAAGAGTTACTGGAGAAAAATACCATACTAAATGATGAAATCAAAAATCTAAAGAGAGAACAAGAAATTCAATCTGTCATACTCTGTTAAGTAATTGAACAGAAAAACCAAGCTGAAGAAGACAAGACAATGGTTGAAGAAGATAAAAGACAAATATGAATGAGAATTGATGAGAGGACAAGTGACATACAAAGGTTGACCAACAATCAAGTAGACATGGTAAATAAACTGTTGTTGGTTAATCAAGAGTTGGGTAGGAAAGATATGGAAATCAACAATCTGAGATCTGAAAATGATCAACTAGGGAATGAACTAAGATCTGAAAAAGAAATCAATGAAAGGATGAACAAACTGAATGAAGCTATAAAATACTTTGAAGAGTTATTAAGGTCACCTAGAAGATCCGGTGATAGATTTGGACTTAGACTAAATGAGCATTCATCATCCACTGAAGAAGGAGAATCATCAAAGAATGGAGAGCAAAAGAATGCAAAACCAAAGAACAACAAGCCCACATGCCATCACTGTGGAAAGCCAAGACATACAGCTAACATATGCAAAAGAAAACATGGTAAGTCTAATCTTAAACCTAGATTTGATTGACATTGCTTTAACTATAAGAAACATGGACATCAGGCACATGAATACAGGTCTAAGGTCAGTAGTCCACCTACCTCACAAAATTTCAAGGACACTATTTCAACTATCATAAATATGGGCATAGAACATTTGAATGCAGATCTAAACCTAAATGGTCATCAAATGAACAAACTAAGTCACCTGTGAAGAATAACTCATACAATTGGGATTATAACACTTGGTACAATTGTCATTACTGTGGAAAATATGGACACATTGGAGCAAATTGTATGAAGACTCATTTTAGAGGTAAATCCAAAAGTTGGATGAATGGAAGCATGGTATGTTACAAGTGTAACAAGATAGGTCACCTAAAGAAAGATTGTAGATCACCTATGCCGAGAAATAATCAAAATTAGAATGAAGATATCCATGAGAAATTGAGAAATCAGATGAATAAGACATGGAAGAAGAAAGAAGAAAGCACAAGTGAAGCTAGTGCATCTGAGGTCACCCAATCTGATGGATCAAGTGATCACACTTCTTCAAACTAAGAAAAGAAGGTATATTTGAAACTGATTATTAAAATGCTTTATCTTACATCAGTTTCTAACATAAGTTGAGTAAAAGTCCATATCTTCATAGATAAAGATGCATTAGGACATATCTGAGAAAAGTAGAGTATTCCATTTTTATACTGAGTGTTAGTGTTTTGACCAAATTATCAATGTATGTCAAGCACCTGTGGTAGCTAAGATGTGATGTACACTGAGCTATGTCTGAATGGTTATATCGATTGAGCTTGTGTTATCCAAGGTTAACATAGGTTTTTTGAGACAATTGTATTCCACTTAAAATTTTATATGGAGCATTTATGAGGCCCTAATTCAACTTTTTGGAATCTATAAAGTAGAAAGTTTCCATTTATTTCATTTCACCAAGCAAATTGAAATTTCTTTGAGTGATTTAGAGAGTGAGTAACCAATTTATCAAAGGGCGATTCTGAATCTTTTCAGTGTGTCATCGGTGAATCATCTACAGAACACTTACGAGAAAGGTACCCTACCAAGCAATATTTCTTTTCAAAAATTTTAAGTTAAAAATGGCATCATCATCGTCTATTGCATTGAAGAAACAAGGGATGGAGGTTTTCAATGCATAGTTGGTAAGGAATGAAGTTTATAAGCCGTAGAAGTTTAAGGCAATCCCAGAGAGTGCGATCAAAGGAGATCTTACTAGTGCTCTATCCTTGATTCTGGAGAATGTGTTGATAATGACTAAAATTAGGTCTTGTTATATGTACAAAATCAGAGAGATTGGAGACTATGAGATTAGGGAGGCATATGACAAGCTGTGTGATAATGGTGTGTTGAAGCCGGGATATAAATCGATTGTCGAGCAAGGGTTAGTTCATGCCCTAGATTTCCCATAGAATTTTAAAGTTGAATGGATAAAAATTGTATTAAGTCAAGTGCATGATATGCAATTGTGGATGGAAGATGGACTAATTAAGATAACAAAGGAAATGATTAATCAGGTAACTAGATACCCTACAATTCAGGGAAAAAGAACAATGAAATGTGCAAGAAAGGAAGAGATTTAGGCGAACACACATACAATTTGGAACAAGCATGGAATGATGATTTCCACCATCACTGATCTAGAGATTGAATTTGTAGTTAGGGTTATCTCACACAAATTCTACCAATCCAATTGGTTGGACAACGTCTCATGTATGGCAGTGGACTAGGCATGGAAAATCATCAAGAAGGGACACACTTATGATCTTGCCGAGCTCCATCTAACTTAGCTTGCCGAGAACCTAAACTCAATCTGGCATGCAAAGAATTCTATGTGTAAGTTTGGTTCTTTGCTCATCTGTCTCTTCTTTTCTATTCAGAAGTGTTTTCCTACTATTGGAGTTGTGATATGGGATAAGAAGAAACCCATTACAATTCAAATTAATGAATTCATAGGTCAGATAGGAGAAATTTTTAATGGTGTAATGGAGAATTATTTCATTTATTTCAAGAAGAAAATGAGGAAGAGGAGTAGAATCCTTGTGTCTTTAGTTGAGAAGTATAGTCAGGATGTATGCTTTCTAGTTGACATAGACTTTACCTATGCACAAGCAGTTTTACCGAGGGTTTCATGGCTAATGCCATTACCTTATGAGGTAAACATTGATGCAACTACAGCTATTATAACAGCCCTTCTAGCTGAAGAAATTAATGATAAGGCACCTTATTTTGGAACATATGAAGAAGCCAAAGCCAAAATAACTAAGGGATTGAAGGTTGCAATTGTAGAGAGAAAGAGGAAGAAAATTATGAAGAATCTGGAGAAATTTGTGGAAGAAACAGAGAAAAATACACCACTTGAATTAACCCAAGGACTGGGAGAAGATGAAATAAGTGATCACAGTGAAAGTGAAGAGGAAGAAGAGGTAGAAGTAGAAAAGAAGAAAGGCAAGAAGAGATTACTTTCCGAGCCCACACCCAAAAAGGTACAAAAACCTAAAGTGACATCGACACCTATGCTTAGGCCTAGAACAAGGGCAGCCTCTTCAACTACCAAGACACAAAAGCAATCCCCTGCATCAGGAAAAAGAAAAAATTTTAAGCCTAAGGCAGTGCCAACTGAGGCAAACAAAAGGCCTAGAAGGAAACTTATTCTAGAAAAAGAAGACGATGAGGAAATGGAAAGTGATGAAGAGGTGAAGAAGAAGATTGCATTACAGAATGTAATACCAAATGTGGATGAAATATGCCACACTATCACAAGCTCTGCTAGACTTGATGATCTAAAGGAATTAAATTTTGGGAGCATGAGTATAGGAGATAAAGAAAAAGTTGAAGAAGTTATTCTTGAAATGCTTTGCATCTTCAAGATGTTACCTATACAGTTAGAAAAATAGATTTCTAAAGAGTTGTGCAACAAAGTTTCCCAGAAATGGGAATATGCTCTTTTTACCAAGAAGGAGATAAGAGAGAGCACGTTAGCTCAAGTTTCACCAGATCTCACCCCTACAAATATCAAGAAAATTATGGAACAATACAAGAACAAATTTGTTCCCAAACAAAGAGCTTATTCTATCCTTCAACACAAAGTTGAGGATGTTGTACAGGAAAGTCTAAAGACTTGGAAAATAGTTTTTGGGTTCTTAATTGACAAAGATGCAAGTACATCTAAGGATGCTAAGCCAGACAATGTACAAAATGCAATGGAGTTACCTATTTAGGAGAAGGAAGCTCCTAAGGAAGAGAAATGTCAGAAAGTATCAGAAGTAAGTATTGTTGATATAACAGAGGATAACCCAGTAGACACTCAGGTATTGATTGAGGAGGATATATAGGCTGAGGAAGCAAAAGACACATCATTACTAGGCAGTAATACTATGCTCTTACAAGTGAAAGATTATCTAAAAATTGATGATACAATAATTGTTAACACAACCCCCACCAAACCTGAAGTTGTTACAGTTGACATGCTAGTCGATATGAGCACTACCAAGGAATAGGATCAGTTGGCAACAAAAAATCAGCTTACATCTACCGAGGAATCACAACGAGATAAAGGAGAGTAGTCTACAGTAAATGAATCAAGTCCTCATGTGGAGAATAAGGGAAAAGAAGAAAAAGACAAAGCTATTGACATACAAGAGCCTAAGGAACAAGAGGCAATACAGGCTCTTGTAAAAATGCCGAGT
The DNA here is from genome assembly GCA_027943335.1 of Chamaecyparis obtusa. Classification (NCBI taxonomy): domain Eukaryota; kingdom Viridiplantae; phylum Streptophyta; class Pinopsida; order Cupressales; family Cupressaceae; genus Chamaecyparis; species Chamaecyparis obtusa. The sequence continues at coordinate 538,217 of BSBK01000484.1, forward strand.
GAGAGTACACCAAAGAAGAAAATATTGAAAAAGAAGGCAAAAATCTCTTCACCAAAGGTAACAATTGATGAAGTTATTGTCATTCTGAAATGGGATTCCGATAACTTATCTTATGAGCAGATGCAAATACTACAAGATCTATTGAAAAGAAAAAGCAGGCAGGAAGAACTAAGAAGGGAACATCAGCAAAAGAAGGTCTTGTATGAAATAAAAGAAATATTTATCGATTCTTTTGAGTTATCTAATGTAAACAGTTCTGATTCTATACTAGAACAACTTGTCCATATAGTCAAGAAAGTGACTAATGAAGATAGCGGAGCCAGTGATAAGTTGTTGCAGTGGTCGGAAAAGAAAGTTTGAGACCAAGATGATGGACAAGATATCTACCAAGATTGCAGTAAAATAGGTAGCACTTTCTACTTTGGTAACAGAGTCAGATGAAGTAGTTGTGAAGGCACAATCTCTGCTTACCAAACTATGCAATGTAGAAGAACTCACATAGGATAACCAAGGGCTAGTAGATAAACTACAGCAAGAACTTAAGTCTACTAGTCAATCTTTAAGCTTGGATGCCAAATCAAGTTCTAAACATTATGCCAAGCTTATGCATACACAAGGAAGGATAGCTGATTTGATGGCTAATGATGGTAAGATAAGGGCTCATCTACTCTCTATGTAAACAATCTTGACACCTCATCTGGAGACCATTCAAAGAGAGTTAGCCAATGCTAAGGACTTAACACAAAAAGATCCAAATTTAACTACCGCCAAGAGCCTAGTCAATCTAGTTGCTGAGCTAGAAGTGCAGTCAGAAGTTTTGAACGTTACTATAGCAGGACAGGAAACTGCATTACATATGGTTATGATGTTGCACAAACCATTTTTGGAGAAATACTTCACGATCCCCACTCCAGAAGAAATCAGGCATGCCAAAAATAAGGGGGAAATTAAGTGACATGACATATTCAGGCACAAAGGGAAGGTAACAAAATTTTGTGTATATATATATATATATATATATATATATATATATATATATATATATATATATATATATATATATATATATATATATATATATATATATATATATATATATATATATATATATATATATATATATATATATATATATATATATATATATATATATATATATATATATATATATATATATATATATATATATATATTAGGGGGAGTATTTTTCTAATACTAAGTACTTTTGTAAATACTCATGTAATGTCATGACAAAGTGTTTTTGCCACTAATGTCAAAGGGGGAGATTGTAGATCTCTATAGTTTTGTTGACTATTAGTGACTCACACTTAGTCATTATCTAGGCAATGATGGTCGATCATCACTGCGACTAAGTCATCATGTATAGGCTGAGTTATGTAATGTATACTTACCAAGCAGTAGTACTGCCAAGTAAATCAATGGTCACTATGTATTTTTGTATTAGCCGAGTTAAGTTTTTTTCCAGCTATGTAAGTATGAATACTGAGTGACAAAGATATCAACAAATGCCGAGTATAGTGAATGTCGAGTATTAGGGACATCATTTGTTGAGTTAGCCAGAAATGACATATGATTTTGTTATGGCACAGTGATCAAGGTAAAATGTTTTGGCTGACATTCATGTTTTGTATTTTTTTTGTTGAGTAAATCATGGAGGTGATTACATACCTATTTTGTAATCATTGATCCCTATGTAACACTTAGAACCAATCAGAAATTAATAAAGCTTAAGTGGCAAAAAGAGTAAATCTAGATCATAGATCTTGAATCATAAAGATGTTTAGTTGTCTATATAAGGATAAGATCTGAACCCTAAAACATGTCAAGAAAGAGGATGCAAAGGGAATGAAGGAATGAATAGTGAAGAATTTAGATAGAGTCTAGTGACTGAGTTAAGAAGTGAAGGATAGAATAGAGATAAACTTGATAAAAGAGATCAAAACAATACTGTAAGGAGAAGATCTATAATCATCATACAATGCAAACCGAAGGATCAAGTACTAAGACATTCTAACAAGTGTATCAAGGTAAATCTCTTAACCGAGTGGTTTTAACAGACCTATTGTAATCTCTTAACCAAGTGCTTACTTTATTGTGAGTTTTAAATCCTTTAGCAAGGTAGACTATATAAGTCTTTTAGCTCTTAACAGGGCAGACCCCTCATAGGGTAGATCATATTTTTTATCAAATTTTGTAGCCCTAATAGGAAAACTTTATACTGCAGTAGTGAAGATTTGTGGGTGTCATCCCCACCCTATTTTTACCTTTCAAGGGTCTCTAGGTAACCAAAATTACTGAGTTATGAGTACTTTCTTGAATGATGCTTAGTATATTAGTTACTTTATTTTGATGAAGTTTTGTTGAAGCTATGCAAAATTTTTATGCAATGTTAAAATGAATTAGTAGGTGATATATGATTCACCCCCCCCCCCCCCCCACCTCTCATTATCACACTTCCCAACTATATTTCCAACATAAACAACATACCTCCTTGCATAAAACATTCATCCCATTTAGTACTCTGTTGATCTTGAATAGGTGCTTTGCACTTTCTCCATGGCTCAGAAAAATCAGGATCAAATTCATAAGAATCTCTCATGTCATCAAAGCCTAGAACTCCAATTTTCATCTCGATCATCAAAGATCTTATTCTACTCAATGCATTAGCAACTCAATTAGTGACTCCACTCTTATGCTTTATCACAAATGTATAACTTTGTAAATACTCAACCCATTTCATATGTCTCTGATTCAACTTATTCTGACTACCCTGATACTGTAAAGCTTTATGATCGGTATACAACAAAAATTCACTCAGCATCAAATAATGTCTCCATTTCTTTAGTGCTTGAACAATAGCATAGAATTATTGATCATACACAGAATATTTTCTTTTTGCATCATTCAACTTTTCACTAAAGAAAGCAATAGTTTTACCTTCTTGACTCAACACAACTCCAATTGCACTTCCACTTGCATCACATTCCACTTGAAATACCTTATTGAAATCAGGCAACACCAAAATAGGCAATTCAAAAACCTTCTGCTTCGGAGTCTCAAAACTTTTATCAGCTCCATGTGTCCACTTGAATTCTCTTTTGTCTCCTCTCATAGTCTCAGTCATAGCATTACAAATTGAACTGAAATTCCTAATGAACTTTTAGTAAAAACTTGCCAAACCATGAAATGATCTTACCTCACTAGCACTCTCAGGTGTAGGCCAATTCAATATAGCTTCAACCTTTTTAGGATCCATTTTCAAACCATTAGCTGAAATCACAAATCCCAAATACACAATCTCATCTTTCATGAATGAACACTTTTTTTAGATTTATCAGCAAATTTTCTTCTTTCAATCTCTGCAAAACTTTTCTAACATGCAACAAATGTTCTTCTCTAATCTTACTAAATATCAGAATATCATCAAGATATACAATCACAAACTTACCCAAGAATTTCTTCAAAACTTCATTCATCAACCTCATAAAAGTACTTGGTGCATTAGTTAAACCAAAAGGCATAACCAACCACTCATACAAACCTTCTTTTGTCTTGAAAGCAGTCTTCCATTTATCACCTTCTCTAATTCTGATCTGATGATACCCACTTTTCAAATTGATTTTAGTAAAATACTTTGCTCCAGTCAAACTATCCATTATATCATCCATTCTCGGTATAGGAAACCTATACTTCACTGTTATTTTGTTAATTTCTCTAGAATCTGTACACATTCTCCATTCTCCATTCTTCTTAGGTGCCAATACCATAGGCATTGCACAAGGACTCAAACTTTCTCTGATCAAACCTTTCTGCAACAATTCTTGAATCTGTTGGTTCAATTCCTGATTCTCGGTAGGTGTCAATCGATGAGGTGCATTATTCGGTAAACTAGCTCCAGGGATAAGATCCATGCAATGATCAATGCTTCTCTTTGGTGGCAAACCATCAGGTACATTATTAGAAATAATTTCATTATACTCGGTGAGTAACTTATCAATCTCCTCGGAGACATTATCCTATGTTTTCTTACTCAGTTTGTTAGGAATCACAGCAAAACATACATCATTCTTCTTTAAATCGTTAACAAACTTTCTTCCTTCCATCAAGAAAACTTTCACAGATGTGCAAACATTACTAAAGGGTTCTTCAATCAAAGGTAACAAGATTTTTCTTGTCCCATCAGCCCAAATTGTATACTTATGCAATCTCCCATCATATATAGCATGTATATCATATTGCCAAGGTCTACCCAACAAAATATGACAACAATCCATAGGCATGATATCACATAACACCTTATCATAGTACTTTCCAATTTTCAAATTTACATAACATAACATTGTTCACTTACCAAGAGTGTATTCTCATCTTTGATCCATGAAATCTAATAGGGCTTCTGATAGTCCAACCTTTTCAACTGTAACTTTGTGACCATTTCCTTAGATGCCAGATTCTCCGAGCTACCACTCTCAATGATTACCTTCCAAAATTTGTCAGAAACTCTACATCTAGTCTTAAACAAACTTTTCCTTACCGGATCTTCTTTTTTACCTTCATTCCAAAGTGCTCTCCTTACCATCAAGTTATTTTCCTTCTCAGGTTCATTCAATGACTCTTCTTGCAACAAAGAATTTATACTATTACCAGCCTTCTTACTTGCATGTGTACACTCAAATGATCTATGTCCTTCTTCTCCACAGTTGTAACAATTTCCTCAGAAACCACCTCTATTATAACCACCTCGATAGTTATTGCATTTGCCTCTAAATGAATTTTCACTTTTCCACTCAGTCTTGCATTTATCTAGAGTTGTCTTTTCAAGTTCAGATCTATTATTTTCACCATGAGATCTACCTCTTCCTATAGGGAATCTACCTCCTCTACCTCTTTGTCTTTTCTCACGTCTCTTATTCAATTTCTCCTCAACTTTCAATGCAAATTGATAAGCCTCCTCAATGTTCTCCAATTTGACCAAACTAATTTCTTCTTGGATGGAAACTCTCAAACCATTCAGGTATCTAGCAATTCTTTCCACATCATCTTCATCATGTCCAGATCTAATATCTAATCTATTGAATTCCTCAGTATATTCCATTACCGAGCTATCTTTCTGCCTTAAACTTTGCATTCACCTAACTAGGTTAATCTGATAATCACAAGGTAAGAACTTTCCTTTCAATTTATTCACCATTTTACTCCATACCTTGATTTTGTCTTTGCCTTTCCTCTTTCTGTCCAGCTATAGATGTTCCCACCATAAGGATGCATGACTTTTCAACTTTGTGCTTGCAATTTTCACCTTCTTTTCCTCAGGTACATTTTCATACTCAAAGTACTTTTCCATCTCAATGATCCAATCCACCAATTCATCAGAATCCAACTTTCCACCATACTCAGGAGGATTAAAGTGTGGTGTAGACTTTAGACTTGTCAAATCCTTCAAGAATCTTTCCTCACCTTGATTCATCATAGGTGCAAGTTCTATATCACCTTGTTCTACCTCAATTTCATCATCACTAACATCTTCAAGATGTCTTCCTCTTCTCTGGGTTGTTTCAACAACTTCTAATCTAGCAGCAAGTTGTCTCAACATGTCTGCCAATCCTAGATCCACATCTCACCTCCCATGAACCATCTTGAAAACCCTCTGCAATTGTAGGTCAAATCAAAATCTGCTACCCCACAACAATTCAACTAGGGCTTCCCAAGGAGCCTTAAAATCTAGATTTACAAACCTAGATCCAGATCTCACCTCGCTCTGATACCACCTGATGCAAGGTAGGACAGGAAGTGGCCAAAAATTGCACACCCTAACTAGATCCACTTTGCTTAAAAACATGCAGAAGCAACAACACACAACAGTGAGAGAGAGAATGCAGAAACTTTCATATATTAACTTCAAATTGATTCATACATACCGGGCTGTAAGGCCTTCCCGGTTTAGGCCAGCTATTACAATCAAGTACAGAAGTCCTCAAACATGCGAGGATCTACAAACCATCTCTAAACTTCTATCTTCTATCTTCCAAAACCTACTCACAAAAATTGACTCCTAAACTCTAACCCAACAACTGCATTTATACAAGAGGCTACCGAGCCAAGTCGACCTTTAGATCCATAATCAATGGAAGGGGCAACCAGATCTAGGTCCACATGCTTCCCAAGGATGGATACCAACATTAAATCTATGACCCAAATTAAATGCACAAGTCAGCCTCAAGAGAAATCCATAACAAATATCTCGGTAAGCAAGGAACTGAGTGCCAGACAAGCATCACCAAGCGCCAGAGAGATAACCGACCAACACCGGTGAACAAAGGAAACCAAGCAATACCAAACCAACTCAGTCAAAGCTGGAACCGAGCAACATAGACAAACTCAAATATGTTTTTGGTGACACAGGATTGCCAAGGACCTGAGATGCTCCTGCATCACCTTTTGATATCCTAAAACTAACTTGATTGGGAAAAGGGATAGAAAGATTTTATTTTGAGGTGAACAATCTATGCTAACAGGTGATACACCAAAAAGGTTGAAGATTTTCAATGCTGATAAAAACTCACAAAATCACTTAACTAGAAAGACTTTATGATCTTACAACTTATCTATACATTCTCGCAAACTAGATTCTTGTGAAAGGTTATTATTTTCTTATGCTTCAAAAAGGAGAAAAAGTTTTTTTCACTATTTTGCAACACTAGAAAATTAAACTCAATCATAGACATGCACTATAGCATGCTAAATTTTGTATTCAATATTGAAGATAACTTGATAAAATAAAGAAAAACACAACATTAATATCACCACTCACAATCCATACTCAAAGATAGAAAATTTGAGAAGGAACTAGTTTCTGTTATTGAATAATCATAAATCTCTACACTACAAACTATATGAGCTCGATACAAAGTAAGCCTATATTTTTAGTAGAAAAATATGGCCAAGAAGAAAGAACTACTGAATAATTACAATCCAAAATCCTTATAAAAGGTCTTTCACAACCTCCAAAGTAATTTGAAAGGTGAGTTTAACTTTATTTGAACTAGAATTGAAGCTTTACCTTGATCTCTCCTTCAAGTTTTTGAAATATCCCCTTTGATCATACAAAACCAAAAATCATGCAAAACATTGGGTGGAACTGAGTGTAACTAGAGTTAAGTGGGATCAAAATCCCCTTTACTCATGCATGATCCATGTGGGCTCCTAAATTAATAAGTAACTTGCTAAGCATGTCTTCTTAACTCCTATTTCTCCTCCACAAAGCATGCAACCTCTTTTAGATCACCACTTACATTAATTAACTCATTATTACATGATATGCATTCATTTTTGCATTGCAAATAATATGCATTAAGTTTTTTTTATAAATGAACACTTAATAAACAATCTACATTTGAGGCTCATGTAAAAAAAAAAAACCTAATATGGCATATAACTCTAAGTTCCCATTTATATCTTCCTAAGTGATTTACGTGAACATCACTTAGGAATTTCACAACTAAAGTGTCATAAAAAAAAACTTAAAATCACCTTTCATAAGGCATTGACTGAGGTAATAGTTATAGGGGTGAATAAGAGTAAACAAAGACAAAATACACCACCTAAACATCAGTCACTTAGGAATAAAGGAAACCCTAAAACAAAATACCTATCCTTCCATTTTATTTGATCTTTCGTTATTTTGAGTCTTATGGCACTACCATGGGACTAGCGTTTCATACTAGAGTCTCTATTCTGGAGGTCTCTTGTTGTCTTTGTTGTATAATTTGTGTATTCTATAGGTATGTTCTTTCATGATTCTTGCCCTCAACCTCTGTTTACAAGGCAAAAATGGAAAGTATGTTGCTTCTATGTATTTCCTTTTATTTCTATTAAAATCACTTTAAAAGGTGGAAAAGCTTAAAATATATGTTCTCTCTTCGAGGGTTTTATGCTCAACTTGAGCTCTTTGTTTTTAATTGTATATGTGGCTTATATTTTTTCAAACAATAATGACCATACCAAATATTATTGTGTATGCTTCAATGATTCACTTGAGCTGTGTCAATACAGAATGATGGTATGAAGTTTGAAGGGTTATCTGTATATTGGAAGAAAAAAATGGGCTACAAGAACTTTGAAGGGTTTCTTTTTCTTTTTGGTTCTTCATACCATTACAAATACATTTCTTTCTATTGTTCTTTCATGGCTGCCAACACATAAGATACATTTTCTTTCATTGATTACAGGGGTTTCTTTGTTGAAACTTATCAAAACATGCTTCATTGTTTATCTTTGATGTTTCTTACTGTTCTAACAAATGATGAGTTGATCATAGTGGCATTTGTTACAAATATTGCATCTTTATGTCTCATTATGTTATCAGCTACTATCTCTCTTTAAAATCATACACTATTATTTTGTCCCTTAGATTGTCTATTACTGTATTTCTTGTAACAATTTATTTATGCATGCTCATAGTAGTGGCCTTCGTATTCCTATCACTGTGATATTAAAAACTTTGTTGTTCAACGCCATTTTACAACATGTCTTGGCTCTGTGAATTCTTGACTGAATATCATTTATATCTTCCATTACTATCATTGTTTTTTAACTTTGAAATCAATGTTTTTTTAATGACATAATACTATCTTATTCATCAGTAAGTCATTATTTTGTTGTTCATGATAACATTTTGATCTCTATATTAGGTGTAACTATATCTACTTTTCCATTATATTAATATTTTGGTTCCTTGAACTATCATTGATTTGAGTAAAACTTTTGATGTATATCTTTTCTTAGCTTTTCTCTCTTCAACATCTACCTTCTGCTTTTTCTTATCATGGAAATGATATCCTTTTATTTTGAAAAATTGATGCTCATTGTTTCATAATCATCATTATTTAATATATATGACATCTTATTACTGTCTTTTCATATTCATAGAAGTTCCTTTGAGAGGATGTTTGTTGTTTCTGACAATGAAACTTCTATTCACAGTCATAAATGATGAATTTTTTCTTGATAAAATTTCAATGAGTATACAAAGACATTAATCTCACCTCTCTCACAAAATAAGAGGGAAGTGTGTTGGGATCAACCCTTGTGTGAGCCCATTTTAACCTGCATGTTATTTTTTGTGATATCAATTAAGTAACCAACAACAAAAATTACCTACATCTGCACAGTGAACAAACTCGTTAGATAGAACAATAAAAAAATTTACTGGATTTTCTATTTTCCTCTTTGAATTATACATTAGAGATCTAAATATGCTTTACTAATTTTACATATGAATCAACGAGTATCCATGTGCTCTAACCCCCCTTCTCTCTCTTTCTACGAGCAAACCTCTACATGGAAAAGCAACTTTTAGAAAGAGGAGCTGAAGATTCAACTTTACAACCACTGGATTCATCATTCATAAGGAAATGACAGGTCCCCTCCTCCTTTCATATGTTATTTATATAATGGTATATTTATTTTTCATAAAATATTGGTTCACTTATTCCCATGACTTGTGTAGGAAGTATTTTTTTGAACTTATACATAAATAATATGCTTTTCTCTAAAAAGCTCTATGATTCATTTCTTGTACTTACATTTATGTTGAAATTAGAATACACTGAATAACATCACTCCTAAAATGAATAATCTAGTAGAATAAACACATACACCCCTTAGTTTTAGCTAAAAATACATTTCCAACTCTACGTGATTGAGATGGAATGAAATTGGGTAATACCAACAACACATGTTCCACAATTACAATCACAAGGTCAAGTGACACACACTCAAGATTGGTTATATTGTCCTTAAATAAAATCCTAGAAACTAGTAAGATTGTGAGAAAAAGGACAAGTTTGAATTTAACTAGCTCGATCCATACATTATCACTGTTGCATATGGATCTAGAGCATATCAATTATCTACTCTTGAGGGTGACACACTAGATGATCCAATAAATATCAACCACCTTCACAAGTTTTATGCCTTAGCATCTCAAATAACCCCCTTAAAATCCCCAAAAAGATTTAAAAAAATCATTAAAAAAATTGAAAAAATACAAAAAAAAATCATAAAAAGTACAAGAAAAAGAAGAATAAAGAAGCAATGTTTTTTTTTTCATGTGTGAAAAACACTTCAGTGGAACCTTGGATAAGTACACCATTGATACAGGTGGATTTTTCACTAAAAATTCAAGTGTCTCGAATTCTCAAAAAAATGGTGTGATGTCAAGGTACTCGTCAAATTGGTCCCAACGTAACTTGAACGAGGTAAAAGGGAGCTCATCTGATCAAGTTATGTGTCATCAAAGGTTTGGTCAAATAGGGGAATTAGATGTTCAAAAAGGCAAAAAATTGATTTTGTCAAATCCAAGAAAAATGATGCCAAGTTATAGTGTCTATCACGTTGATTCTAGAACTATATCCAGTTTCAAAAATGGATTGCATATGTGAAAGTTATGGTCAGTCAAAGATGGCACAATAAAAGGGTTGACTTGATGATGTTAGCAAGTATAGTCAGCATCTATGATGTGACGTGCACCAATCACATGTTGACACATAGAAAAATGCATTACATGAGGCCAATGTGGCATGTGTGTTGTTGGCATGGCATGGTGATTTGTTGCTTTTATGGCATGGCCCAATCAGGCCATGGCACGTGCCATTTAAGGGAAAATAATAATGTGCCACATGGTCCAATAAATGGGTGCCACATGGTACCTTAATCCCTTCTTAGAAAGGTTTGTTTCAACCATTTAACAAAATGTTGTTAAGGGGATTTGACCCCATAACCTCCCCTATAGCAAGAAGTTGGATGATCGTTACACAATGCATTGTCATTTGCTATATTTGGCACATTGTTATATGTTATTGTGTACATTTCGGCAATGGTTGTTAAAATAACAATCAACAGAGTTGAAATCCCAACCTCTCGCCATCAAAAATGATGTGCAATCGTAGCACCATACACTATAATTAGTAAATTTGTGGGTGGTGTTTTATTTAAGCACTATTTTGACCTCAATTTGTTAAAACAATAACCTTGTATGGTTAGTAAAAACCACTTAATATGCCATAAGCCTAATAAAAGGCTAAGAGAAGTTGTGAATGTATTTGTTTTTTTATAAAGGAGGTTATTTTGTTAAACCCCGAATAGGGATAATTTTTAGGGGTAAGGCCTCTTTGAAAGTCATCCAGATTATTCAAAATTCTAAGGAGATAAATATTTTGTAGCGAATCCTTTGGCAAAGTCATCATTCTCACTCTTTGCAGTCAACCATGGCAAGTTGAGGGCCTTTTTAAGAGGTGATTGAGTCGAGGGCTTTCTTACAAGTTTTTGGATAAGATACAATACTACATCCATCGTTGTTACTGTTAGAATCACTTGTTTAGTGTGGATCCAAGGAGTGCTTGTAGGGCTTGAAACTTCTTGTTCATTGGCAGCTTTGTGTATGTAATCAGAAGACCATATGTTGTAAGAAACTTTGTAGATTCAACATTAATGAAAAATTTATCACACTTATTGAGCAGATCTGGAGACGTATCCCTAAGAGGTGAAACTTTTTATCAAACATTGTCTTGTCTTGTAATTTATATGTGTTGGTTTTAATTAACTATTGATTATGGTTCTTTATTTCGTATTGAACTAAGCTAAATTGTTTAAGTAAAAGGCACTAATCAATGAGCTTAGAAGATTAATGGATTGAATTTTCATATTGGATTCAAAACCATTAATTATTTATCTTGGCTCATATTTGAGATTAAGTTAAGTGATTGATTTCAAATCTGATAATTGAAGAACTTAGTTGAGTAAGCACACTCGCTAGAGTTTTCAGATCAACCATGGTGAAAACTAAGAAATTGGTGCCATGCATAGGGACTCTTCTCCCCCTTCCTTCATATTCTACTTGATATTTTCATATCCATTTTCCATCCAGATTGATGAGAGTCATTGATGTCCTATTTGTTGGAATTAGGAGAGATAAGTACTGAGAGGGGAGGGGTGAATCAGTGCCTTCAAAAACTTTACTTGTAAACCTTTTTGATATATAACTGTAAACAATAATAACTGACCAAAAAAACTTGAATCTAACTGCATGTATCAATCATTCATTTACCTTATGAAAGTAAACAACATGAAATCAATATGACAATCACATGACACAAGTATTTTGGTAACACAGAAACTCTTGTTAGAAGGTAAAAACTGCGGTGGGGATGACACCCACAAATTCTTCACTATTGCAGATAGAAAAGGTTTGCATGTTAGGGCTACAAGTTTTGATCACTTATGGTGATCTCACCCTATTAGGAGTGACATGTTAGATCGGCTAGATCTACCTAGTTATAGGATTTTAACAACACTAATGAAGTGTGCACTCGGTTAAGAGATTTACATAAGACTGTTAAGTCTACTCTGTTAAGAGATTTTATCCAAAACTCTATTACAATTGTCAGAAAGCAATAGGTAATTATCTGCTATTTGACAACTCAATTGTCTGATAGAGATCTATAAGCTCTGATAAAATATCACCTTACTTGTGATGAATCTCTGCTCTGAACTGCTTGGTAGCCTTTTCTAATTCTACTCAATTTGAATTCCTCTGTACTCAGTTCTACTCTGTTAACTAATAGACTCAAAGTGAGGCAATTGCTTCAAGTGCTCCATGATTCATATATTAGCTCACACCAATAATGATGTGAACACACAAATATATAGTGTTCTATTTTTGCCGCTTTAACAAAATTAGGTTACACAACATAGTCATAACCCTAAGATCTCCGGTGTACAAAAATAACCTAGATCAACTATTACAAAAGATATACATTGCATTTAATGAATATCATCACATTAAATGTTCCTCGATCTTGGTAAAACATTTTATGAACCGTTGTAACTATATGCATAGAAGTATGTCATTTCATATTACTATGTCATTTTCTATAATCCTCGGTAAACACTGTATAAACTGCTCGGTGTATACTGTGATGCTCGGTGTTTATTATCTATCGGTGTCAGTGTCTATTGGTGCTCGGTAAACTATTTGATGCTTTACCGACTAGTTTTTCTTGCTTCTAGTTACCGATTAGCTCAATGTAGGTGACCGACCGATATCTTTACAAACCTTTGATACTAATGACAACATTAAATGCTTAATAGAGATAACAATCTCCCCCTTTGGCATTAGTATCAAAACTTCAAATGTATATAGACAAAATTTTCTATATAACTTATACTTCTGCCATATACATATTCACATCAAAAAAATTCTAAGTACTACGTACTCCCCCTCGGTGCATGCTCCCAGTAATATGTAGTATACATGGCATCTATGTACATTTTTGGCATAATGACTTATACATTGTTTTCCCCCTTTTTGATAGTAATGCCAAAATACAAAAAATAGGTAGTATACTCACATCTTGTCAAAAAGATGCTGGTGGGTTTTCTTCACTGACTCCAAGAAGTTGTTCCTGAACTCGGTGAATGTTCTTTAAGAAATCATTAGGCTCAGTTATCACTACATTTGTACTTAACTATATTTCTTCTTCCAATCCTTTGATCTTCTCACTGACTTCAATAGTGAAGGTGTCTATAGTACAAAGCTTCAGTAAGAAATTACAAATTAACTGGGTGATAGTTTTTATCTCGGTGATTACCTCAGATAATTTGACCTTCTTCAATGCCACTTCTAGGCTTATTTTCTCTGCCAGTTTGTGTTGTATCCTAGATTCTACCCTTTCTTCAATCTATTTATTTGCATCAACATCTAGGTCATTGATCTTCTCGGAAAGTGTAGCAAGTTGATCTATGATAGGAGTATCCTCATCAATATTCACCTCAGGTACTACCTGTTGTAGGATATCCCTCACATCTGTTAAGACTTCTTTTCATTTGTGTTCTTGCTTCAACTTCTCTTGAGCTACCTTTCTTGAACATAACTCCCCATATTTACTCAATTCTTTGGGGCTTAGGGTCCTCGGATCACACTCAGGGATAATTATCACTTCATCTAGGGTGACTAGCCCTTTTCCTTTCTTTTTCTTCTTCTTCTCTGGTGTGAGAGGTGATTTCTTCTCAATAATGGCAATAGTTTTATCTCCAACCTTCGGAGTATCCTTCCTAGTTAACACACATTCTTCCTTCTTCTACTCCTCGGTAGTGGTAGTCTCGGCTGATATAGTGGGAGTCTCGGATGTGGTGTCAAGTGGGATTACCTCTATTTCCTTTGTTTCTTCTCTTTCCTTTGCCTCAGTTGAAGGTGCCTCTATTTGTGTAGGCCCATCTGTCTCTTTAGGTTTCTCAATGTCTTGATCCCCTGTGATGTCTTTGTTTTGCTTGGGGTCTGAGTCATCGGGTTGTACTTGGGAAAGAATTGCGACTACTTCTGCAAGGATAGGAAGTTTACCTGGTAGTGATGTAAATAGACATTCAATGTCTAGCACTTCATCTTTATTAGGTACAGTATTCACATCTTCATCATCTTTGTCATTAGGATCACCATTTGTGATGTCCTCAATGAGTGCATTGTCATCAGTTTTCTTTTCCAGTTGAATTTCAACTTTATCCGGTGCATCCTGTGAAACACTTATTTCTTCCTATTGATCAGTGATATCAATTACCTTGGTAACTAATATACCGATGTTCTTTGATTTCTTTGTTGATCCCTCATCAATACAAATACCTTTACCTTTGGAATTGTGTCTCTTCTTAGGCAAGTTTAAAAATCCTTCTTGCTCAGCTTTTTCTTCGGCCTTAAAAATTGATGTCCATACAGAATCAGTTGTGGTATCCATATCTGCCACATTTTCATCCATTATCATCATGGCTCTATTCTTGATCATAAATTTTTCTTGGTATTTGGTCATGTACTCACTAATTTCTCCAAAGCTTAGGTGTGGGGCTGCCCAAACTAGAGATCGTTCTCTCTTTCTTTTCTCGGTGTCTAGTGCAATAGCCCATTTTTCAATAATCTTGTCATCCAACTTCTTCCATAATGCATAGTCAAATTCCATTGGAACTTTCTTGAATTTGATCATCATTTGGATGACAGCCTCTTCTAACTTGGTTTGATCTTCATTTGACATCTTCTCAAATTTGTCTAGTAAGGGATCGGTAAGATCTTCATTCTTAATTATGTCTTCAATAATTTCATCTATTGTTTTTGCCTTGTTACTGACCACCTTGAATTGATTGACGTCATCTTCAGTCTTAGTTTCCTCAAGATCTTCTTTATTTCTTATCAGTTTTCTTTGTTTCTTTGGTACCTCAGCTACAGCCTTGTTCTTTCTCTTTATATATTTCCTTGTTGGTGTAGTTGCCCTTAGTTTTGGTACTTTCTCCACTTATTTCTTCTTGGGTGATGAAGTTGCATTTGATGATCTTGTTTTCATACCTTCTTATACTGGTAACTGCTTCTTCATAGGAATTTCAAGTGAAGGAACCGGTGTGGGATCTTCTTCTTCATTAGACTCAGTCTCCTCACTATCATATGGTTTTTCAGCCAACTATAACTGACCTTCGGTTGCCTGTTCAACCAGTGTCTCTTTAGATGTTTCAGACACATCTCCATATCTAGCCATAAGATTTTTCTTCATCTTCTTTACCTTTCTAGATATTTTACCGATCTCTATATTTGTTGAAATTCTAGATTTGGCCTCTTCATATACTCCGAACCTAGTGGCAATGGGATCTTTTGGTAATGCAAGCAGTGCATTAATAGATTTCAGTGCAAAATCATGGTTCATTTCATAACCCATCGGTGCCAACCATTTTATCCTAGGTTCAACTGCTTTTATCAAAGTATAATTTGTGTTGCCTACAAAACATATATCATTCTCAAATCTTTGAACTAATTCACTCAGAATTCTACTTCTTTTATGCATTTTAGTATAAAATTATTTGAAGTATGCATCAAACTCTATATTCAACTTATCTCCTAACTTATTCATCATATCATTGATCTATTTTGTTATCAGTATATCTAGTTTCCAATTTACTTTTTTGGTGCCAATTACATACTTTTGTAGATAGAAAAATATGGAAACAAGTAGTGATCTGAACTTACATGTATTAGACTTATTTTTCCTTATTGTCTTCATATTCTCTTGAAGTTGATGAAACATTACCTCGGCAAGATCAACCTGGTGACCTTTACCACAATTTTGTGCGCCATGTCTACTGCGCTGCAGGGTATGCTGTTGAGTCTACTTGATTGAAATAACTTGTACCTGATCACATGTGTTGCAAATTTAACTGCTAGGTCTCTGATTGTCAAAATCTTCAGTGCCCAACCATCCCATTGTGCTCTAGTATTCTTCTCAACATCCGATCATGATGAACTACGGAAGGCTTTAGCCTTGTCATTTGTAGGGAGCCTAGTAACCCTACTGATAATTTTCTTGTTGACCTCAATTGGTTTATCCAGCCAGAATTTGTCATCATGATGCCTGCTCAAAATGATTCTGATCCAATCTATCTTAAATGATTGCAGAAAGTGTGTGATACATGATAACCCTAATTCCTTAATCTTCTTGTGTTTTGTCTTCAATTTACCATCGGTGCCATAGATTTGTTGATATGCTACAATAGTTTCAAAATCTCCAACTTCTCCAATTTTGCGATGAATAAATGATCTTACGTCTTCTATCAATAAAACCCTATCTGGTATGCTCAAAAAGTGCCCATTGTATCTATTTGTGCTGCGACCTTGGGATGTGGCTTAAACTTAGGTTCATCAAAATTTTCCCTAATGATTAGATTAACTTCCTCCTCAATACTTTTTGATTTGCTTGTAGACGATGTAGATGCCATAAATTGATTCTAGGGTTTCAGCAAGTAGTAGGATAAAAGTGTTTGATAGCAAATGAACTTACTCGAAATCATCAAAGAGTGATGTCAATTCAATCTAAAGTAGCCTTGAATCCTTCTGAAAATCTTCTAGCTCAAACACTTCTCTATGAAATCTTCGCTCTTCAAAATCGCAATGTAACAATAAACTTTGTTCCCGTGTATTTATAGACTTTTCAATATTCCCGCTCAAAATTTCATGCAATAAATGCTTGACCTAACTTTCAGTATGAAACAGCTGTCAGCTCGGTGACAACTAAAATTTTATCTGCTTGGTTAACATAGGATTTCTTCGTTGGTTGATACATGTGCTCGGTTAACCTTAAATAGTGATTACCGATGAGTAACCAACTCTTGGTCTCTCTTTTACTGACTATATAATATTGTTATCTCATAACATATAAACCATAGTGCATCTTTATTCATGCTAATTTGGTATAAGTACATCATGTATAAGGAACTATATGTAAAATGTGATCATTAGAAATGTCAGTCCCATACATACCTTTGTCACCTTAAGTGGAGGTATTGATATCACCCAATCCAGTGGACGAGGTTTCACCAACAACATTACTTGACTTAGAATTCTCATTAGATGCCTTCTTCCACATAGTGTTCCTTAACTTCATGATATCTACGATAGTATATCCACTCTCAAATATATGGTTTTCATCTGGTGCTCAGTCTCTGCAATTCTTGCTTAAATGACCGACCCTATGACAGTGCATACAAGCCATTCCAATGCTTGTCTAGCTTCTTGATTGTCCAATCCAACTCTTTCTGTAACAATTTGCTGCAATGTGTCCATATCTACCACAAGCAGTATAGTTAGCCCATGTATTGTAATCCCAAACATAAGAGTTACCTTGTCTCTTCGGTTGATAGGGCTTTCATCGTGTTTGTTGCTTAGGAGTCCATACTTGATTCATCTTAGCCTTACACTCTCATGCAGTGTGTCCATGTTGATTACAAGTATAGCATATTTTCTCCATAGTGGTATTGTTAGCAATATCATTATATTTAGCTCTACACTCATAAGTAGGATGTCCAAACTTACCACAATAATAATAATATCCATTAAACTTAGGAGTGATAGGAGGTTTACCCTGTGCTTTGCTTCTACACACATTGGATGTATGTCCCATTTTTCCATAGTGATAACATGCCAACACTTTAGGTTTCTGATTTTGATTATTGTTGACTTGTTCAACTTGTTGTAATGATTCTCCTTTGCCAATGCAGCCTATACCAATTC
The DNA here is from genome assembly GCA_027943335.1 of Chamaecyparis obtusa. Lineage (NCBI taxonomy): Eukaryota > Viridiplantae > Streptophyta > Pinopsida > Cupressales > Cupressaceae > Chamaecyparis > Chamaecyparis obtusa. The sequence goes on from BSBK01000484.1 coordinate 556,332, forward strand.
TACCCCCAAATCTTCTTTGATTAGTTAGAAAATCATCAATTTTCTTATAACTATCCTCAGCAAGTTTCTTCATTTCATTTTGCTATTGTTGATTTTTCACTTCATTTCTCAGCTTCTCATTCTCCTCTCTAAGTCTTGCCACATCTTCTAGTCTTCTTGACAATTCTCCATTCACTCGGTTTACCTCTTGATTTATAGTCATCATTTGATTAGTTACTTGGAAATGATGATCAGTGAGTCTCTATATCTCACTCTCTTTAGCTTGAAATTGTTTAGTCATCTATCTTCGGTCATCAATAGCCAGATTTCTTTCTTGCTCAGCTTTTCTTGCATTATTCATTGTTTCTACCATTCTCACCATCTGAGATTCTTGACCGATTTGTAGTGCTTTCACTTGATCAATTAAATGTTGATTTTTTTCAGATAAATCAGTGATTATGCTTTCAGATCCATCAGAGATGCTTCTAGAACTAGATCCAATATGCTCAAACATTTCATCAATAGGTTCTTCATGGTAACCAATCTCATTTTGTAGGATAGCTAGGTTCTTCCTTTCAACCAGTAATTTCTTTAGTCCTTCCTTGGCTTGTTTATACTATTCCACAAACATTTGCATTTGTATCTTCTGATTCTCAATAGTCTTATCAAGCTTGTATCTCTCCATGACTTAGATCTTTACCCTTCAATGGTTAAACTATTCAATAAGAGAACTAAGCTCTGATACCAATTGTTGGAATTAGGAGAGATAAGTACTGAGAGGGGAGGGGTGAATCAGTGCCTTCAAAAAATTTACTTGTAAACCTTTTTGATATATAACTATAAATAGTAACAACTGACCAAAACAACTTGAATCTAACTACATGTATCAATCATTCATTTAACTTATGAAAGTAAACAACATGAAATCAATATGACAATCACATGACACAAGTATTTTGGTAACGCAAAAACCCTTGTTAGAAGGTAAAAACTGCGGTGGGGATGACACCCACAAATTCTTCACTACTATAGATGGAAAAGGTTTTCCTATTAGGGCTACAAGTTTTGATCACTTCTAGTGATCTCACCTTATTAGGAGTGACATGTTAGATCAATTAGATCTACCTAGTTATAGGATTTTAACAACACTAATGAAGTGTGCACTCGGTTAAGATATTTACATAAGACTGTTAAGTCTACTCTGTTAAGAGATTTTATCCAAAACTCTATTACAATTATCAGAAAGCAATAGGTAATTATCTTCTATTTGACAACTCAATTATCTGATACAGATCTATAAGCTCTAATAAAATATCACCTTACTTGTGATGAATCTCTACTCTGAACTGCTCGGTAGCCTTTTATGATTCTACTCAATCTGAATTCCTCTGTACTCGATTCTGCTCTATTAACTGATAGACTCGAAGTTAGGCAATTGCTTCAAGTGCTCCGTGATTCATATATCAGCTCACACTAATAATGATGCAAACACACAAATATATAGTGTTCTATTTTTATCGCTTTAACAAAATTAGGCTACACAACATAGTCATAACCCTAAGATCTACAGTGTACAAAAATAACCTAGATCAACTATTACAAAAGATATACATTGCATTTAATAAATATGATCACATTAAATGTTCCTCAATCTTCGTAAAACATTTTATGAACTGGTGTAACCGTATGCATAGAAGTATGTGTCATTTCAGATTACTATGCCATTTTTTGTAATCCTTGGTAAACACTATATAAACTACTCGGTGTATACTGTGATGCTCGATGTTTACTGTATGTCAGTGTCAGTGTTTGCTGGTGCTCGATAAATTGTTTGCTGCTCAGTAAACTATCTGGTGCTTTACCGACTAGTATGATTTGCTTCTAGTTACCGATTAGCTCAATGTAAGTGACCGACTGATATCTTTACAAGCCTTTGATACTAATGAAAACTTTAAATGCTTAATAGAGATAACACTATTACACTACATTTTTGCCTATTTTGTGCACCCTCATAACCATTTCCACATTTAATTTTGATTCGATATCATACCATTTTTTCACCTTTATGTTATGTTCGATATTTTTAATGCATTAGGGATATTGTTGGATACATTTAATATGTTTAATAACTATGTTGAGTGATGTTGGAATTGCTAATGTTTTCATTTGTGTTTTGTCACTGATGTCAGCATATGTTTCTATGAAGAGAATAGGATAGTTATTACAGTGTACAGATACTATATAGATGTTTCAGAATGTGCGAAGTCAATTGTATGTAGAGCAAGGTGTTGTGATCTTATATCTAAGATTACATGATGTAATAGTGTATATTGGCTGAGTTATAGAAGATTTGGTGAAGACTGGTTACTGGACAGTAACAATGGAAGTTGACAAAGTAAGTCTCTGACTTTTGGGTATATCTTACAAGTGATAAGGATTCAGTGTATGCAAGCTTAAGGGATGATAGATAGGGTACTGAAGAATGTTCTCTGATCTCCTCAAGGTATAGAAAGCAAGATGATATCAATTGTGGCACGTGTTCTGGAGATGACCTATTTGGAAGCTGACTTTAGAGTTATAGCGTGTATCATGAATGGAGAGCGTAGATTATGGATGTTGGTCCTTGATTATTGAATTGTAATTATTGTATACTTGTTTTAGGTACCATGTGTATATTAGCAAGGAGTTATGTAATTATTTGTATATTAAGAAAGCCTAATTGGCTGACCTGATCATTTATTTTGTAATAGGGTATATATGTAAGATCTTTTCTTTTGAAAAGACATGGTAGAATGGATGTAATGTAAAAGAGGATTGTGGAAGCTGTGAGCTTGAGTCTTCTAGATGTAGAGCAGAGGACAACTTATATACTTCATTGGAATTGATCAAGCAAAGACATTTGCTATCGAATAGTTCAAAGATTGTGTATTTCTTTATATACACTTGTGTTGCAAACAATGAGTTTTGAAGGTGGACATAACCTTCTTTGGGCAGTGAGCCTACCTTATTTTTCTTGACTCCTAATAGGGTATGTCCTTTAATAAAGACTATGTTAATCATCTCCTAATAGGGCTAGATCTTCTAACAAGGATACTATACTCTCAGTACATCATTAGTGGGTGTTAATTCCCACTGGGGTTTTACCTTTAATAGGATTTCTTTGACAAAAAATATTATGTTATTGTGTTGGCATTCATTGTGTTCATTTAATTTGATATTGCTGTTAATCAAAGTTTAAAGTTTAATAATCTGTCATACAAATGATTCAATCCCCCTCTCAGTTTTATTGGTGGAAATTTATTCCTAACAATTGGTATCAAATCTATTGGCCCTTAGAGAGAAAGCTTAACAGCTTGAGGTGATCTTGGAGATGGCGTTCTATAGGAAGGATAGTCCAAAATTTGATCCTAAAAACTTTGACAATTGGAAGAACAAGATGCAAACTCATTTGCTATGTTTAGGCATTGACTACTGGATGATTACAAAGAATAAGGTAGCTATGAAGGATGAGGGTGAATTGGAAAAATCTATTGATGACGAAAAGAAGATATTTTCATATAACATGGTCATAAGGGAAGCACTGATCAGTGCACTCTCTGAAGGATAATTTACTAAAGTTAAAGATTTAGATTTGGCACACAAGATTTGGACAAGATTAGAAGCATTGTATGAAGGAGACAAGTTTACAAAGAAATTGAAGTTACAGAATTGGAAGACAAGGATGGAGAAGCTGCAAATGAAGGATGATGAAAAAATTAGAGATTATTTACAAAGAGTTATAGAGGTTGTGATTGGAATCAAAAATTCTGGAGGCACTTATGAAGAGGAAGAAGTCATTGTGAAGATCCTTAGATCATTGACACCAATCTACAAGACCAAAGTTTAGGCTATAGAAGAAATTATACCTTTGAATCCAAACTTTAGTAGATAAATGTTGATTACAAAGCTAACTACCTTTGAAGCTACAGAAATGGGAGATTCTGTACCTAAAGTTGAAACATCATTTAAAGAATCTACACATGGGAAGATAATGTCTGCACTTCCAAGCACCAGCAGTGAGAACTTAAAAGAAGAGCTTGGTGAATATGCTGATGAATGGGAATAGATACAAGAAGAGGAAAGAAGTTAGATGAACTTGTTGCACTGATTGCTAGAAGAGAAAAGAGAGGTAAGCGTAAATTTGAAGGAAAGTTACCTTTGAAATGTTTTTCATGCAATAAGATAGGTCACTTTGCATCTAGATGTCCTACAAGAGTTCCTAAGCACAAACCTAAGTTTTTCAAGCCTAACTATTCAAAGGATAAGGAATGTTATTATGCTAGTGAAGGTATCTCTGATGATGATGATTTGGATTATGAGGAGATTATATTTATTGCTATTAAAGATGAAAAACCAATACATGAGGAAAATTATTTAGTATCACATGTTGATAAGAAATCTAAATGGATTATAGACAGTGGTTTCTCACATCATATGACTAGAGACAAAAACAAGTTTGTTAAATTAATAAAGCATGATGGTAGTGTTCTAAGATTTGGAGATAATGTTCCTAAACCTATCATAGGAGTAGGATCTATTACTTTGGATGGAAGGACTAATACTGACAATGTACTACTTGTTGATGGACTTAACCATAACTTCTTGATTATTGGATGGTTGATGGATAAGGGATATCAATAAAAGTCCTTTGATGGGAAATGTTTTATCAGAGGTAAGACAGGAAACTTGATTGTAACTGATACTAAATCTAGAGGTAATGTATTTGAGTTAAATACATTTGAAGCTTATTTTTTTGTTGTGAAGGTAGATGATAGTTGGTTATGGCACAAAATATTTTGTCATGTTAATTTTGATAATCATGTGAAGGAAAGTTTGACTAATGTAGTAAGAGACCTACCGAAGATTATGAAACTATCTAACACCATATGTAGAGAATGTGTTATGGGAAAATAGACTAGAAGTAGTTATAAAAGTAAATCATATATCGAAAAAGGAAAGTTGGATCTAGTACATACAAACCTATGTGGACCTACAAGGATGAGATCATACTATGGTGAAAGGTATTTTACTCTTTTTGTTGATGACTTTTCTAGAATAATGTGGGTCACTTACTTGAAAGAGAAATCAGAAGCATTTGAAAAATTCAAGATATTCAAAGCAAAAGTAGAGAATGAATCAAGCTTATAGATAAAATGTTTGAGATCAGACAGAGGTGGAGAATTTACTTCAGATCTATTCAATTCATATTATGAAGAGCATGTAATATAAAGATAGACATTTGCTCCTAGGACTCCACAACAGAATGGGATAGCAGAGCGAAGGAACAAAACAATACTGGATGCTGCTAGGACAATGTTGCTTGAAGGAAATATATCTCATGTGCATTGGAGAGAAGCTATTGGGACATAAGTGTACACATTGAATAGAATTCAATTTAAAGAAGGTACAAGTAAGACTCCTTATGAATTATGGTTTAATCATTCTCCTACAGTAAAATATTTCAAAATATTTGGTAGTAAATGCTATATCAAAAGAGATGATGAGATAGGGAAATTTGATATTAGAAGTGATGAAGGAATTTTCCTTGGTTATTATACTAAAAGAAAGGCTTACAAATGTTTTAATCTAAGATTAAGGAAGATGATTGAAAGTAACAATGTGAAGATAGTTGAAAATTTTCAGATACAAGAGAGAATGTATGATTGTAATCAAAATACAAAGATCAAGGAGGCTGCTACTACATAAGAAGAAGAACTTGTTGAGACTGAATGCGAAAATGAGACTTGTGATGATGATACAAATGAGGCTACTAAGATTCCTAAGATTTTGAGGTATGTAAAGAAAAATCATCCTGAAAGTCAAATTATTGGTAATACAAGTCAAGGAGTAATGACTAGATCAAAGACAAGGGAATAAATTTGTTTGATTTCTCAAGTTGAACCTAAGACTATTGATGAAGCTTGTAGAGATGAATCTTGGATTTAAGCTATGAAGGAAGAGTAAGATTAGATAAAGAAAAATAACACTTTGGAATTGGTTCCTAGACCTAAAGACAAAAATGTAATAGGAATTAAGTGGGTTTTCAGAAACAAAATGAATGAAGAAGGAGTTGTTGTAAGAAACAAAGTAAGATTGGTATGTAAAGGTTATTCACGACAAGAAGGCGTAGATTTTGAAGAGACATTTGTACCTATTGCTAGGATAGAAGCTATGAGATTATTCTTGCCTTATGTTGCACATAAGGACTTCAAGGTATATCAGATGGATGAGAAATTTGCATTTTTGAATGGGGATCTTGAAGAAGTCTATATAGAATAACTAGATGGATTTCCTCTATCCGAAGATGAGGACATGGTATGAAAGTTGAAGAAGGCACTATATGTGTTAGGAATGAATGCTAAATATATCCTATGGGGGAGTATTCACATCTATTCTATGGCAATTATATGTTGCATTCATGACTATGGTTGTCATTAATGTCAACACAACGATCTACTAGAGATTAGCAAAGTAGACAGTGTTTGAATTAGCGCATGTGGAGTATTGTAGATCAAGCTATATAGAGTTGAGGACTTACTCTATATTGTGTCCTAAGATTTTGGTCAAGAGCGTGTACAAAAATTCAACTATTCATGACAGTTATGTGTAAATCAGTGGAAGCGGTATTCAGGCAGTGTTCTTGAGAAGCGGCTTGTGGAAACTAGATGATATCTCCTAATCGGGATAGAATTTGGGCATGTGAAGTTATATAGTTGATAAAGACATTATGATAGTGATGTGGACATGACATCAAGGTCAGAGGTTGCATGAGTGAAGAATTATTTTTTTTGGAAGCCAAGAGTTTTTATGTAATTGTGAAATATTGTGTAACGTGTGGAAGTTTTATTTTATAATTGGCTAAGCCTTGTTGGCTGACTCATTTGTAATTATTTGAGTGTGGTATAAAGGAAAGATTTTTTTCCTTTCTTTTAATATGATGAGAGATATGGTATGAAAGTGAATTGTGGAATTGAGCAATATATGTTGTAAGAGGATATGTGAAGTATAGAGATCTGATACTGAGATATGATGAAGTAGCTGGTGCAGTTTGGCACAGATGGAGGAGAAAATATAAGTTCCTAAGATCAATAATTATTTGGTATTATTCTATTGAGTAATATAGAGATCAATTGGATAGTGTGTTTAGTGATCTTTCCCTTGAAGTTGTTTGGATAGTGGGTCCTTCTATCTTCTATAACTCCTAACAGAGTTAGAATCTTTTAACAGAGATTCAAAGTCTCCTAATAGGGACTCATATGTACTGAATGTATTTCATAAGGCTCTTAACATAATCCATCCTCTCACAAGTAATTTTCATATTGGTACATCTTTTATGGGCATCATTCCCACCGGGGTTTACTCTCTGATCAAGAGGTTCCCTAGTTAACATATCTTGTGTTATTGTGTTGTTATGTATGTTCATCTTTATATGGTTGTTGTTTACATTGATTGCATGGTTGAAATTTGTTAATAAGGAAAAGAGTTGTATTTATCTGATAGCTGATTCACCCCCCCCCCCCCCCCCCCTCTTAGTTATCTTGGTGGACATTACTTTCTAATAGTATGGATTGAAATAAGATCCAAGGGCTTGGTATGCAAGGTTAGACAAATAATTACTTCACCTTGGGTTCAGAAAAGGTAATGTTGATAGTATTTAAGAACTAGTGAAGATGGAATTCTGATAATAGAAGTTTTTGTTGATGATATTATCTTTGGAAGAAATGATGAAATGTGTAAGAAATTTTCTAAAGAGATGAAAAATGAATTTGAGATGTCCATGATAGGTGAAATGAAATTCTTTCTAGGACTGCAAATAAATCAAAGTAAGAATGGGATCTTTATTTCTCAAACTATCTTAAAGAAATGTTGAAAAAGGCTAGAATGGAAGACTGCAAACTAGTTGGTACACCCATGGTGACTAGTCATAAACTAACAAATAATGATGAGACAAAGTGTATTTTTCAGACCAAGTATAGATCAATAGTAGGAGGATTACAATATCTGACTCACACCAAACCGGATATTGCTAACATTGTTGGAATTGTGGCTAGATATTAGGCAGAACCTAAAGATACACATCTAGCTATTGTCAAAAGAATATTTAGATATTTGAAAGGAATAATGGAATATGGCTTATGGTATGATAGAAATGATGACTTTGAACTTCATGTTTATACTGATGTTGATTGGGCAGGGAATATTGATGATAGGAAGAGTACTAGTGGAGGTGCATTTTTCCTTGGGAAAATGTTGGTTTCATGGCTAAGTAAAAAGAAAGATTGTACAACTCAATCTACTACAGAATTAGAGTATGGCATTGCTACTATTAACTGCACTCAAATTGTTTGGATGAAACAAATGCTAAAATATATTGGAATAAATTTTGATGAACCAATGGTTATCCATTGTGATAACACCAGTACAATAAACATATCAAAGAATCCTGTGATGCATTCTAAAACTAAGCATATTTCTATTAAGTATCACTTCTTGAGAGATAAAGTAGCAGAAAAGGAAATAAGATTGGAATACATCAGCACAAAGGAACAAATAGCAGACATCTTTACAAAGTCATTAACAAAAGATGTCTTTGAGTATCTCAGAGGTATGCTTGGGGTGAAAGCCCCTCCTAGTGTGAATTAAATGATGCATGGATGCATCAGTCCATAGGTTTTCAGAGCCTTATCATATTTTTGACTTGATGTGTGGATCCACTCCTCAGGGAGAGTGATCATTGAAGACAGTTGTTGAAGAAAGTTATTGAAGATAGTTGTGGAAGATAGTTTATGACTTATAGCACCCTTTTCCATTGTTGTCAAAGGGGGAAAGAGACTATGTGAAAATCCTATGGGAAAGAGACTATGTAGTAAAGGTACTAAGAGAATACTTTTGGGTTGATGGATTTTCTCATATGTTTCCATCAATGCCAAAGGGGGAGATTATTGGATATTGATAATGCATTGGGGAGATTTTCGGATACATTTAATATGTTTAATCACTACATTGAGTGATGTTGGAATTACTACTATTGTCATTCATGTTTTGTCACTGATGTCAACATATGTTTCTATGAAGAGAACACGTTGGTTATTATAATGTACAGATACTGTACGGATGTTTCAGAATGTGCAAAGTTAGTTGTGTGTATAGGAAGGTGTTGTGATCTTATATCTAAGATCACATGATGTAATATTGCATATTGGCTGAGTTATAGAAGATTTGGTGAAGACTGGTTACTGGATAGTGACAATGGAAGTTGATAGAGTAAGTCTTTGAGTTTTGGGTATATCTTACAGGTGACAAGGATTCAATGTATGCAAGATTAAGGGATGATATATAGGGTACTGAAAAATGTTCGCTAATCTTTGCAAGGTACAAAAAGTAGGATGATGTTAGTTGTGGCATGTGTTTTGGAGATGACCTATTTGGAAGCCGACTTTAGATTTGTAGCGTGTATCATGAATGACGAGCATGGATTATGGATGTCGGTCCTTGATTATTGAATTGTAATTATTGTATAATTGTTTTAGATACCGTGTGTATCTTAGCAAGGATTTATGTAATTATTTATATATTAGGAAAGCCTAATTGGCCTACCTGATCATTTATTTTGTAATAGGGTATATATGTAAGATCTTTTCTTTTGAAAAGACATGGTAGAATGGATGTGATGTAAAAGAGGATTGCGGAAGCCGTGAGCTTGAGTGTGTTGGCTGTAAGCAGAGGATAACTTATATACTTCATTGGAACTGATCAAGCAAAGACAATTTCTATCAGACAGTTCAAAAATTGTGTATTTCTTTATATACATTTGTGTTGCAAATAGTGAGTTCTGAAGGTGGACATAACCTTCTTTGGGTAGCGAGCCTACCTTGTTTTTCTTGACTCCTAACAGCATTTGTCCTCTAATAAGGACTATGTACTGTAATGTTTTAATTAGCTCCTAACAGGGCTAGATCTTCTAACAAGGATACTATACTCTCAGTACATCATTAGTGGGTGTTAATTCCCACCGAGGTTTTACCTTTAACAGGGTTTCGTCGACAACAAATATTGTGGTATTGTGTTGGCATTCATTGTGTTCATTTAATTTCATATTGCTGCTATTCAAAGTTTTTAATTCCCACCGGGGTTTTACCTTTAACGGGGTTTCCTTGGCAACAAATATTGTAATATTGTGTTGGCATTCATTGTGTTCATTTAATTTGATATTACTGTTATTCAAAGTTTAAAGTTTAATAATCTTTCATACAACTAATTCACCCCCCCCCCCCCCCCCTCTATTGTATTGGTGGACTGTTATTCCTAACAATATATGATTACATATATAACTAGTATTTAATATAGTTTTGAGATTAAAATATAAAAATTAATTATTGATTATCTTTACTAATAAGAATTATTATTTCAAGCCTTGAAAAAATATACTTTCAACATGCAGATCTTCCTGTCAAATTTTATGCATAAAACCTTCTTGTCACATTTTATGCATAAAACCTTACTATCATTTTTTGGTCAGGAACTTCTATGTATTAATTTTTTACCAGCTATTTATTTATTTCATCTTTTTAAAAGATTACACCAACCTCTAAGGTGGATTTAGTTACTTGTTGACTATGTACTGGGCTTCAATCAACATAAGAGACCGTGAATGGAGATTTCTAGTTGTTGTCTATTTATGTTTGTTGTTATAACATAATAGTTTGTGACCATTGACTAAGGTTCCATGTTCATCCATAAATAGTTGATGAATTTATTGACGGTGTTGGCAACTTTTTTTATATATATTTGGTGATTTTATGTATACTTCATCATTGCTTTTGTAGAGTTTAACTACCTCAACACTATTGTCATATCTAATGGGAGATGTATTTGTTATTAGAGAAAATTGAAATATGTTATTTCCTATTTCTTAGCTATTGTTATAACAAAGTCATTTGTAATATGTGGCCAAAAAGAAAGGTCTTACATAGACCATTGGCTTAAAACATAAACAAATATCTTTTTTTGTATGTGTTGGTTCTAGATTTTGCCACTTAACTCTTACAATTATTTGTGCCCAACAAGTGGTAAATTGAAATAATAGTTGATCTAGGCGTGTTTATTTTCTACACCTACTCTCTGCTTATTTTAGAAGACATGAATGTCTTCTTATGATCTTTCTAAAAAAAACTTTGATGCTTTTAAGCAGAAAGCAAGTCAAGCAGGGAACTTTTAACCAAAAAGTTCTTTGAAAGGAAAAAGTAACTAAAATCTAATAATATAACTAGAACACAAAGTTTCTATAACTATAAAACTATTTGATACTCATATATTGTCATTTTAAATTCCAAACAAAGTTATAACACGAAATGCAATAAAAAGGATCATGAATCAGAAGATAAGTGATAACATCTAACGATAATTGTCATTTCAACATAAGAAGAAAAACATTCCATAAATTGTAATACTAAGCCCACAATTCATAGAGAATTAATTTTAGATACTATCTTTCATCAAAGCTTTCTTTAAAAAAATGGCTAACCCCTACAAACATCCAATATTTTACTATATATAAGCATTCAATTTCACAACTGATTTTGGTAATCGATGGTTTCTTGAAGATAATCGTCCCAAAGATTAATTATGGTCTTTTAAAAAGTATTAATTAAAATATAACATAAAGTAAAGATGGATTGCCGGAGACTATAGTTTTTTACGCATGCAAATCATGAAATTAAATTACTAGAGCCTAACTAATTAACTTCCTCTACATCCTCTTCATCTTCCTCAAACTTTTCTAACTCTTTTGATTCTTGTTGTGTACGTGTTGCAGTATCTACCATTTTGTTCTAGATTTTATGAGTCACTGGTGGACCTACCTTTTCCTTGTATACCCTATACCTGGTAAGGATTGGTAATAATTCCTCTTCAGCTAGTTCAACTATGGCCTCTACTCTTATTCTCTACTTCTTCATGCCTTTACTGATTTTGGCTATCTCCCAAGAAATATTCTTAACTTCATCTCTAACATAATCTAGCAAACCGATGACATTATTCATCCTTTCAAGAGACCTACAATTAGCTTTACTTGTAGAAAGATCATATTTAACCATTTGACATAAGGCATTCTTCACAACATCTATCTACAATAGTTCTTTCCCATCTTTAGTAAAAAAAATTGATGCCTATTATAGGGAAATACCTTCTCAAGTCATATTGAAGATTCATACTTTTAACAACTGATGTATTAAGGCTAGATTGGAACTCTTTTGTAACATGATGTTTCCAAACTAGTAATTCTACCCAGAGGTTAATAGTACTAGTATTAGAATTATGAGTGCTACCTTAGGAGGTTAAGATAGTAGGGGGCAATTTGACCATCTTTCTCATTTCCAAAAAAGTAGTAGACAACTTACCAACATCCTTTTTCACCTCCCCCAGCTCAGTTTAATGGATATTGGTTGTCTTCTTAAGTGTATCATAATTCCTTAGGTTATGCTCAATAAGAGATAATCCTTTAGGGTTTGTTTGGTTGCTGGAATTAAATAACGCTGGAATGGTCAAATTCTAGTATTTGACAATTCTGGAAGTTTTAAATCCAGAAAATGGTTTTTGGAATATGGTTGGAACCATTTGGTGGAATTCACCTAGAATTCATAATGAGAAGATGAAAAATTTTGTTTGCATATGGATTTCAAAATATTATAAAATTTTATTTACCCCTAATTCCCATTAAAGTGGAATTGGAATTGATTTTCCAATTCCACCTATTTAGACAAAAGGTTCAAATATTGGTTTTGGGGGTAAATAGGAATTAACAAATCCCTATTCTAATTTCATGTTTTTAACAAAAACATAAAAAATGTCACTTTTGGGATTTGACAATCCCAATTGTAGTCTAATTCCAACAAACAAATGGGCCCTTAGCAATCATTTGACTAGACCAATCATCCACTACCTTGACAATCACATGGGCTCTCTTAACAGATTCTAACTTATTAGAATCAATAATTTATGTGATAGAAACACCTAGAGATGAACTAGTTGGGATGCTTCCAACATGTAGAGAAAATCAAATAAAAGAAGTGAGGGTATCTATGTCGCATTGGGAAAGCTCTTTATTTTGCTTATATGCAACCTTAGTTCTCTTATATAGTACAAAGACTGAAAATTTAGCATGGTAAATATCCCCTTTAGTAGTAGAAGGTCCCATATCGATCCTTCTCACATTAAACTCTCCTTTTGTGATTTCATGTTCATTTTTTTCTACACTAGGGTCGACGATTTCCAATATATGATGTTCAATTTGAGGATCAATCACCTTTCTATCCATATGAATTTCCCTCTTTAGCTTTGGATTCTCTCCCAGCAAATATGCAACAGTATCAATATTGGTATCCAAAATTGGGGAATAGTGTTTCTTTTTCTTTTCAATGGCCTTTTTGAGCCAGGGTGCAAATGAGGCTCTTGTAGGAGCTTGAATAGACAAAGTCCTAGGATCGAGGTTAGGTGATGCAATAAGTTGGCTAAATACAAGGTTTTGTGGTTCATCATCTATTAGAGAGATTATAGGGCTCTACTCCCCTAGTTCATTTAGGAATTGAGTATCATCATCACTTGAATTAGCTTGCAAAAATGCCCTTATTTTATTAGATATTGTTGTAGCATTTATTTCACATATAGACTTTAATTTTAACCCTTTTCTAGAGGGTCACCATCTCCATCTAGTTGTGAATCTACCTTAGGGGCTCCAACTTGTGACGAGGGACCCATAGATGCAGTTAGAATATTCAAAGTATCGACATTGGTTCCCTTGGGTGTATCTTTATATGTTGAAGGACCAACATGAGATCTAGCTCTGTTATGCCCTTTTTCTAAAGGGTCACCATCTCTATCTAGTTGTGAATCTACCTTAGGGGCTCCAACTTGTGATGAGGGACCCATTGATGCAGTTGGAAGAGTTTGAGTATCGACATTAGTTCCCTTGGGTGTATCTATGTATGTTGAATGACCAACATGAGATCTAACTATGTTATGCCACCATATATTTGATCTATTCAATGCTTCGGTTGACCTTCCTTTGATGTCTACATTCTCATTATTCTCCAACCATTGAAAAGGAGGCATAACAACATTTGGATATGAGTCATCAACCATACAAGTACCATCATCTTCCAAAGCTTCAAGAACTAAGGAAATGATGCCAAAGGAAATCATCTAATCCAGGGTTAACCTCATGAAACCTCTTCTAAAAACTTCCTTTTCATCAACACAATCTTCCCAAAAATCTTCTAATTTAGGTACATGAAAATATTGGGAGGCTCTGTTAAAATTCTACCTAGCATACCCCTTACTATAAAAATTAACTCTTAGAGGTAGAGAGCAAAAACCAAATCCAGCCAACAATTTATCATTAGACTTAGAATATTCTTTACTTTTAGATGAATAATAAGATAAACTCATGGGGAAACACATCCCTTTTTCTTCATTTGAACATATTTAATATTCATGAAATTCATTCAGTGACAAAGCTCCAAGAATACCGAAAAGTTGGAGACATACTTTGGTAGTTTCAGAGGTTCTTTCTCATAGCCTCCTACCCTTAAATATGAGAAACTCTCAAATTGTATGTAGAAAATATTATAATTCTTTATCAAATCTCTGGCTTCATCTGAGAATCTCTTTTCTAGGCAACCTTTGATGACCCTTATACATGCCATAAGAAAAGTGACGTGAATGCGGGAAAAAAAAATCATGCATTCTTCCTTTGACAATTGAGGGAAACAATTGTAAGCTATAATAACCCCTAAAATGTTTCCCTCTTGCCTTAAGCCTGGATAAGATTATCTATTAGTAACAAGTATGTAAAATAACACAAAGATCAAATAAAATTGTCTCTCTTTCTCAAACTTCACAAATTATTCATGCAATTCATCACTTATCAATTTGGCCCAATTGACATATTTTTTATCATCGCAAATGATGAGAACAAACTAGAACATCCATTCTTCAAAGTATTCAACATTAGGTCTACCAATTGCATGACACAATACCACAATAATGTATGTTATATCATCTCAAAACAACTCCATGTTCATCTAAGGAGGCAATTTGGATTTTCCTGACTAGGGAATCTTTAACAAATGTTGGACAATCATGTTTAGGTACCAATATGGTTGCTTATGGAAAAACTCTAACCCTGGCTAGACAGACAAATATATCCCATCTTCTCTATTAGGAATGTGTAATGCAAGGGAAACACTACCTGCATCAATTTTAACTATGGGAGTCTAGTCGACAACACAAATTTCATGAGTGTTTGGGTAATAATGTTGTACATAGAAAAAGACCAATTTAGGACATGCAATAGAATAAGGGTAACCTTGGATTAAGATAGCGCAAACTCTATGATTTTTTGGGCAATGAGGGAGCTCTATACATTTTGCAACCTTCTATTTATATCATGCACAGTTAATGACCCAATTTTTGTATCTTTAATATGGTCTAATTTTTCTTTCAATGGGATGAAAGGTTTTTTCTAGTCCATGAGGGTGGAAGAAAAAAATCTTAGGGTTTCCAGCAAAATATAAGGGTGGAAAGAAGAGTGGAGTGGAGAATAGTCATAGAGAGAACACGAGTTCATGAACACTAACTGGCTAATTCTTTCTAGCCTTTTTAAATGGAAACAATGTAGATCAAAATTCTTTAGGAAATTTATACACAGAGAGGTTTCCCAGCTCAAACCTATTCTTCGCACTCACCTTTACATGATCCTTTATGGTTGATAGTACTACTTTGAAATTTGAAATTAAAATCTTTTAATTAATATCCCATTAATCAAGTGTTAAGATCAGTACTATGTTGATGTCACTACACTAATTACTACTTACAAGGCCACAACCATTGGAGCATTAGGTTGTCGCATCCTTGAGGATCCATAGGACAATAAGAGTGTGTGCAAAAAGGTAGATCAAGTGTGATCAATCAACGAGAGACTTGGTGAGGAACCCATTATCTTAAGACTATTAGAGGTTGGATGTCAAGAAGAACAAGGAAATAATAACAGTAAACTAAAGTCAATGCATCCTTCGATTGATGATGACATGATACTTCCACTAATGGGTGATTGAGTGATAATACAAAGGGTTGGGTCCCTTTAGACTTAAACTCAACTTGACACCAAAAAGAGGTTGATCGATTGATCGATAAAGAAAGAAGGCTCAAACATGTGGAGACTGTGACAAGGAGTAATAAACAATTCAAAGAAGGGAGCTAAATTTGAAAATTTAAAAACATGGATAATAGTATGTAAGGCATTATTTTGCTAGTAGACATTATAAGCTGAAGTGATATATATACTATGTAATATTAGCTCGAGGGAAGATTGGTGTGCAATAGATTATTGTAGGTAGACTTTGGTATTAAGCTATATCCTTTCTAATAAATAAAAGAATATTTTGCATGAGTAAACCAACATAGAAAGACTTTTTGCTCCATCGCCAAATGTACTAAGGAGGAAAGGCCCACTTCTTGGGACATCTAGTGATTTTTGCTAGCTTAGCAGTGTATTTATTTTGTTTCTTTATTGAATGTTGTTTCCGTATTATTTGCAAGTGTAATTTTTGGTTCATTTAAATTATGTAATAATTTTACTTTGTTGTTATTCCTATTGCTAGGAAGTGACAATTTTTTGGCCAGAGTTATTTTGATTTTTTATATGTCCATTTTTCTAGTTGCATTTCATCCCCTCTTAGTTTTCTACCTACATCCCTTATGCATATTTCCATTACACATTTCACAAGCCTACAACACTTGGATAACACTTACACAAGCTAAGCCTATTTTATTATCTCCCCAACATTAGTCTATTACATATCACAATAACCTTTCCACCCTCACTATGGCTTGTGGATCATTTTGCATCGCTTACACGCATAAATTTTCCCATTCACAATAAGATAGTCTTATCCTTCACTAAGGCTTTTCCTCGGCCTTGGATTTGGATTCAGATCATTGGCACCTCATAGTTAGAGGAACTCCCCTATGGAGGTATATCCTTTTTCTCATAATTTGTAATAAAGTTTCACTTGCACCATCAATCCATATCACTCCATCCTTACATCAAAATAAAGATACCCAATTTTTTGGACCAGACATACTTTTCAGATAGACTCGAGTAGATTTGGACTTCAACAAAACCATGACGTGATGAGATTGAAATCAAGTAGACATAACAACAACTTATCAGCTTATCAGAATACTTACATCAACTGTGACAAGAATCATTTCTACATGAAGTATGTTGGTTGTTTATTTGATATTTTTTATTGCTTTTTGGTTTTTATCTTTGGTGACATGTCTTTTAGTCTCTTTGGGATGTCTTTGACTAGATATTTTATCTGTCAGATGTTTTTGAATAGAGAAGCAATGATGAGCTATGTTTAATTATTTATTGTCTATGGATTTTTCTTGAGTAGTATGTTGACTTATCTTAGGACATGTTCATCTAAGCATCATCAAGGCTACACATGTCACATGTGAAAATGGGCATTCCTTTTACTATTTGATTTTTCCTTGTTTATGCAATTCGTATATAGATTCATTTGGAATTGTAAGCACCTAATTAGTGTTTAATTTAAAGACTATTTTTCACCTACCTTACTGTGTCTTCTATAGTAGGACCTTATATGGAACTTAATGGACACCTAAAATTCAAATATGGGTCCTCTTCCATTTCAATATTGTTTAAAATTGAGGTTCGCCCTTATTTCTAAGTGTGCTCCTCTATTTTTCCTACAATCCTATAATTCATTTCATCACCTAAGCTTTATATCACCATTTATAGTATTTATGTTCACTCCCAACCTCAAATATATCTAGACCCTATTTTCCCATATCCTCTCATTTCTTGAGACTCATAGTCCCGATCTAGGCCTTGATTGGAGGGTATAAATTAGCTTAGGCAATCTATACCCCAAAGGTTGGGTCCAAATTTGAATTGGGTCCTCGTCTTGTAAATTCAATGGAGGATTAGGATCTATAGTTGGCTTGGATTAGTTTTAACCCCTGAGATTTTTTGTGAGGTATATAAACACCTTATCTCTCGCTATCTTGGATATCTTAACCACTCTATTCACGATCTAGATATCAAGTGCAAGGAAGAAAATAAAGTTTAAGAGGCATCAAATAATCAAGCATTCCTCTCAATACTTCAAGGAATTTCTTTCCAATAGATCCAACTTCTTTCCCCATTGGAGGCCAAGCGAAGGAGTTTTCTATCAAGGAAAAAGATACACATTCATGTACATTCACCCAAATCTTCTCTCTCTCCCCGAATTAACATTGTGGTCAATTACAACATCTATTTCATGATATTTTGTCTTTCATGATTTCCTTTTGGGTTTTTGTGTTGAGTCAAAGCTATTGCATCAACATATTTGATTACATTCAAAGAAACTTTTACATTTTCAAGCTATGTTATACTTCATTTATTAGATCTAGCCTCTACTACATGATAACAAACTTTCCTTTATTTCATTTCAAGGTTGATTCCTAAACAAGGGTTTGATTGAGGTAAACCCCTTTATTCAACATTCTTCCCCATTTTTCTATGTGCATGAACAGGTTATGGAGCTACAAGAACTTATTTGGGAATATCGAGAATAGCCAGAGAAATCCTATAAATTTTTAGGCAGAAACCCACATTATAGATAAAGAAGATGATATATACCCTTAGAAACAGGCCAAAATTTGACAGGAAGACATGTTTCAACCTTAGGATCTCTGAATAGTTATTATAGGTATTTTCAGGACTCCATCTATCTAATATTTAGGTTTGAAGCAACATATCTCCCATCTTCAATTCTAGATCTACATTTCTTGTCTCATTATCATTTCCCATTTCAAAATCACATATTTAGTGAAGGATCATTGTCCCATTTATCACTTGAGCCACCTCTTAAGCCTATTTAGGGCATCTTCCTTCCATATGTGCAATCTTGGAAAGGAAAGGTGATCTACCCTATTTGCATTACTTCCCTTTTCATATTTTACATTTTTGTGAGCCTAACTCGTAACATTTCCATTATAATTTTGGTGTTAGATCGCCTTTGTCTACTTGTTAAAATTTCATTAACATTCATGGAGTTTACTAAGTTATATTGGTGTGTGATAGCTTATGTTGTTACACTTATCCTTACTTCTCTTTATGAATCACATGGAGTGAATAATAATTTCTTGTATTTCATTTTGTTTGTATTCCTTCATGGTAGTCTTGCATATAAAATTATGAGATTATCAAATTTCTTTCTTCCTTATATGGAATATTTTAAGACTTTTATTAATATTTCATGTGGTTTTATCATTCAATTTTTAACAAAATACATGGAATATGTGAATGAACCTAAAGATAACATTAGAATAAACCTTCCTAATCCTAATCCTATGGTGCATATTCATTATTATTATAGAGCTATATCTCTTAATGATCCTATTCTAGTGAAACCTAGATCCTCTCCTTCTCAACCCACCTTAATGGATAGTCTTAGGGAGGCCAATTTATGCAATTATTTGGATGATCTTAAACAATATTATTTTTATCAAAGAATTATTCATAATGCCTATGTTAATGATTTTCTTGATGATTTCTCTCAAAAAATATGAAGTAGACAAGAAGATATTTATAAAACTTCTTCTTCTTCAACACCAAAAGAAGATAAGAGTAGTGATAAGAATCTCCCTATAGAGAATATTCCTCCTTCTATTCCTCTTTATACTAAACATTTTCATAAAGCTCAAGATGAATCTCCTTCACCTTCTACATTAAAAGTAAATTACAATGTGGGATCTGACATTACCACTCAACTAGGTTACAAGGGATTAGGTATTGTCATTAATGAACAAGGTATTAAGGTTTCTCTAGGTCCTCCTACACAAGTTACTAGGTGCGGTATAGGTTTTATACCTCAACATAATACCTTTCCTTCTTCTAATCTTTCTCTAGCCCAACAAAAACCCTCTCTCGACATTCTTTTACCAACACCATCCATAGTCACACCTATTTTTTATGATCATTTGGCCTTAGCTAAAAGATTTTGTGGAGAATTAAATATGATCCTATAATTCACTGTTCTTATAGACATTTTCCAAAGAATCAATGGCCTATTAATGATGAATTTCTATGTCTTTTTCATCATAGAAATAAACACTATCTTGCTAATTGTATTGAATTTAGATAATTTTCTCAAGATTTAGTAGATAGATCTCTTCTTTCTTTAACAATAGATCTTATGCTTTTTCTTGGTATCAAAGACACACCTTGGCATTTAATTATCCCTGTTATGTTTCTCTCTATTATGTCAATTTAGTAGCTTACATCATTGGGGGCGCTTTTCTTTTGCATAATGTGCATTGTGGGAATCATAATAGGTCATGTTCCTTATTTCCTCACTTGGGGGCAAGGTCTCTCTTTTTCATCTATTTTTCTCATTTCAAAGGATATATTATCTCTTTGTTGATTACATCTTTTATACTACGATGTCCTTCCATACATGGACTTGTTTGTTAGGATATTTCTCCCTAATGGGATTGATATCCTTCATTACAATATCTTCCTTTTTTTGAAGTGTATATCTTGTATAATTGATTTATCTACTAAGTTTTCATAATGTTGAATCCTTCCTTTTCTCTCTTCATTGCCTCTTTATGGATTTGTATTATTTTATGGTGATACATCCTTTCCGGTATGTGATTCTTTGTTTCATGCAAGGTATTTTTATCTCTACTCAACAATCTATTTCATGCCTCAAAGGGCATGTCTATCATAAAATGGTCTTCCATTTAGGAATTTAATATTGTCTCTTTTGCCAATCATTCATTCCTCCTTTGTTGGCTTGTTTCTTTTATAGTATGATATCCTTTCTTTCTGTTAGTATCCATATGAGTCATCTTGTATAAGTGTCTTTGACCCTTGTATTTGTTTTGAAAATATTTTCTCAATATTTTCTCTTAGTCTCAGTAAGTGTTCCATGCTTGTGGTTACTTCTCTATGATGTCCATCGCACTTCTTTAAATCTATTTTGTACGATTAGTCTTTCTCATTTCAAGTGTCTGTGGCCTTAAGTTGTTATTGAACCACTTTGAACCACTTCATACCTCAGTTCAAAGTAGTTCAAATAGGTTCAATAAGGAATTTCTATCTAACATTTGTACCTACAGGTGAGATCTTTTGATAAGTCATGATGTAGTTGTGAACCACTTTGAACCACTTTGTACCTCGTTCAAAGCAGTTCAAAGAGGTTCAAATAAATTCTTTATGTGCTCAAAATTGGATTATCGGCTGACGTGACAAGTGATGTGATATGCTAGATAAGAAATCATTGTAATGATGGTATGACGTGCCTTGGGAATCTAGTGGCTACGAGCATGGTTTGAGCTGGCAACGCAAACTAATAGGATTAATTCCCGGTGCGTGTGAAGTGATGGTGTTAGAGGGAAATAATTAATGACATGGATAGTTTTTCAAAGGCTATTGGCAGTGAAGTGTTATGTCATGATGTATGCCCCACTCCATTATCACTCCTTAATTAAGGCTCAAATATTTGTTGTACTTCATGGGTATGTGAGTATCTTTAAATCATGTCATGCTAGTTTATTTCTCTTAAAAGAAAGAGATTGTGAAGGCTTGGTTGCAGAAGATAAGAGTTCTCTCCGAGTCAGCAAGTTATAGGTAAACACTGAGAGCCTTTCCTCTATTCATTCTTTGCATGTTTATTTGATTTTGGAAAATAATATAGTGTTGTATTTTTTCAGAAGGAAATATGAGGTCCAGTATGCATTTCTTTGGCAATACAACTAGTTTAGAGTGTCGAGCCCCAATGATTTTAGACATTGATTTGATTGGAGTGGAGGTAGATAAAATGGTGGATAATTTCAATAACCTTGTGGAAAAAGAAAATACCCTAGAGATTATGTCGAGCGGGCTTCTTCAAGCTATCGCTTTTCCCCCTTCTATGATAAACCCTGAGTTGATTCAACAATGTATAAACCGTTATGATGTGAAGTCTAAATGCATATTGAAAAATGGTGGCCAAAATCTGTTATCTATAACTAGGGAGACAATTATGTCATTTTTCAAGCTGCCCAATGAAGCCTTCTCTAGTTTTAGCCCAACCTAGTCTTATGCCCAATTTCATGAACAGTTTGAGAAAAACCGCAGTAATATTGCCTACAAGTGGACGGAAACATTTTATAAAGGAGGTTCTAGGCTACCAAAGGTGTTAACAAAGGACCACATGAAACCACATGTCCATGATCTAGTAGTCCTATTGCATAGAGCAAAGGGTTCAACTTAAGTAATCATTTTTGAAGAATGGATGTATCATTACATAGAAATCATCCTAGATGGAAAATAGTATCTGAATTGGGTTGAACTAATTACTAGTTCAATGAGAGACCAACTCAAATAAACACAAATGATCAAGAGGGAATTTATATGTCCTTGTATTTGATATAATGTCTAGCATGTACCCAGAAGCTTGTCGGGATTCCTCGTGAACCATGGGATAAAGATATAAACATTTACAAGTATTGCCCCCTATTGCGAAGAGACACAGTACTAGAGAATTATTGCAGGGTTCACGATGTATTTTTTGGGAAAATTATGCTATGACTTGGCTAGAATTCCAGGGGAAAGGATCTCTCCAAGTGCACATAAATTAGTTCAAAAGTACAACAACTTTTACATTAAATTCCCAAGGTTCACATATATAAGAATAGGGGGATTTGATGAGGAACCCCTCAAGTTGCCAAGGTATACCTTTGATTATTTCATTCTGGCAGAAATTTGTAGGTAGATGTTCACGGTGATAAAAATAGCCTTCCTAAAGAGAAATGAAATTCTATGTTCCTTTTTAAACTTAGGGCTTTGACTTGTAAGAGCATGGTTGACACCTCAGTAGCTAGAAGTGATTTATTGAGTTTTAATATATAGTTTTATAAGGAAATAAAAGGTTTTGACGGTAAGGATTTTGCAAGATAAACCCCAAGCTTGGAGAATCAGATAGAGATGGTTCCTCACATTGAGGATTTGTGGGAAGATTATGGCAATGAGAAGGAGATAGAAAAGATAGATCATTCAATACTACTAATACCCCAAATAAAAGCTTTACAATTGAAACTTAATTCTAAAGGTCTGGATGAAGATGGCTCTGATGTTGTCGAACCTAGTTATGAAAGTTCAGACAAGGCAATTCCACTCAAGATTTATTGGACCAAAGAAGAATAGGATGACATAAAGCTGAGGGAAAGGTCCATCCTAAGATGCATAGATAATTGGCTAAAGAAGAAGAGGTAGGGAAGAGTTAAAACAGTAAACAAAAGAGAACTGATAAAAGTCCTACCTCAATTCAGTTATCACCCAACCCCTCTAATGCATTTGTTTTGATTAATGATGTAGGTGATACTTCTCTATGAAAAAAGAAGACAACTTTAAGTGAGCCTCCCACCAAACCACATCCTAATCACCCCACTGCACCTCGAATGAGGTTAAGAACTAGATCTAAAATGCATACCCAGATGGTTGCTCAAGATTCAAGTTTCGTAGATATAGAAATGAACAAGGAGGATACCTCTTTATCACTAGAAGAGAAGAAGAAAGAGAAGGAACATGTGACACATGCTAGGTCGATAGATAATAGGTTAAATTCTAGTTATATTCCCCCTTGGTTGTCTGATTTGGTAAATAGAAAGCACAACTTGAAACCAGTTTCCCTTCTTGTGAAGGATACAACTCACACTCCAAATGCCAAAAGAAGTAAAAATAATGCTAGGTTGAGCACAAACCTTGCCACAAGAAAAATGACTGCGGAGATCGCGACATACAAAAAAAAATAAGGTGCTCAAGAGCTCAAAGAGAAATATTTTTAGGTCACTAAGATGGAACTGGGAGTCTTGAACCATGACACAAGAGACCACTTATCTAAATTATAGGCCAATCATATGTTGGGTTAGTCTCAAAAGGATGGTCAAGAAAAGAGGGAGCTCAAACAACTAGTTATAACCATGGTTGAATTCCTTAATTCTTTGAGAAATGTAGGGGCATTACCTTTGGTTCAAACTCCTCAATCATTTGATCCCAATTCTTAAGACAAGTAGTTATTGAAATAAATGCAATAGGGGAGGGCCTTAGTTGAAGCAATGGGTAACTGGATTGATGGGTAACTAGATTGATGGCCTTAAACTGAGTGATCTCTTATCTCTTTTCATTTCACTCATGGTCATCTCTCTCTCTCTCTCTCTCTCTCTCTCTCTCTCTCTCTCTCTCATCTTTCTTTACCGTGAGTATGAGGTTACCTCATACTCCCGCTAAAGTGGGGGCTAAATGTATCATCCTAAATTGTAAGCACCTAATTAATGTACAATTTAAGGACTATTTTACACCCACCTAAGTGTTTTTTATATAGTAGGACCTTATATAACACGTAGTGGACATCTAAAATTCAAATACGGGTCCTCTTTTATTTTAATCTTATTTAAAATCAAGTTTAGCCCTTATTTCTAAGCATGCTCCTCTATTTTTCCTCCAATCTCATAATTCATTTCATCACCTAAGCCCTATATCACCATTTATGGTATTTATGTTCTCTCTAGACCTCAAAAATAGGTATACCCTATTTTCCTGCATCCTCTCATTGCTTGGGACCCATGGTCCCGATCTAGGCCCTGATTAGAGGGTATAGAACATCTTACCCAATCTATACCTTGAAGATTGGGCCCAAATTTGAATTGGGTCCCTATCTTGATAATTCAGTGGAGGATTAGGTTTTGAAGTTGACATGGATGAGTTTTAACCCTTGAGATGTTGTGAGAGGTATATAAACACCCTATCTCATCTCATTTTGTATATCTTAACCACTCTCAAGCATTCACAATCAAGCTATCAAATGCAAGGAAGAAAATTAAGTTCAACAGCCATCAATAAATCAAGCATTTAAGTTGTTTATCTCCATAATATCTAGCTTCTTTCCCCATTGGAGGCCAAGAAAAGGATTTTTCTATCAAGGAAGGAGATACACATTCATCTACATCCAACCAAGTCTTCTCTCTCTCCCTCAATCAATATTGTGGTGAATTACAACATCTATTCCATTAGGTTTTGTCTTTCATAAATCTCTTTTGGGTTTTTGTTTTGAGTCAATGCTATTGCATCAACATATTTGATTAAATTCAAATAAGCATTCACAATGTCAAGGTATGTTATACTTCATTTCTTAGATCTAGCCTCTGCTATATGACAACAAAATTTGCTTTCTTTCATTTCATCTTAAGGTTGACTACTAAATAGGGGTTTGATTGAGGAAAACCCCTTTATTCAACCTTCTTCCTATTTTTTAATGTGCAAGTATAGGATATGGAGCTACCAAAACATCTTTGGGAAGATCGAGAACAACCAGAGCATACTTGCAAAATTCAGGTAGAAATGCAAGGTATAGATCAAAAAAAGTTGATATACACCTAGGTAAAGATCAACAAAGCCAATATATACTCTAAAAAACATGCTCAATTTTGACAAGAAGACATTTTTTAGCCTTAAGGTCTCAAAATAGTTCTTACAAGTATTTTTGGGACTCTGACTATACCAGCTGTATTGGCACCGAAGAAGAATGGAGAATGGTGAATGTGTAATGATTCCAAAGCAATCAACAAAATAATAGTGAAATATAGGTTTACTATACCAAGAATGGATGACATAATGGATAGCTTGAGTGGAGCAAAATATTTTACCAAAATTGATTTGAAAAGTGGATATCATCAGATCAGAATCAGAGAAGGTGATGAATGGAAGACTATTTTTAAGACAAAATAAGGTTTGTATGAGTGGTTGGTTATGGCTTTCGGTTTAACTAATGCATCAAGTACTTTTATGAGATTGATGAATGAGGTTTTGAAGAAATTCTTGGGTAAAATTGTAATTGTATACCTAGATGACATTATGATATTTAGTAAGACTAGAGAAGAACATTTGTTGCACATTAAAAAAGTATTGCAGAGATTGAAAGAAGAAAAGTTGTTGATTAATTTGAAAAAGTGTTCATTTATGAAAGAAGAGATTGTGTATTTGGGATTTGTGATTTCAATTGATGGTTTGAAAATGGATCCTAAAAAGGTTGAAGCTATTTTGAATTGGCCTACACCTAAAAATGCTAGTGAGGTAAGATCATTTCATGGTTTAGCAAGTTTTTTTATCAAAAGTTCATCATAAATTTTAGTTCAATTTGTAATGTTATGTCTGAGACTATGACATGAGATAAAAGAGAATTCAAGTGGACACATGGAGCCAATAAAATTTTTGAGACTTTGAAGAAGAAGGTTGTTGAATTGCCTGTGTTAGCTTTACCTGATTTCAATAAAGTATTTCAAGTTGAATGTGATGCAAGTGGTAATGCAATAGGAGCTTTTTTGAGTCAAGAAGGTAAACCTGTTGCTTTCTTTAGTGAGAATTTGAATGATGCAAAAAGGAAATATTTTGTATATGATCAAGAGTTCTATGCTATTGTTCAAGACCTAAAGAAATAGAGATGTTTGATACCAAGTGAATTTGTGTTGTATATTGATCATAAGGCTTTACAATATTTGGGTATTCAGAATAAGTTGAATCAGAAACATATGAAATGGGTTGAATATCTACAGAGCTATACATTTGTGATAAAACATAAGAGTGGAGTCACTAACCGAGTTGTCGATGCATTGAGTAGAAGAAGATCTTTGATGACTGAAATAAGAATTGAAGTACTTGGTTTTGATGACATGAAAGATTTGTATGAATCCGACCCTAATTTTTTTGAGTTGTGGAGGAAGTGCAAAGCACCTATTCAAGATCAACTGAGTACTAAATGGGAAGACTATTTCATTCAAGAAGGTATGTTGTTTAAAGGTATTCAATTGTGTATACCGAGAGAATCAATGAGAACTAATTTGATAAAGGAGAAACATAGTAGTGGTTTGGCTAGACATTTTGGTATTGACAAAACATTGAATTTTCTTAAGGAGAAATACTTTGGCCACAATTGTATAAGGATATTCAAAAATTTGTGAAAAGTTGCGGAATTTTTCAAGTTGCAAAGGGAGTAAGTTAGAATACTGGATTGTATACACCTATTTCTATTCTTGAGAAACCTTGGATTGATATCAATGGATTTTGTTCTTGGCTTACTGAAGACAGTAAGAGGTAATGATTCTATATTTTTTGTTTTGGATAATTTTCTAAGATGACACATTTTATACCTTGTAGAAAATATTAGATGCAGTGCATATAATAGATCTTTTCTTTAAGGAAATTGTCATATTGCATGGATTATCAAGGAGTATCATCTCTGACTGAGACAATAAATTTTTTGGATACTTTTGGAAGACTCTTTGGAAAAAGTTGGGTACCGAGTTGATGTATAGTTCTACATTGTTGGCGAAATGGTCAGTGCTCCCCTTGGGATTTGTGACATGGCTTAACTACCTCCTATGTCTTCTATAAGTCTAGTGGTTGTATCAGGCATTAACAAGTCGATCTTTTGGTGCAACCACAACCACTATTTATAACAAGTGGTATCAGAGCTTGGTCATAGATTTGAATCCCCTTGGGTAACACTGAGGGGGAGATTGTTGGAAAAATGGTTAGCACTCCCTCAAGATTCGTGACATGGCTTAACCGCCTCCTGTGTCTTCTATAAGACTAGTGGTTGTATCAGACATTAACAGGGTGATCTTTTGGTGCAACAACAACCACTACTTGTAACATACATTTCACCCACAGACTAATAGACAAATAGAGGTTGTAAATAGAAGTTTAGGTAATTTTTTAAGATGCTTAGTTAGAGATAAACCAAGTAATTGGGGGAGTACTGGGAAAACACCTTTTGAGATTATTAATGACATACAACCGTGAGCTATATTAGATTTGAAGGACATTGCTGACGAAGAAAAGAGAAGTGTTGAAGCATAAGAGTTTGCCAAGTTCATGAAGACATTGCATGAGGATGTAAACATAAGTTGGAGAATAGTAATCATAAATACAAAGATAGAGCAGATAGATCATGAAGACATAAGATTTTTGTAGTTGGGGATGAAGTAACGATACACTTGAAGAAAGACAGATTTCTAGTTGGAACCTATGGAAATTGAAAATGAAGAAATTTGGTTCCTATAAGATATTGAGAAAATTTGACAATGGAAATGCTTATGAGATTGAGTTACCTCATGACATGGATGTATCACCTATATTCAATATTTTAGACTTGTATGAATATCATGAACCTGATGAAGATATGACAGTACCAAATGATTATCCTAAGAACCAGACAAAAGAAGTTGAGCAGATTTTGGAACAAAGAATTGGCAGAAACACAAGAGGAAAGGAATATGTGGAGTATCTAGTGAAGTGGAAGAACAAACCAATTGAAGATAGTTCATGGATTTCATAATCTAAGTTGGATTTAGCTTAGGTTGTACCTGTTGCATGATTCAGAGAATCATCTCAAAACAACCCCAAGTGTCTGATGCAGGAGCATATTAGGTTCTTGGCAATCATGTATCACCAAAAACATGTTAGAGTTGTTATTTGTGCTTGGTAGCTTCTTTCGGGCTCTCGGTGAAGTTTTCCTATTTCCACCAATGGAGCTCGGTTACTACTCAGTTCCTTCGTTTATCGAGTTGGCTTGGTTGGTTCACCGAGTTAATTCCTTGTCGCTCGGTACTCTTGCTCACCAAGTGTTTTATTTTGGATTTCTTTTGAGGTTGACTTGTGCATTGAATTTCAGTCACGGAGATAATGTTGGTATTGAACATTGGGAAGCATGTGAACCTAGATCTGGTCATTTCTTTCTCCAATGATGGATATGAAGGTTGACTTGTTTCGGTAGCCTCTTGTATAAATAAAGTAGTTGATTGTAGTTTAGGTAGGAGTTTTTAGAGAGACCAGTTTTAGAAGATAGAAGATAGGATCTAAAGTTGAATCCTCACATGTTGGAGGTCTTTTATAAGCAAATTTGAATGTATTTGGCCGTAACCGGGAATGCCTTATAGTTTGGCATGTATGAGGTTATTTGATGAATAATATAGGACCTTCTGCATTCTATCTCTCTCCCTGTTGTGTTGTTTTCTTTCATGTGTTATTTCTGCAAGGAGGTTGGTTATTAGGGTGTGCCATTGGCATTCATCCTTCCCCTCTCTTGTGTCATAATCTCAATGATGATATTGTGCTTCTTATGCAAATGGTCTCTTCTAGAGGTTTTAGCTAGCATTAGGAATCCTTGGAGCAAGAGAGGCCATATTGTTCAACATAGTTTGAGTCCTAACAATAGGGTCTTGAATTTAAATAAAGGCTCCTTAGTAAGTAGAATTCACATTTTTCCTTTTCTCATCCCATGTAATAATTGTCACCCAACTTGCTTTCCTCACCTTTAGTTCTTCATGAGAAATGTAGTATCTAATTATATCTTCCACCCTATCATATTGGTGGTAGAAATTGGACCTTTTTGTATTGACTCTAGTTTGATCAATAAAATGCTTAGGATCACATCTTCTAGGAATATCTAATCTCATCCTAAATGCTTGCAATATAGGATATTACAACTCCATCCCCTCCTTCTTTGCAATAAAAAAAAGGGAAGACTATAAAATGAGGGGAAAAGGATCATTTATTCAAATTCTCAAATGATACTTGTCTATCTTATTTAACTTCCCTATGATTTATAAGAAAGCTATATTAGTTGATACACTCTCAGATAAGATATGTGGTTGTACTGAGGATGATAAACTCTAATAACAATGGTATTAGAATGAAAAAAAACACCACAATTATGATTTATTTTGAGTTCTTGATTTGAGTCTTATGTCTTAAACTATCATCATCACTTGAGATAATTGACATGACTAGAATTATAGATTCTTTAAAATGGGTTGCATAAACTTTCTTCAAATACCACAATTAGAATTTTGGCAGTGCATGTCCAAGACATGGGTTCAACATCAACTGATAGGGAGCCTCTAGAGCATAAAAAATATTTATTTCATTTTTTCATCCCAAATTCTCATTCCAATGTATAAGAAGAGATGAAAAAACAAAGAATACCACTTAAAATAAATAATTTTTATCATCAATTTTAATTTACATCAACATTCTATGAATACCATCTAAGATGAATGTAGCATAGTCAACTTCTTTTTTTAGACGTATATGCTACACATTAGGAACAATCATCATTAAATGTATTAGAATATATCTCTTCACACCAACTCACAAGATCTAAAAAAATACATGATAACTCTTGATAAAATAATTCTCAAACCAAATTTTCAGTAAAGGGTTCCATCTCCTCCTTAGATAATTTAACAAGGATCCTACACGGTCCTTTAAAAAACTATGATGTGGGAACTAATAATTTTTTTCTATTACATATCATAAGTCAAAAAGAAGGATACATCAAAGTTTACAAAATATTACAAAAAAGGGTTGGAATGATATCTTCATCCAAAGCAAAAAGGCTCATGAACAGCTCAACTATACAGTTCAAATATTACATTGTACCCATCGTAAAATGTATCAAAAAGATAAACTATACTTGAGGGATAACTAGATCAATCAGAAAATCCTTCATGGTCTACATTGGACTCATTGGAGTTAGGGGATACAACATTGTATCCTATGATCTCATAAGATCTAAGGGGAGGTGCTTCTGATCCAACTGCTCCTCCTTTTGTTGGCACACCCTGGTTAGATTTCTTTATTTGTTCAATGAACTCAACAAGCTTACCATCAAACTCAGGTCTATGTTTCATAGTTGTATAGCCATGAGCTATGCCCTTTTTTGTCTATGGTGGCTATTCCATCTCTAAGGATTTGCAAGAATTTACTCTCCTTCATATTGATGATAGGTGTGACCTACAAAGAAACATCAAAGTATATGAGGCTCCTAAGAGACCCAATAAGATTCATGCCCTTCCCTACCATCACATCATTATTACAAGCCTTCCAAATAGTCCACAATATAATAGAAGAAAGGATAGACCAAAAAATATTGCAAACTTTGGTGCTATTAATGCACCCTAAAATGATATTCAAAGTATTAAAATGAGTATTATAGGTAAGACCAAACCTCTTCCAAACTTCATAAGCAAATAAAAATTCAAAAAAGACATGGAGGATAGATTTAGGAAGCTTACAAATAGTATAGAGATTGGGGTCTCCACCTGGTTTTTTAAATGGAAGTTTATGCAGGAGGAGCCTCCACAAAAAGTCGATGATCTTGGGTTCAACATGCCTAGTCCAAAGGGAGATGAAGTACTTATTCCAGTCAAAAATAAGAGAGTCTAGGTGCCATTTACAGTTAGCGTGGGTAAAGATATCATGGATATGGGTAAGAAGGTGATAAATATACTTGGTCTTGATAAGATGGAGGGGGAGTTGTCTAGCCATGTAAGCTGAGAGGAGCACCTGTCAAGGGAGCAACATTATTTCACTACCTCCAAGTTGTTAAGGGCATCAGAGAGTATGCCATAAGTTATAATTTGTGACTTGGGGGTATCAAAATCTAATACCATCTTCTCCCAAGGGATCAGTCTACCATTCTGCAGAATATCTTGGAATTTATTGATACCTTTCTTTGACCACTTCTTTACAAAGTAGCCTTAGAGTAAGGCTAGAGGCTTACTCTTGTGTTTTAGATTTGACCACAAAGATTTAAGACTACAAACCACTCCATTACCTTTTGTTGGCTCTGTATTACAGAAAAATTTCTTTACATATCTCCAACACTTCCAAATAGACTTGAAGACATTTGAGCCTTGAAAATGAACATTATATTCTAAAATAAGCAGATCAGAATAGCCCAGATTAGTTCAAGATTTGGATTTACTAGGATGAGGTCTAGCTAAATTATTCCTAATCAATATTTTCCAAGGCTCCTCCCTTGTGGAGGCTTTAGCAATCCATTTTTTTTCCAGCGCAATACCTTGTGTTCTGAGGTCCTTCAACCCTAGCCCACCCCAAACTTTCTCTCTAGTGCACCACTCCCAAGAAAATGCATGTATCTTCTTGCTACTTCTACCATCTGCCCAGAGCATTTTTTGGACAATCTTCTAAATAAGGCTAAACTGGTTCTAGTTAAACAGCCAGGCTAAGGAGAAGTAAATAGGGTAGGAGGAGAGGATCTTGTGAAAAACTTGAATCCTTCTTGGGAAAGAGAGGAGATTATTGTCCCACTTGTTCAATTTCTTGAGAATCCTATCCTTAACCGAACACCACATATTATTGATATTAGGATCCACAACAAAAGGAATACCCAGGTATCTAACAATATGATTGGGGCCTCCCCATTATAGTCCAAATTTTCTCCACCAACTTGGGGGATCCTGATTCCAACCTAACATAATAGATTTGGAGATGGATATCTTGCTGCCCAAGGCCAAGGAAAATAGGTCCAACTTGGTCATGAGGTATTCCATACTATCTTCCTCAAGATTCATAAGGATGGCTATGTCATCATCAAATTGGATTTTGGAGACCTCATGTTCATTGGGAAGATGTATCCATTTCACTCTAGGGGATAATGTATCATCCCTAAGCAAGTAATGGAGGGAGTCTGAAGCTAACACAAAGAGGGAGGGGGCTAGGGGGAAACCCTATCTGATGGACCTAGTAAGTTTAAAGAAATTAGATCTCACTCCATTCACCTTAACTACCCCCATAGCCCCGGATAATAAGGTAGAGACCATTTTACAAAAGAAGGGGGGAATCCTAGACTGTCCAACATTACCAAAATAAATTTCCATTCCTTACAGTCATAAGCCTTCTCATAACCAATGAGCATCATAACACTCTGTTGTCCTGAGTTTTTGGACCAATCCATAGCTTCCCAGTAGGTAACTAGATTTTCAAGAATATATCTACCTTTGACAAAACCTATTTGAGTATGATTAACAACTTTAGGAAGCACACTAATAATCCTTAAAGCTAGGGATTT
This sequence comes from Chamaecyparis obtusa, assembly GCA_027943335.1. NCBI lineage: Eukaryota > Viridiplantae > Streptophyta > Pinopsida > Cupressales > Cupressaceae > Chamaecyparis > Chamaecyparis obtusa. The sequence goes on from BSBK01000484.1 coordinate 589,343, forward strand.
AGCAAGAATATTATACCCAACATTAAGAAGGGTGATAGGTCTCCAATTCTTTAACAAAATCTTATCCCCTTCTTTGGGAATCAACTTAATTAGGCCATCATTGAGAGTAGGGCCTAGGGTGCCAGAGGTAATGGCCTCCTTGTAGACTTTGTGTAAACTAGAGCACGCCCAATATATTGGTTTTATAGAATTCAAATGTTAGCCCATCTGGTCCAGGGGCCTTATCACTAGCCATACTCAATATGGATTCCCTGATTTCATGTACAAAAATCTTTGTCTCTAATGTAGATGCATTTACCTCAGATACTTTCTTAGGGATGATACTTTTAATCCTCTACCTAGCCAAATCCTTGAAACCATCATCTTCGTAGGTGAATAAGCACTTGTAGAACTTTGAGAATGTATCTACAATTCCTTCTTGGGAAGTGATAGAGACCCCTTGCTCCCTTATACAGGTTATCTTATCCCTAGCTTCCTTCTTCTTTAGGGTGTGAAAGAAGAATTTAGAACCTTTGTCCCCTAAGTTGAGCTAGTTAATTCTAGCTCTAACTTTAGCACCTTTGGTCTTAACTAATTGCAGATTTCTGAGTGAGTCTCTGCATTGAATAACTTTATCCAACAACTCTAGGGAGGTGGGATTTCTTTGAATCTAAAGCTCTGTTACCTAAAGCTCCTCAACCAACCTGAATTCTTTCCCTCTAACATCTTTGGCCTTCTTCCTCCCTACACTCTAAGCATCTTCGACCAAGATTCAAAGGTCTGATTCCATTTTTCTATCTCAGACTCATGTTGAGCTACCTCCTCATTGTACCAGGCAATGCTTTTTATGGCTGCCTATACATCCCCATCCTAAAGGAGAGATGAGTTAAGTGAAAATCCAGATTTCTTAATAGGTGTGTCACCTTGATCTGAGATCATGTGAATGCAAGAGAGAATGCGGTGATGATATGAGAGAGTGAATGGGGTAACTTTAACACAATTATCTCCTGGGGGGAGGGAAGCTAAAGAATTGATTATTCATATAGAATATGTCCAATTTTGAATAGATCCTTCTCTCTCCCCTTTGGAAATTGGACCAAGTAAACCATATCCCCTTATACTCATTTCTTTTTCCAACCAACGGGTCAAAGAGATTCAACTTAGAGATCATTTTGTTCCAAAAGAAAAGCTCATTTTATTTCCACTCAAACCTCAAACCTCCCTCTTTATCCTATGCCCTCTCAACCATGTTAAAGTCACCTACAAGAATCCAAGGAATGTTATCCAGATCTAAGATCCACTTCCACAAGTCAATCCTACTATGGTGGTCATTGGGATCATAAATTGAGCACACTCCAAAGATAACTCCCTCCACATTAAAAGAAACCCATACTGCTCTGTTACAGGGTGAGAAACCCCATTCATAGATTGAGTTCCTCCATTTTGGACCTATTAAGATAGAGGTCCCTCCTTTACCCTTCTAGTGTTTAGAAGAGTATGCAATTGCATCTTTCCAAATGCATTTCAAAGAAATGTCTAGGGTAAACCCAACTACCTTGACTTCTTGCAGCATAAGGATATCAATTTCCCTATTCATTTGAAGGAACCTCTTGACCACATATTTCCTATTAGAGGATTCCAAGCCTCTGACATTCTAGGATGCACAATTGACCAACATGAGACACAACTATTTATCAAAATCCATGGGTGCTCAAAAGCCCTTAAAATACTAAGGAATTTCACTCCTTGGGTTTTTGAGAGGTTTATGGTTACCATTCAACAGAGGGGGCCTTCCTCTCTTCTTTTTAATGCTAGCCCCATCAACAACATCCATTGAGGATCTACTATCAGGCTTACAAGCCTTCTTATGTTTCTTCCCAGACTCTGAGGAAAAGATGAACATCTCTGCAAGAAGCAACCTGTCCTCTACTATTCTCTCCTTCCTCAAGTTCAAGAGCTTTTTTCTGCTCAACCCTCAACACTGCTAAATCAATATATAAGGTGGGAGCCTCTATGATAATCATCCTCCTAGACTCATATTTCCACTAAACAGGTAGTGGTGGGAGGGGGGGAGGTGTTGGGATGACAACAACTAAGAATTCATTAAGTTTATCATCAAGGGATAGATGAGTGTTTAATTATACATCCACAAACTCTTTGGCTTGATCAACAAATCTTGCTGCTACGGGGGAGTCCAAAGGGAGAGGAAAATCTATAGGGCTGACAATCTTGTCTATCTTGTCTATTGATACATCAAGGGTTGTAGGTTGATCAAGAGAAGCATCTTGGCCCTGAGGGAGGATAGAACTTATACTTTCCACTTGGGTCTAGGGATAGATCGTATTTTGACAACCTTATTATGAATCCTTTCTAAATTAATTTGCCTGGCATTCTGAGTTCTATGCTTTGGATGAGGGGCAATGGAATTGGGGTCCAATCCAAAGTCTAGACCACTGGCATTAGGAATCTCCTACAATTCTCTAGGGGCCACACCAGGTTGGTTTGGGAGAGTTAGTGGATTATCAAATTAACCTTTGTGCTTATCAAGAGTAGAAAATTTTTTAGCTGAGTCTTGTATCCAAGCTACAGATGTGGTGCCTTAATTATGAGGGGGCTCAGTCATAGGTTGAGGGGGCGGAGTTGGTGGGTTTTGAAGCTGAGAGGAGGAAGGGTGATTCCCATTGGAAGCACCAAGATTTGGAGAGGGAGGAATAGTATTAGATGGGGGGGGGGGGGTTACTGAGTGGTAAAATATTACGCTTTTTAAAAATAGGGCAATCCTACTTTTTGTGACCTTCCTTCCTACAAAGATAACAACTATTCAAACCTCCAAGAAAAGTAACAAGACAAACAATGGGGTAACCACCGAGGTCAAAATGTAGCGATTCAGGGAAGTCTATACCTGGTTTGAGGGAAATGAGAACCCTAACATCATTATGAGGGATTAACACATTCAATTGATCCACTCTCAACACCTTACCCACTGGTTCGAGAGCCTAAGGAATTAGGTTTAATAAAAATGGAAGAAGATTGCCACTAACCACCCATCTAGGGCTTGAAAGTGCTAGAACTTCACTATTTGAGGCTTCGAGAGACCATGTGATGGCTCTAAACTCTTATAGACAGACCATCCATAATTATCTATCAACAATGGCTTTTTGGGATTTGGGATCAAGGAAGAACATTAAAAATAACCCCTTTAACATTTTGCAATTCAAAAAATGAAACCCTAGTTTTTGACTCCAAACTTTATGAAACCATTCATTAAGGAAATTCCTAGATGAAACCTTAGAAACATTAACAACATCAAAGAAAATTGCACTATCCCTAAGTCTATTCTTCTCCTGATCAATTGTGATATTCATTTGCAGATTAGGCTTAATAACAAGCTTGTGGGGCGATGAAATCTTACCTCCATCTTTGGTAATTACTTCCGAGCCTTGGGCAATGGACGAGAGGAATAGGGCTCCTTCTGGCAGGGTCCTTTCATTTTGGACTGCTTGCTTGAAGGATCTCAGTTTGGGTTGCACTCCTCTTTCTCCATCTTCCATCCTGCTTGAGGAGACAACCTCTCCAGACCCTTCGAGCCCTCTACCTAGGGCAACCTCTGAGCAAACACCTCTATGAAAAATCTCTGCAGAGCCTCCACTGTTAGCAACCGTTATGGGACTAGTAGAAGAAATGCTTCGTAAGGACCCTTTATCCCCATCTTTAATAGTGCAATGAGTAGCTTGGATATCACAACCACCGTTATACCTGGGAGAAGTGGAGGCCATTAATGGAACCCCCACTAGAAGCACACGGGAGGACAAGGAAGCATGGGAACTTACTCAAAATGCAGAGCCATTAGTTGCATACTGATATTTATAAAAAAATACATTTTTGTCTTATCAATCTTTGAAGAGGAAAGGTCTAATTCAGAACTAATAAATTTTGTAATTGTATTTGTCCTTTTTATAGTTTTTTCACAAGGAGTTGAGATCAATAGGAATATTTATAGCCACATTCAAATTAAAAACCTCACAAACACACTCTTTATTAAGTCATATTTTTTGACCACTTCTTTGATCAAATCCATATTCACAAAGACATTAAGGGCCACCAATCCTCCAAGGTTCATGCTCCAAATATTAGATATAGGTTGGGAAACATTGATTCTCTTATATAGAAAAAGTAAAAAAAATTCCACCCCTATGGAGGAATATCTACATCCTTCCCACCTTTTTCTCTATCAATTAATTTGTTTGACAAAATTTTAAACCCTTATGCATGCTTTTCCCTCCTAAATGAGATATGAAGTTATAGTGCTATAAGATCTTCCTCCAACCTGTCTTTGTTTTTGTGGTTTGTGAGGTAGTTTGATAATTTTAGGGTTCCTTCAACAACGAAGGTTTTGAAAAATAGAAAATACTTGAGGCCACCTTAATAGTCTTAAAATGATAACAAAACTATAATAACTAGAAATTACACAAACTTGAAAGCAATTTTGTAATTTAGGATGACATTTGTGAACTTACATGTTCTTTATTGAGAAACCCTAGGTCACCTCTATAAATGTTGAAAATTTTGAATTCATGATTTCTTCATGTAAATTACTCTTAAATGCTTTTGAGAATGAGGATTCAAATGAATGCAATTGATACACAACCCCTTGTAAATTTGGTAGTGTAAAGAGAGTGATCATAGGAGTCATTTTTAAATTTTGAATGTACATCATTTATTTTTTAGTTGATGTGGGATGAACAACGATGATTATAGCTTCTCCTTTTATTTAAAATTTATTTATTTCAAAGATGTGATAAACTAGAAGAGAATAATAAAATAAAATATTGCACTTGTAACGGTATTGTACAAATGATTCAAATGGCCCCACATACATTACTAAACCTTTAGGTGAGGATGTTGAGTGTCATTATGTGGTAGTGGAAGAACACATGGTGGTATTATGCATTATCACATTTTAGGGTGACTCTTATTTTAAGAACTAGTGATGTGAAGGAAGAGTGAGATGCAATAAAAAATATACCATTTGGATCCTAATCATCGATCAATATGGTTGCTAAGATTGAATAATAAATTTAGGTCTATTTTGTGTCATCACCACTTATCTCAAAAACACACCATCACATATTCAATCTTTAAGTCCTATAAGAAACTATGACGAACTAGGGGAGAGGACCCAATAGTTAAGCGTGTTCCAATAGTTGGGACAACACTTAATGCCCACTATTTTTGACAATATTGCACCAATAATTATGAATTTAAAGTTGTTATTATTGATAATGACTACTTTTAACAAAATAAAATGTATTTCTTAGATGTAAAAAGTGACAAATCACATGACACTACATTAGCACACCAATAAAACATGACTTAGTACATAAATATTAGTCTCACTTTTTTTGAGCCTTCTTGGATACCTTGGCAAAAAATATGCTGTTGTGGCCTTCAAACTTTAGTTATGGGCAAGGGACTTGCCAAGTAAGTTGCTATAAGAAATTGGGAGTGATTTGAAATTTTCATGTACGATTTTGAGAAGTTCAAAGCTAGGATGCTCAACCACTAGGCCTTCTCCTTTAAATTCATGCAATATTAATAAACATGCACCATATAAAACCAATTTGGCACATCTTTGGAAGGCAAATCAACTACCACCAAGGACACATGACAACAAAGCACAATGTCACACTTTTAGAAGGCTAAATAATTTAGATCCCATGATACAAGAGTTAATGTGATATAATAAAAACATGACAAGCGGCCACCAACAAGGTGAGAGCAGGGACCACAAAACAACCACACATAAAGATAAGTTAGTGAGTTATTATTGCATGAGTTTAGAAAGGTCAAATCTAGTTACGAGGATGACGGGGCTGATATCCAAATGATCATAAAAGCTCAAAGACACAATTTAAAAACATGCAACAAACCAAGTAAGTCATTGATGAAAAAAAAAAGATAAAACAACATGCCATATGACAAACCTTAATATTTTAGATTTTAATGAATAATACCTTTTAGAATAATACAAATTAAACCTTAGAAAATTGCTATTTCCAACATAAGAAGATGTCATTTTATACACAACCTAAGTACATAGTTTGAGAATTTTAATAAAAGAGTCAACACATAAGGAATACTAATAAAAATTAAATCAACCAAATCAGCTCCAACTTCCAATGAAATTTAATAAATACTAATCACAAGTTTAACTTTAAAAAAATTAAAAAATTACAATGTAAGGTTTACTTAAGCAAAAAAATAAATTCCTTTAAAAAAAAATCTAAGTACCAAATCAATTAGAAAGTGGTTTAAAACTAAACCTTAAGACAAGAGCATGGACTTTTCATAATGCTTAGCCTCACAAGAAAAGAACCGAGTTACTAAAACTGGCCTAACTTTGGCAGACTGTCCATAGACTATGTTAGCCTTGTGGACTTAAAATTTTCTATTTCTATTTCTATTTCTATTTCTAATGCCTATATAAATAAATGAACGTATTGACTAGACAATGATACAAATATAAATACCAGGGAAAGGGTCATTAAAGATAAGGCTAAAAAATGGCGCTCTGCTCTCAATTTTCACCGTCATTTTGCAGCAGCAGCAGAGTTACAGCTCTTCTTCCAAGGTATTTCCCCTTGCAAAAGCTTTTACGTTATTTTATTTTGCATTTCTTTGTGTTATTTCATCTGGTTGCAGAGAAAATTGCTGTTACACCATCATTGAACTTTCATTAACAACAAGCAATTTTTTCCATTTCATTCAAATGTCGTACCTACAGTAAACTTTCTCAATCCTATTTTTCAAGTTGTAAAATCTTCCATGACCCGTAAACAGGCATAGTTTAGTTCTTTGTATGTCACCCTTAACGGAAACAAAAGCTGCACTTATTTGAACAGCGTCCATTGTTTTAAGAATTCCGTTTAGGACATATCCATTCGCCTCCATACTGTCTCTACAAGTTGATAGATTCCAAGAATAAAGGTGCTGCATAATCCGAACAGCTGCTCCAAAATCTTTTATATATGCCTTCAAAGTGGCCGTTTAGACCTCCTCTTGTTGAAATGCAAACTTTTTTTTTTCTTAGGTAAATCTTGGGCGAGATTCTAAGTTCTCTTCAATGAATGTAGCGTGAAATAATCTTTGACTAATTGAAGATTATAAAATGGGCCATGGTTGAATGTGCTGTGAAAAATGAAAGAGCAATAAGCATAATTTGAAAATGGAAATAAAGATTCGAAAACAAGACACACGACAGCACTTTTATAGTGGTTCACCAAAATGACTACATCCACTCTTCAAGTAGGGCAATATCTTTATTTACTTCTCAGGTACAACATACATCCATACACAATTGTTTAACCCTTTCAATATGAAGAGACAACAAAGGAGTGAACAGACAGAGGAATTGAATGGTCACATGACTGTTGGGCGTCACATTCTCAACAATCTCCCTCTTGAAGTCCATTGCATATCGCTATGAACAATGATATCCCTGCATTTCTAATCTTATTATTTAATTGCCTAGGAAAAGTACTGAGACATTTTTATCTTTACTATAATAATAAAATGACTATTTATGTTCACTTTAATATTATTTATTTTCTGGATTCAGAATTGGAATCTTATTGAAGCCACTTGACCAAGGAATGATGCCTGAGTCCTGCAGGCCAATTGACAGTTCCCCCTAAAAAATATGAACCACAACTAAAGTCTCCAGAATGATCCTGGAGGTCCTCTAATGAGTTCCAGTCAACTCCTAGTCAATCCCTAAAAAGTAGGAATCCTCCTATTATCTAAGAAACTGCCCCAAGCTGCTCAAAATAGCTCACAAAGCCCTTGCAAAACTGCATAAACCACTAACAGAGTCCCCTATCCACACTGTTGACCTACGGGAACTCGGATAATAGGTCAATCATCTGCCATATGCTGATTAGTCTAAGGAAGGGACATTACAAAGTGAGATCAAAATTTATTAGTTAACAATCTAGCTACTGTTAGGAATTTATTAAAAGTGGAAGCCATGTTGAAGTGATCCAAGACTTTCATTGTGATTGAGGCAAGGAGTTTTGTAGGGCTAGTTCAATATTTGAGAAAGCTTATCAAATCATATCCCACAATTGCAATGCTCTATATTCCATAATGGTAATTGATAAGTCCTTTATATGGGGTAGAATTCAACAAAAGGCACTTGTTTAGTTGAAGTAAAAGATTTGCAAGCCACTGGTTTTACCTTATTTTTAATTTTTAACTTATTATATAACTATTAATATATATTAATAGTCAATAATTATTTAAAATTTTAAACCACTTTATAATATTGATTATAAACTAGAGGGGTTCGCTACTTCCCCAACATATTGCCATCTATACTAGTGCTTAATAGTTATAATTTTAAAATTAGTGCATAATTTAATCATATACTTGTTCGCATTAGAATCCATGAGGTAGGGCATGCAAAGAGCTCGGGTCATCTTGAAGCTACAATTTAGAGCAGATTTGTCGGCTGCTATGACCTTATCTCACATACCCCCTGCAATTTAGGCGAAATGGGTATCTAGCCGACTGAATGTACCAGATTTGACAGTTTATTTGTATTTATTAATTAAAATAAAAATCACGATGCAACTTGTTTGCTAATTTATTTTAATTAATAAAATCAAATAAACTGTCAAATCTGGTAGATTTAGTCGGCTGTATAGACGCTGCCCAATTTAGGATGGTTGAGGACCTTTGAAATTTGGTTGATGACTACCATTACTCCTCCTGCTCCAATGTTTAGGGTTTCTCAGAGGTTGTAAAGAAAACTAAGGGAAAAAATAACAAAGGTTTTCCAAGCCAATTTCGCACTAACATTGATTCTGTCTTGGAATCAACCCTATTTTTGAGTGGTTCGACGATTTCATGAGTTTTTCTAGGGTTTTGCAAGTTTTTGCAACTATTTTTCAAGTTTTTTTCCATTTCTTTAAGATTTTAACATGATTTTAATGCGCTTTAAACACAAAAAGTCATTGAAAATTGGGTCAATGATTTTTTCACAAATTGGGATTTGTTGAGGGGAAAAATCAGTTGGCTTTAAAATTCGTGATTAATCAGGTATAATTACGTATTTTCGCAGATTATTGCTTCTCTTGTTTGATCCATCAAGTAGAGTAAGCAGTGATAGTTTGCGTATCGAAGATGGAAGGCATGAAAAGAACAAAGAAATAGGAAGGAAAGGTGGATTTGGAAGAATGCAACATGTACTAAAGGGAAGAGGTCAAGTAGATAAAGAAGTTTGGGTAAAGAACAAGCATGGGATCACCATCTCACGCACTTTCAAATGTTCACGAGTTTCCAACTAATGGAACATTTCAGTTACTTGACATGTCTGATGGAGGAGTGTCCAGGCTCACAAGTAACCTTGCATCACCAAAAAATATGTCTTTGCTTTCTGCTATGCTTGTTTCCCTCCTTGTTTTCCTTGCAGGAGTCGATGATTCATTTCCGAAGAATTCCAGTTGGTTCCTATCCAAGTGATGACATCATCTTGAAGTTGGACTAAATGTATGATCACAATTTAAATTTGGGAAAGTTTGGATCAAGTTCAAGCAAGTTACAAAATTGTGGAACTTCGGGCCATGTTTGGATCTAGGGGACTTTTGGGCCATCCAGGATGCCCCAAAATCCCACTAAGCCCCTCTTTAAACTTACAACCTCTGCTGGTTGCTTGCTAAGTCTTTTAGCCCTGCGTAACTTTCACTTGACCTTGGACAAATCCATTTCTTCTCATTTTCTCACAATATCCCAAAGTTCCCTTTTTCCCTGCACCCTTGGTTAAGGCAAACTTCTCTCAGTGCCAAATACATCTTGATACCCATCAAGATTTTGTAACATCCACATCAACCTTATATCCACACACCATAGACAATGGTAGCATTTCCTTTGCAAAGGGCAACTCTTGTGAAACTTTCTATGTGAAAATGATATATATTGATGTCTTTTGTATCCTTGCAATCTCTTGTTTACCCACCTGTTTCTTGCATTATCAGAAAAAATGTTGTTTTTGTGGAATTTCCAAGCAATGACAGTCAATACCCTTCGAGATTCCACAATTTCCCTGCAAGACCATTAAGGGCAGGATTTCCTGCACCATGTGGCAAGACCTCTCAGAGTTTTGTAATCATCTTGAATGCTCTGCTAAATGACAAAATGATGGTTACACTTATAACGAATTGCATGCAGATCCTATGAACCAATGATTGGTTGACACATTGCTTGATTTGTTAAAACATGGGGTGGCTGCCTATTCTCCATCCTGTATGCCATAAATTATGATTTTAATCTCGTTTGGAGGGATTGAACGGGACAATGTTTGCAGATTAGAAGGGAATTTAACTTGAATGTTGGGGAAGCTGTCTAGGCGAATGTTGTTGTGAATGTAAGGCTTGAATGGTAGGGCATGCATGCATATTGAGTTGTAATGCCTTGTAACGGTTTGTACTTTTGTTTTAATGAGTTTGTTGTTAATTTATATAGAAATACTTTTGTATTGTTTTGGAAAGGTTTTAATGCTGCCAGTTTCAGTAGTTTGTTATAACCCTTGAGCTTGGATCTGCACCAAAATGTGTCAAAAACTTTCTATAAGTAAATTTGGGATTAAATAGAATTGTTGATTGTAAGATTCAGATTATGGA